>CM031610.1:52987321-52999821 GCA_018398815.1 Conus ventricosus | reverse complement strand
GGTGGTTCAGCAGGTCGTGCAGGATGCCCTCGTCACGGAGCCAGGCTTATTTTAATTGCGGGGTGCGTGGAGACTTCGTGTCTTACAGCGTGGTGTGCGATGGTCACCACGACTGTGCAGGAGGAGGTGGTGGTGATGAGGAATTCTGTGTGCTTCCTGGCTGTGGGGAAGAGACGTTCCACTGCGGACAGGGACAGGTTGGTGCCTCTGTCTGTCGCTTTCAGCCCTGCTGTTCCACACTGACGCTTCAGCGGAATAACATTGATATTTTCTGCTTGTCTCTTTTCATGTGGCATAAACGTAATATTGGAATACGCTTTTTTTAAAGCGTTACACAATGAAAACCTCAGGTCAACGATGTTCCACCTGATGCCATTTGTCTTTTTTTTTTTTTTTAAAGGAAATTATTATTCAATTGATCTTACAATCTCATGACTTGTGAAGAAATAGCTTTAGACTTTTCTTTAGTTTCGGGATTCGGTTTGGTAAAATTGTATATTTCAACTTTGGATTCGAGTGTGTACACAACGCTGTGCTTAACATGTCTTTAACTCTGATATCATCTTTGGTTTGTCCTCTTCCATGTAGGCCTAGCGTGCTCCTTACCTTTGAGAAGTGTGTATATGCTTTCGTTTATTTGTTATGAATTCCACATAATATGAAACGTAATTTGTATGCAGAAAAAAAGGCAACAACGCATAAAGAATGAATGAGAAAGAAACACAATCAAAGGAAAGACCTATGAGAATGAAGCAAAACAAACACATACACACACACACACACACACAAACACACACACACACACACTCACACACACACACACACACACACACACACACAATAATATTACTTTTTCAGCTGCCAAGACATAAAATCAAACTATTGTCTGCCATAAAAGCAAAGATTTTTCAAGGACAAGAAAGACATAAAACAGCACTTGATACATTCAAACACCCCCAACAATTGCATAACACAAGATTCAAATTCAATATGTCTCTTGAACACGAATTGAATTCATCAAATTTCCTGTCCTATTCCTACAAATGTTAATCACAGATCTAGGATCTGACACGTTTTAGTTGAATTGTACCCATTCAGTTGCATATCCAAACTTTAAACAGACTTCGCAAAAAGTATCCAAGCATATGGATAATCTTGCACTAAGAAAACCATCATTGCAACCAGCAGAGTGTTTTCAGATTCAATAGTATTATTTTCTTGTCCCAATAAGATAAAAGGTACATACAGGTGCTAGTTTGAAGTGTGACCCCAGTCATCATTTACAACGATTACAAAAACTTCTGTAAAATGTTCAACATGGCCAAAACATATGGTGTATGTTGTCCTGTATTTCTTTACAGAACAGACAACTGGCATCATTTGTTACACGCATGTCTATCAGACTAAGATGGTACCTATACCTGTTCTGAAACCATTTCAACTTCGGCCCCGTGATGTTTTACCTTTACTGGTTATTAAGAGTTTGTCTCCTTGAAGTCTCCTTGAAGCGCAACACTAAGTTTTTCGTACTTCTGGTCCACGATTTCTACATAACAGAGAAACATGAGAACGGAGTATAGTGACCAAAATAACTCATGATGAATGGCGTTCATCTGTTTTGATCAATATGAAAGCCAGTGTTATTTTCCTAGTTGCATATGATTCCTGTACAGCTCGTGTACGTTACAAAGTGGTATTGAACACCATGGGTCATCAATTCAAGAAGTACAGAATATGACTTGATTGCCCATAGTCCTTAGTCCATTTCTTCCCATCGCTATTCACTTTACATGTTCCTTTCTTTGTACAAAAAGGTGTAGCTCTCATACAACAGATCTAGGCAATGCTTTTGATCGTTTGTTTAAAAGCAAATTTGATTAAAACATGAATAGCATTGTTTCAAGCTTTTGATTTCAGGTAAAATTTCTGAATACAAAAGCTTAGATATCATTCTCTTCAGGTAATATGTATATGCAGTAAGACTAAACCAAGAAATGCCAGACGCCTCTGTACCTCCTCCCTTTCCCCTCGCCTACGCACAGGAGAGTATAGGCACTGAGGTGTCCAACAAATAAAAGCTGAGCAACTCGGCAAGCAGTTGTGTGATGACCGTCAGTACTCCTAGGATTGTCCTGTTTCACATGCCAGTGCCAGCAATCCACAGGGAAGTGTAATGTCAGGATGACATGCGGCCTCCTATCAGAGTAAACTCTACATTGCTGCTGAGTCACTTGGTCGTGTTCAGTGGTGCCTGGTTTGATCAGCTTACTGGGATCACTTGGTGAAACCCCTACTGACTACATTTGCCCAGCTGCAGAGACTTCAGTGCTTCCATCCTCACCGCCTTCCCTCCACCACCCCCTTCTCGGGAACAAAGGATGCAGCAGCGTCCCTCCAATGATGTTACCCTCTAATCTCAACATACACCCCCTGCAATTTCTACTCCAATGGAATTCTCCCCCAGTGTGCACTGTCGTTCTCATCAACCTCCACCGATGTTCTCCTCCAATCTCCACTGACGTTCGCCTCCAGTCTCCACTGTCGTTCTCATCAATCTCCGCCGATGTTCTCCTCCAATCTCCACTGACGTTCTCCTCCAGTCTCCACTGTCGTTCTCATCAATCTCCGCCGATGTTCTCCTCCAATCTCCACTGACGTTCTCCTCCAGTCTCCACTGACGTTCCCCATCCAGTCTCTACTAACACTCCACTCTACTTTCCTCTTACGAATTCCTCGAATCTCCACTGCCTTTCCCCTCTGATTTCCACTGAAGTTTTCCTCCAATCGCCATTGATATTCCCCTCTAAGCTCAACTGACGTTTTTTTTCTTCAAATCCTCACTGACGTTCCTCTTTAATTTCCGTGGACGGTCCTCTCTAGTCTTCTCTGACGTTTCCTTCCAACCTCTATTGACGATCCTTCCCAGTCTCCACTGACGTTCCCCACCAACTTCTGCTGACATTCTCCTCCAATTTCTGCCCACATTTCCCTCCAGTCTCCACTGTTAGGGCCAGGACACAAATCGCCACAGATACGGGAGCATGGTAGAAATGCAAACTGAAGACACTGCTAATGCAGGGTGTTGCAGGCCGCCGGCTTTGAGGAGCATTTCTCTGTTTCGTGATGATTGATGATGTTAATGCTGCACTGTAGTTCCGTTTTCTTGTGCGTGCGTGCGTGCGTGCGTGCGTGCGTGCGTGCGTGTGTGTGTGTGTGACTGACTATCTGTTGTGTCTGACGGCCTCATGTGCTGGTCTATGTAGGAGTTTCAAAAGTCTAAGTGTTGTGATTAGACTATGATTCGCACAGGAGATCAAATAAACATTCATGGCACATGGTGAAAGAGTTGACTGCTGTCTGTTCTGTCTCGTTTGTCTCCTGTTCAGTGCATAGATCCCCAGAAGAAATGTGATGGTCACAAAGACTGTACGACAAACCTGGATGAAGCGCACTGTGTTGGCACGTCAGCCATGAATTATGCCATCAGACCCCCAGCTGTCGTCAACTTTGACAGGCCCGGGGGATTCACCGTCACTGCGCTGCCAGAGGAGGCTCCGTGTCCAGACACGCATTTTCAGTGTTCTGATGGGGGCTATTGCCTGCCTGTCTACGTCAGGTGTAACCATGTCAACGACTGTCCGGATCGGGAGGACGAACTGGAGTGTGATGAGTTCACGTGCCCAGGGTTTTTCCGATGTCGTGACAGTGACAGAACACTGTGCCTGCACGTGAATCACCTATGTGACGGTTGGCCGCAGTGTCCCCGGCACGATGACGAACTGATGTGTGACCTGACCTGTCCTGACTCATGTACGTGTTATGGCTTAGCCTTCACCTGCACTGGCACCTTTCAGGCCAGCTCGTTCCCACACCTGCGCTACCTGGAAGCCAGGGGTAGTGGAATGTATCAGAGTGACGTCACAAGTAACATCATGCTCATCCACATGGGCTTCCAGGCGTGCGGTTGGAGTAATTTAACTGATTTCAAGTTACCTAACTTGCAGAGTTTGGATCTGAGTGATAATTTGCTGCGTGTTTTCAATTTCAGTCATTTCGCAGGAATGTATCATCTTCGAAGACTGAATCTGGCAGGTAATCCTATAACTAGCAGCCTATCGACTGTACAGTGGAAGACTGAGTCCCTGGCACACGAAACAAAACCATCGCAGGGACAACGGCCGTTTGAAAATCTTCGTGTTCTGGATTTGCGAGGTTGCCCTCTGTCTGTTTTCAATCCAAACTTTATGAAAGGGATGGCCAGTCTTATGTTAGTGTACGCAGACGACTTTAAATTATGCTGTTCTGCTGTCTTACCGCTCTTTTTCAGAGGTGAATGCTTGGCCCCGTCTGAAGAGATCTCATCGTGTGGTGACTTGTTGAAGTCTAGCGTCTATCGTTCTGCCCTTGCCGGATTTGCTCTGCTTGCGTTGCTCGGAATACGTACAGCTTTGTGTACCGTCTGTGCTTTTCGTCAGAGAAAGTGATCGGTTTTACTGTCTTTGTTCTTCATCTGTGTGCCTCTGACTTTTTGATGGGGGTGTACCTTGCCATCATTGGTGTGGCGGACCAAGTTTATTCTGGAGTTTATGTCTGGAATGAGACAACTTGGCAAAAGAGCCTGTTTTGTAGCATAGCGGGAATTCTATCCTTTTTATCTTGTGAAGTGTCGGCGTTTCTTATCTGTGTCATCACCTTGGATCGCTTCCTTGTCCTGCACTTTCCGTGGAGTCAGGTTCGGTTTCATGTCTTCTCGGCCAATGTGACTTGTGTTGGTATCTGGATTCTGGGGCTTTCCCTAGCTACTGTGCCTCTGCTACCAGTGGCCTCACACTGGAACTTCTATCGTCAGACAGGCATTTGCATTCCGCTGCCTGTCACCAGAGCAGATTTTCCCGGCCACGTGTATTCTTTCAGTATCATGATCGTCCTCAACCTGGTCCTGTTTCTCCTCATTGCCGCTGGACAGTCTCTCATTTACTGGTCAGTGAGAGCCAATGCTATGCCTCAGCACGGGACAGAGACTGGAGATCAACAAAGGGAGACTGTCAAGTCCAGAGAGGCCGCCATTGCTATACGTCTCCTGTCCATCGCCCTGTCTGATTTTCTGTGCTGGTTTCCTGTGGGTCTGTGCGGTCTGCTAGCTGCCAGTAACGTCATCATACCCGTTGAGGTCAATGCCGCCATGGCTATATTTGTATTGCCGCTCAATTCGGCCCTCAACCCCTTCCTCTACACTCTGAACATGGCACTCGAGAAACGGCGAAAGGCGCGGGAACTCCGTTTTCACAAGTTTGTACACGCTCATCTTAAAGAGAACTCTGTACGTACGTCCACAACCTTGAAGTAATCGGCTAATTGAGGTTGTAAAGTTAAACGACGTGAGTTCAATTGGTTCTTGATCTACTTCAGTTCGGCATTGTGTATTGATAAAGAGAGTGATGTGGTAATGATTTTAAACAGGATTTTAGTTTTACGACATCAAAACTGTTACTGTGCGTACGTGTGCATCTGTGAGCTGGAGGGGGGAGTGCGTCTTCGCACGCATGCCCGCGCTTTTGTGTGTTGTGTGTGTGTGTGTGTGTGTGTGTGTGTGTGTGTGTGTGTGTGTGTGGTGTCTGTGTGTGTGTGTTTGTGTGTGTGTGTGTGTGTGTGTGTGTGTGTGTGTGTGTGTGTGTATGTGTGTGTATGTATGTTTGTGTGTGTGTGTGTGTGTGTGTGTGTGTGTGTGTGTGTGTGTGTGTGTGTGTGTGTGTGTGTGATTCTATATTATTCTAAGTCCCTTTTTCATCCTCATCCATTACCCCCACCCCCACATCCACATCTATCCAGTCATCACCAGAAAACAGGCCTCCTGTATACATGTTGTTGACAGAATCCCTGAATCCCCAAGCGATTGTTACCTGTCAGTTACCTTATAGCCACCCACCAGAGGACATCCTGCGCTACTAGCTGATATTACAGCTGTTCATGTTCTGGGACCGCTATTTCTGCAAAACAGCTCTACCAACGCATATGTTTATGGACAAATGGCTTTCAAGCGATCATAGAGCAATGATATTCGTCTATCCAATTATTGCCATCCTCTGTGAAGGCCATAACTAGGCCCTAAGTCCATCACCACACCAAACACAACTTTCTTCATTTGGCGATGATGAAAAACCTAATACATACAGTTCACGCAGTTCAGTCACACACGAAGAGGAGGGTGAGTAGGAAAGGGGGTGGTGTTGGGGGCTACGCCTGTAGGCACCCCGTAGTTACCCCCCCACCCCCCACCCCCACCGTCTTTAATTGCCCTCTTCTTCGTGAGAACAACCTTCTTCAAGACAATGATGATAATAACCGTGTTCCCCTAAACCAATAAATATCAGTAATGTTGCTGTTGCTCCATCATTACTCCATTTCTTGTTTCCCCCCTGATAGGACTTTCAAAATTGAAGCACATAAACACAATTATTTTTGTCTCATATGCGTCATAACAACATATAATGAGGACTCACGAAAAAGCTATGTCCCATGCGCACGTGCACAGTGTATCATACGAGAGATATCGTTGGGTGAAGTGAAGGTCTTATAAAGCCAATTAGAGTAGACAAAAATTTCAATGCTGATGGATTTTTTAAATAACATTTTGTATCAACAATGAAGCCTCCACTGTCTCTCCCCACCCCCATCCTCTCTCTCTCTCCTCTCTCTCTCCCTTTCTCTCTCTCTCTCTCTCTCTCTCTCTCTCTCTCTCTCTCTCATTTTGTGAAAATCCCGTCGCAAGATTTTGCCCATACTGTTTGAATGTGGATGAGGATGAAAAACATCTTTTATTTGTATGTCCTTTGTTTACTGATTTAAGAGACAGGTTTCTTGGTGTCTATCTTAATGTTCCGTTACAAATTCTTTTGAATGGTGTAGATAAACAATCATCTCGTGCAGTGGCAAAATACATATTTCACTCACTTAAGCGTAGACAAGCAACAGTTAACTGCCTTTGAAATATGTAATAGGCTTCAGTCAGATATAGCTTTTGTAACAAGATCAGTTGTAGAAGTGTGGTGTCTTTTCTTCTTCCAAGTCAGAACGCTCATATTCGGAGTTATGACGAGCTTGTTGATCAGGATAGTTATGTTGGATGAGTGAGATCATATCTGAGCTAAGGTTATTTACTTTGAAAGTGTATGTGTATATCATAAGGTGTGATTTTGTATGTGCGTGCTGTTGTTATCTACCCACTCCCTTCCCAACCCACGTTCCCGATATTTCCCTCTACCGTTGTGCAAGATGCCTATGGCCTATATGCATTAAACGTTCGCATTCGCATTCGCATTCTCTCAATCTCTCTCTCTCTCTCTCTTTTGCGTCCCTTCCAACAGATGACGAGAAAGATGCAAGAAGAAAAGCTCAAGCCTCTTACCTGCACACACACACACGCGCGCGCGCGCGCCCGCGCGCGATTCATAAACTTTATTACTCAAGATTTCAGTGCAATCTTCTAACAAAGACGCACAGACACACACACACACACACACACACACACACACACACACACACACACACAGAGAGAGAGAGAGAGAGAGAGAGAGAGAGAGAGAGAGAGAGAAGAGAGAACTCTGTATGGCAGTGATCTTACAATCTGAGCATTGCCTCCCTTTCAAAAGATGTCGAGAAAAATGCCAGAAGAAAAGCTCAAGCCTTTTATCAGCTTCCGTTGTGTTTGATACAGGATTGTACATATTTGTTGTTTAAGTACTATCACACACACACACACACACACGACACGTGACAAGATGGCGGACACACGCAGCAACTAATCGACCACGGTGGCCGTTTCGTGGGCCAAGAACGGGAAAATGAAAACAAGATTTAGCGGGAGACAAACGGTTCCTAACGGCAGAGTACCGAGAACTCAGAAGTTGTCTACCGGGTCCATCGAAGATAGGCCTAACCGGCGGGGAAAAAACATCGTTGAAACCCGGCAGCGAGAAGACCCTGGAAGTTCAAGCAACTTGGCTACGCGGAATCCAACTTTTCAGCTGACTCTAAACCCGTCAATGGAAAACAAGGTTGGTAGCCATGATTTCATGTTCTCTCGATACGAAAGAAATGATTCTATCTCTCTGCAAGCGCATTGAAATGCTGGAGAATGCGTGAATACTCAAAACAAAATTCTTGTAGAAATCAAACCGCAAGTTACTATGGTGACCACTGCCACACAGACAGAAACATACCTTCCAGGCGCAGCAACTTATGCTCAAGCAGTTTGCTTCAGATACAGGGAGCAATCCCTCACAAACTAAACCCCCGTCTGCAAAAAATAAAGCAGATCATAGTAAAATTGGTCAAAAATCTTTGCCTAAGAACAGACCAAAAGCAAATAATGACGTCAATCCTATCACTCAACAGGACGGAAGATCGAATTACGCAAGGAAGGATGACGTCAAAGTGCCAGAGAGGAATCGAAAAGATCACAGTGAATCTAGAAAAACAAAAGTAAAAGTAGACGAAGGCCAGGACTATCCAACAGTACTTGTCATCCATGATTCTGTTGCAAACGGAGTTCAAGGAAAAAGACTTGGGTATTCCTATGATTTCAAGGTCTCCAAGCTTAAACAGCACAGTGTATCAGCTGTCAAACAATGCCTAGAAGAGATTGATACAGAGGAAATGCCTGACTGTGTTGTAGTACATTGTGGAGTCAATGACTTGAAGGTAGAAGAGGCAGAAAAAGTCAGTAAGAATTTTGTGCAGACAATTAAATCAATAGCGGAAAAACACCAGAAAGTGAAGTTAGTTATCAGCAAAGCAACAAAAGTTCTGGACAAGAAATTGGAAGTGAACAGACAGCTGTTCAATGCAAAAATCACGTCTGACCTCTTTGAAGTCAAGAACATCAGTTTCATTGACAATGATAACATAAGACTTGACCACCTCCATGACAAAATTCACCTTTCAAAAGGGGCTCTAGCCTGCTTGCAGGAAACATTGGACGGCACGTGAGGAGTCTGGTGTGGGAGACCCCAAAGCGGCCTTCCCGACGACGACAGGGCAACAGGGAAACATACTACGACTTTCGAGCTCCACGTGCCCCCAGTTGGTTCAACCCTTTCAGTGCCCTGGACTGGGAATCCTATTGACGGGCCCACGACGACCAAGCCACCTGATGCAACTGCTGTGTTATCTCTGTTCATTTTGACTGATTTTTAAGTACCTCCATGTATGCGTTGTATTCTTAGCAAGATTGTTCTTGACATTTTTCTCTTTAATTATTAGTGATTTCTTTTCACCTTCCATATAATTTGAATATTAGTTTTAGAACATGACGCGAGGAAACAACTTTAGTGTTTTCAATGGAACTGTAGATCAATAATTTCTAATTATGAACATTTAGTCCAACATCTCGCAAATCACAAATATCATGTCTTAAGCCTCCAGTCATTAAATGTAAAGAAAGATAAGCTACCTAAGTTGGAAAATTATTACTTCCCTCCCGTCTATCAAAAAGAAGACACAAACGGAAAATCAATACAGCTATTTATATATATGAAGGGGTAAGTTACACACTGTGCCCTAATCCTATTCCATCAGATATTTCTACAATTCATTCTTGTGCTGTGACAGTACAATTTGATAAGATTCTACTAACTATCTTATCAGTGTATTTACCAAAAGGTCCAGATGATAACAACACTGAATGGATCCGTATGCTTCAGGCAGATAAAGGCAAAAAAGTGCTAATTACAGGAGATTTTAATGCACATGCCCCTTTTTTGGAGAAGAACTGTGACCATATCACGAGCAATCGCTTCAATAGAGAATGTTGTAGATTCATCATTTTATCTATTAAACGATGGTCGAGTTACACGAATCCCCGATAAACCCTAATCATAGAGCTACGGCAATTGATTTAACTCTGGTTTCGCCTGATCTAGCTCCCATTTGTGAGTGGAACACACTGGCTCATTGTTTAAATAGTGATCATATTCCGATTATAACAAGCTTTGAAATTGCAAGCACAGGAATTACAGATCTAACTGAGGATAAAGTCCCAAAGTACAAATATAAATTTGCTAATTGGGATAAATTTTCAGCAAGTATGTCCACGTTTTATGTTGAGGATATGCACGATAAAAATATAAATGATCTTTATTTTTCATTTACCAAGGCAGTCCTAGATGCTGCAAATGACTCTATACCCAAGCTTAAGACAAAGAAATCACATAAACACTCTAGAAATATCTGGTGGAATGACGACTGTGAAAAGGCAAATAGCGAAAAATGGAGAAATTTAAAATATACATACAAGAAAATTCTACCCCAAACCATCAAGAGGCAAACAAGGCAAAAAATAAATCAAACAGAGTTAACGCCCAGGCCAAGAGACAATACTGGTCTTCTTTTTGTATTAATGAAATCTACAGTCATAAAGATATGCAAAAAGTCTGGGAAAAATGAAAACCATGAAGAACGGAATTAATTTACCACAATGTCCCATAAGATTAGAGAACTCAGATCTACCCACTAATAATGAAAAAGCAGAAGCATTTGCAGAGATGTTTGTCAGTTATAGTAGAAATGCAGGTCTATCAACTGAAAGTAAAGAGTATAGAGAAAGTGAAGAGCAAAGTAAAACAAAATCAATTCATGATGATAATGAGTTCACAAGGAAAAGCTATGTAAATTCAGAAATAACACTTGAGGAAGTAAAAGAAAGTATTTTACATTTGAGTAAAGCAAAAGCATCTGTTAGATTAGATGCATATCTTATGAAATGTTAAAACACTTACCTTACAATGTTGTTCGATTTTTACATATATTCATACAAAGATGTTGGAGTAAAGGGGAAATGCCTTCAGTTTGGAAGCGATCAATTGTTATTCCTATACATAAGAAAGGAAAGCCTAAAGCAGATAGAAACAGCTATCGACCCATCTCGTTAACGTCACACGTTTGCAAACTTATGGAGAAAATAATATTAAACAGATTAGTCCATTTCTGCAAAAAAAACAGTGCATTATACCCCAAATCAAGCAGGCTTTCGGAAAGGCCGATCAACATACAGAACATCTAGTGAAACTAACAACACAAATCAAACAGCGTTCGCGAGGCGGAGAATATCCTTGCAACTTTTTTTTGACATTAAGAAAGCTTATGATCAAGTATGGCACTACAAATTATTGCAAAAGCTTAAGGAAAACAATATTAATGGTAATATGTATAACTACATTAAAAACTTCCTTTCACATCGTTTCATACAAGTAAGAATAGGAAACACGTACTCGAACCCCAGAGAACTTCAGATGGGATTACCTCAAGGGTCAGTTATTTCTCCTGTTTTTATTAATATGCTCATAGCCGATCTTCCAAAGAGGTTGTCAACGATTCAGTTTTAGTCCAGTATGCTGACGATATATGCATGTGGATGAAGGTAACAATGAAACGCAATACACCACTAGAGCATTAAACTATACAAAAAAAGTTTACCAAAAGGAATTAGATAAAATCACTAATTTTATGAAAGAAAATGGTTTATCATTATCTTTAGAAAAAACAAACATGGTCCTTTTTAACTCAGGTTATAACCCAGAAAAAATGCCAATATTCAGCATTAATGGAATTGCCCTTACGTTTGTGCAAAGTGTTAAGTTTTTAGGTGTTTATCTGTCATCAAAACTTACCTGGAATCAACATATAAATCATATACTTGATAAAGCACGAAAAGCATTAAATTTTCTCAAAATTATAAGTAAACAACGTTGGGGTCAGGATACTAAAGCACTTTTATGTCTTGCAAACTCACTTGTTCGATCTCGTTAATGTATGCCCAAGAAGTTTTCTTTAATGCCCCCAAGCACCTATTATCCAAACTTCAAAGCATAGACTGCAAAGCTGTTAAACTGGCACTTGGGGTACCAATACATGCTTCCAATCTAGATCCTATAACGAACGGGTGTTCTTCCTCTAGATGACAATAGGAAAAATTCTTGCGCTAAATTTATAGTAAAGTCTTTTGCTTTTGATACATTTTGTAAGGAAGAAATTAGATTAGATTCCGCGAAAGATTTTGCTAAAAGAGCTAAAGCAATACACTCTTTACAATCAATCAATTCCTATGCCACCGATATAATCAATTCTAAAGAATTAAAACACAAAGAAATAGCCACTAAGCCACCTGTTTCACCAGTAGCACCCTGGGAGCATATTAAACCTGCTTTTGATATTGATGATGCAAATTTAAACAAAAATCAATCTCCAAATATCTTAAAAAATTTAGTAAACATAAGCATTGAAAACAAGTATACTGATTATATCAAGATTTACACAGACGGCTCTGTAATGGAAAATGGCAGTGCAGGATCAGCATTTTTATTCCTTCCTTGAAAACATTAAAACGTTATAATATTGGCAGACATTATTCCATTTTCCAGTGCTGAACTAATAGCCATTTTAAGGGCGTTACATCACATTCAAGAGTTACCTTTAAATGCATGCAAAATATTATTTTGTGTGGA
>CM031610.1:52969821-52974821 GCA_018398815.1 Conus ventricosus | reverse complement strand
CCGTGCCATGTCCTGTCCTGTCCTGTCACGTCCGCTCCCATTCTGCCCTGTCCTGTTCTGTTCTCTACTGTCCCATGCTGTCTGCCCTGCCCTGCCCTGCCCTGCCTGCCCTGCCCTGCCCTGCCCTGCCCTACCCTCTCCCGTCCCGTTTCGTCCTATGCTGTCTCACCCTGTCCTATCCTTCCTTTGCTGTCCAGTCCTGTCTAGCTCTCCCCGTCCTGTCCTCTGTTCCATCCTATTCTGTCCTGTCCTGACGAGGACTTCTATTTTGTAAGGATTTGACGCCCAGTGTGTGTGTGTGTGTGTGTGTGTGTGTGTGTGTGTGTGTGTGTGTGTGTGTGTGTGTGTGTGTGTGTGCGCGCGTGTGCGTGCGTGCGTGCGTGCGTGTGTGTGTGTGTGTGTGTGTGTGTGTGTGTGTGTGTGTGTGTGTGTGTGTGTGTGTTTTCAGCAGACAAAAAGAGCGACTTAATGACTGCGCCGTGCTCATTGTTATATTTCTCGAGGCTGCATCATTATCGAATCACACAGTTCAAAACAACCGCTATCTTCATATTTTTGAGGAATATGTCATTTTCATTGTAAACAGTCCAACACATCTTATTTTCAAAAGCGGCACATCCAGATAACTGATCATCATGTTTGTCAGGAACGTGTCATTATCAAGATAAAGACTTCAAATGATGGATCATAATCTTTCTCGGGAATATGCCCTTATCCACGCAAACAAATCAAAACTATTCACCATCCTAGTTCTTGAGAATTTCATTTGCGAAGCTGGGGACATCGATTACTAAAAGCAGAACTCGTTACCTTTACTTTACTTAATGGTTTCAAAACGGACTGACCGAGGGCGGAAAATGAAGCAAAAGTTAGAAAGAGAGGTAAGTTACCACCAAGGACATAGTATGTTTTGTCCTGTACTTTGTCCCTGTTTTTGGCGGTAACTAACCCCCACTCTTTCTAAATTTTGATTAATAGGTTGAAACCAAAAGAGAGAATCAGAATTCCTTGAAAAAATAGACTAGACAGAGTCGATCTTTGTCAGCGTCGAACTGACCTTGGGTCTGTCTTTTGGTTTGGATCAGCTCCACTAATTCGTACTCAAGTTCCAAGTTGAGTTCGTCTTTGGACTACCGTCAGTCTTTTTACCAATATTCGTTCAAATCGGTGCAGCGGTTTTTGCGCAGATTGGCAAACGGCGAAACGAAGCAAAAGTTGCGAATGAAAAGACCGCCTTCTTGAGGAAGACAAAAGCGCCTTTGACGAACTCCAGTATACAATGTCAAAACATATACCGCCTTTGACGAACTCCAGTATACAATGTCACAAACATATACCGCCTTTGACGAACTCCAGTATACAATGTCACAAACATATACCGGCTCAAAAATGTTGGTCGTATTTTGGAGGAATGACTTTTACGAGTCCGGAAAAACGTCATCCAATTAGTACGGAAGCTTCAGCGTAGCATATAGTGATGAGTACTTGCTCTCTTAACTCCATGGATGTACTAACGTACAAACATACTTGCGTACATTGACACGAATCCTATCATTGTCCCTCCATCCCCACCTCCCTCTCACCCAAATTTTCCATTGAAAACTACCTATCCTTAATTCGTGTGTGTGTGTGTGTGTGTGTGTGTGTGTGTGTGTGTGTGTGTGTGTGTGTGTCGTCTCTCTCTCTCTCTCTCTCTCTCTCTCTCTCAAATTTCTGCTTACACTCAGGTTTACCATCGAAAAAGCCCGACAGTCAAAATCCGGGTAGACGGGGGGGAGGGGGGGGGGGGATAAGCCATTACAGGAGACTGGGGGTGGTGGGGGCCTATCGTACACTACACCATACACCAGGACGATAACACATCAACGATGGGCAGCGAAGATGGCAATTGTTTTCCGTCGGGCGCTAGCGTGATTCGAACTCGAAACCTTTGACCACGATCTCAGTGCCCTGACCACTGAGTCAGGTTGGTATCCAGGGAAACCCTCTAACGTCAATTTCTTTTCTGTCCACCCCCTCCCTCCCTGTCCACGCTCATGGTCATTGTGCCTGATTGGCTTACTTGTTCAGAGACTCGAATTCTCCCGTCAAGTGTTAAGAGTTCGAATTACGCTGGCGCCCCTCTCACTGTATTGTTAGTATCAGTGTGGTGTAAGATACGTCTCCTACCCCCATCGTTTTGTGATGGCTATCTCCGTCTGCCATATCACCGTTGGTAGGTGTGAACGTTGACCTGAAAGTATACTAACGCCTGGGCCTATGGTCGGAATGTTGAAACGATGCTTGTGGCCTACCCAACGAAGACAGCCTCACGGACTTGTATCAGATAAAGCATTCTTTGATCGGAGGCTTTTGATAAACGTGTGAAAGTTGGGAGAGATCTTCGTGCGGCATGCAATGTTCGCTTGCTCTCGTTGATATAGCCTACATCAGACTGTTCCGTTTACAGAAAAAAACTGAATGATTTGTATTGATAGTGATCAGTATGATGGCCCTGTGCCTTGGTTTGATACATGGACCATAGTCCTTCAGTGACGGTTCCGCTTTGATCGATTTGATAAAGTGTGAAAAAGTCCTGTAAATGTTGTCCTTTTGATAAAGTTTGAAAAGTTCTGTAAATGCTGCCCTTTTGATAAGTTTGAAAAGTTCTGTAAATGCTGCCCTTTTGAGCGCCTGTTTCCCACTCCACCCCTCCATTTTTCCATTGTGTCATGACGTGTGTGTGTGCGCGCGTGCGCGCGCGCGCGCGTGTGTGTGTGTGTGAGTGGTGTGTGTGTGTGTGTGTGTGTGTGTGTGTGTGTGTGTGTGTGTGTGTGTGTGTGTGTGTGCGCGGGCGCGCACGTGTACGTATGTGCCTAAAGGTGTGTGTGTGTGTATATATGTCTGTATGTGTGTGTGTGTGTGTGTATGTGTGTGTGTGTGTGTGTGTGTGTGTGTGTGTGTGTGTGTGTGTGTGTGTGAAAGAGGGAGAGTGAGAGAGAGAGTGCATGTGTGTGTGGTGTGTGTGTGTGTGTGTGTGTGTGTGTGTGTGTGTGTGTGTGTGTGTGTGTGTGTGTGAGCGCACGCGTGCTTGTGTATCTGTGTGTCTTTGTGCCTTTGTGAACATACGGTAACAGAATATAGTTGTACACTGTTCGTCCTCTAACGTTGATAATATCAAAGAGGATGAAGGTGAGGTGCAGCTTCTTTCGATCAGAACATGTGCAGACCTGTTCAAGTTTGATGGCTGTCCTGTACTTAAGTATTCGGAAGATTAGATAACGCATGTTAAAGATTTCCTAGAATTCTTGACTGCAACACGTAGGTGCGAACACACACACACACGCACGCACGCACGCACACACGCACGCACCACACACACACACACACACACACACACACACACACACACACACACACGCACGCACACACACACACACATACACACACAGACACACACACACACACACACACACACACACACACACACACACACACACACACACAACCCAGTATGTAACAGAGAAGAACAGGCACCACCAAGAACAGATGAACGCCAAAAGCTCCACTTTCCAGTCGCAAGGAAGCTGATAGAACTGGACATATCACGAAGCCCGACATATTCAAGAATACTCATAAATAAAAGAGACAGAGATGAGAAATAAACACGACTTTTAACAGAAATGAGAAATAAACACGACTTTGAAACAGTTGAGTCTAATTCAGCTTCTCTCCGCTTTAAATCGCTTGGAATTTTCGGAGTGGGGATAGTGAGTCTGAAAGAGCAAGGAAGACGAAACAGCAAACATTAATGTTAAAATAATAATAATAATAATAATAATAATAATAATAATAATAATAATAATAATAATAATAATGACGATGATGATGTTGATGATGATGATGACGGTAAACAAAAATACTGTTGTTGATTTTTTAAGTTAGTGGGTAGAAAGAACTGCAAACTAAATGAAATGCCAATGATTGTTCTGTGTCAGTCTGTTGGTATGTGATACTTACATATGCAAATGCATGCATGCATAATGGGGGTGTACGTGCGTGCGTCCGTGTGTGTGCGCAAGTGCATGCTGCCTTAGTGTGTGTGTGTGTGTGTGTGTGCGCGTGTGTGTGTGTGCGTGTGTGTGTGTGTGAGTGTGTGTGTGTGTGTGTGTGTGTGTGTGTGTGTGTGTGTGTGTGTGTGTGTGTGTGTGTGTGGAATACATGTGCCTTCAGTGTTAGATCATAAAGTCTGTATTACTCCTGAATGGAAGGAGAAGGGGGTGTGATGGCGATATGTGAACTGAGGGAGCGAGGGGTAGGATGGGTATTTTTTTGTTTTTTGTTTTTTCAACTGCTGTCATTCGACAGAACGAGAGAAGAAGAAGAAGAAGAAGAAGAAGAAGAAGAAAAAACAAGAAAAAAAAAACCGGAATGTAAGAAAAGAGTGAACGACAAGTTGGACAGACACAACAATGGTACGGGGCGGTTCGGAATGTCAGTGTGAAGACGGACCATAACTAATGGGCTTACCGGCATGCAGAGGACCCGGCCCTCAAATCTCCGATACACCTCTCCCCGCCCACTGACGAGCTGGCTTTCCACGCCGGTGTCTGGGCAAGAATGACACCCTCTCCCTGAGGTTTTCCACGCATGGAATTCGGGATCTTTTTATTTCTTTCCTTTTTCTTTTCCTTTTTTTTTCCTTTTTTTCTTCTTTTTTTCTTCTGTTTTTTTTTTCCCCATTGAATATTTTCTGGTTTATCCCCCGTGGCTTTTATCTGGTTACTCTCCCCTGCACCCCGCTCCCCTCCTCGACCTTTTTCTTTTCTCCAAAAATTAATAGTTTCTCATCCACCCAAACCAGGGATAAACAGGGGGCGCCCCATTAAAACTACTCCTCAGTGCCTGCCTGTCTATCTATCTGTGTGTGTGTGTGTGTGTGTGTGTGTGTGTGTGTGTGTGTGTGTTCATGCGCGCGCACGTGTGTGTGTGTGTGTGTGTGTGTGTGTGTGTGTGTGTGT
>CM031610.1:52912321-52962321 GCA_018398815.1 Conus ventricosus | reverse complement strand
TACCGTACCTGCCTGTTCAAGTAGTACGAGATGACATTGAGTGATTTCAGTGTATGAGAGCGGAATGGTATGAAGCCAGGGGAGAGCAACAGAGGAGGCGGAGAGAGAGAGAGAGAGAGAGAGAGAGAGAGAGAGAGAGAGAGAGAGAGAGAGAGAATTGTTCGCTCCATTTAAGAGAGAGAGAGAGAGAGAGAGAGAGAGAGAGAATTGTTCGCTCCATTAAAAAGATGTATCAGAATAGGGCCGTTATCGGTTGGCCTTTTCCTTGCTGATTGTATGTTGATGAGGTGACGTCTACATGATAGCATCATATTCTTTGAACAATAGCAACACCCCCCCCCCCCCTCATCCCCCTTACCTCCCTCTCTTCCCGCCCTTTACTCTCACACACACACACACACACACACACTCGTACCTCTCAATGCGCCCTTCCCTTCGCTGTCTTCCTTCCCCACAGAGCATACTACATTATTGGTAATGTAGTATGCTCTGTTCCCCACTACCACACCCGCTCTTTCACTCTTCCCGCTCCTCTCCTCTCCTCTTCTCGCAGTGTATGGAAACACGGTCAAAGACATCTCATGTGGGCTTCACCGTCAAGATGGAGTCCATGCACACACAGGACATTAGCACGTAAACGTAGACCTAGCCACGGACGTCCATTAAATATTCAATGTGTATCCCAGGCTCTAATTCTCTGTGCTGCACGCATCGGCTAATTAGCAAAGAGAGAGATGATCGAGATCGGTATGGAGAGCCTGATACAACGTAAAATGTAACAATATAGTAGTTTCCACGGAAAAAATGTAACAATGTTAAACTGTGCAAGTAAGTCATTCATAGAAAAGTTACATTAAAACACACACACACACACACACACACACACACACACACATACACACACACACAGAGAGAGAGAGAGAGAGAGAGAGAGAGAGAGAGAGAGAGAGAGAGGGAGAACAAATAAATGAATTACGTATTGTTACGAAACGTTTTAGGAGAATGCTGCATCGGCATTATTCTATGCAGTGGGTAATTTTGGAAGTAAATCAGTTACCTGGCAGCAGTTACAATGCTGAAAACCATAATACACCTGTAGACAGCCTCGGGAAAAAAAAAGAAAACAAAATCAGATGTAGGCCTAATTTCAAGGGAGATAATACAACACTCAGCGACAAGGTTTCTCTCATCCTTTTAATTGTGTATTTCAGTGCTGCTAAGCAGTTGAAATAATACGTATTACCCATCAACAACAGTAAATTTAGGACTCAGAACTCGATCGCGTTCAGAGCTGTATCGGTCGATTAAAAACTGAAAAATCAGCAGTTTTCACAAAACATTTAACAGTTACTATAACTCTCGCGCATCATACACGAACAATGTTGTTACGTTTTTCATCCGATCTGCAGCATTGACTGTTGCAGTGTTTTTCAAATGTAACCCTGACAGATTAGCTCACAAGTGAAGATGGAACAAAAACATCTTAATAGAGCCCTTTAAATTGGTAGATTACAATACAATCGGCAAAGAGAGTATCGGTTCGTTTTTCTCCATTTGAACTTCATGCGATAGGGAGTAATAGAGACGCCCAAAGTGAATAAGCAACACACACACACACACACACACACACACACACACACACTCGCACGCACACTTTTTTTCATAACTGTTTGAACAATGAAATTAAGTGTTGTGTAAATAAACGACCGGCCATAGGAGTCTGAGATGATTGCGTAAGTTTGGGTGTCATCCTACATGAAGTCTGTAGAGTTCTGAATGAGAAAATCAATATGTGACATCCTAACTTGGACGTGAAGTCAGCCCATCTGTTCATGGGACGTAACACAACAGAATAGTGTTCGTTTTTTTTATGCCTTTTTTTTTTTCTTTTTTTTTTTCTTTTTTCTTTTTTGATCGTCTGTCGCTGTTGTTTTTAGACGGATCATCAAGTCAAGTCATAAAGACTATGCAGCCCAACCGAACAGGGTGGCCGTATCAGGGCTGTTATTTAGTTAAAACAGCACCACATATAGGTTTTAACATCTTAAGACTTAAGCGAGATAAGCTTTCAGTTTCAATCAAAGACCAGTCTGAAACCAAATATATCATGAATAATGTCTTAATCAGGTCAAATGGGGAAAAAAAATATTGATTCCTCCACAAAATTAAGAATCACATCAGGTGGAGCATCGCGGAACAAGGTCTTAATAGAGTGTGTAGTAACATCTTTGTGACTTTGATCCTACACATTCCCAAATCTTTGAAAAAATGAATAAATGAAATAGATAAATATGTGTGATTGAAAAAGAAATGTTTAATGCAGGGTGGCTTATCGCACAGTATGCACCATGGAGCCTCTTCATTATCTTAACTTAAGATGAGAAAGAGTAAAGTACGTGTGACCAGTATGCAATCTGCACAAAGGTATATACCTTACATTGGGCTTCCGTGTACAGACAGAAGGAATTCCCCATGGTCTAGTCGGGTCTTCGTCGTGAGTGCGACCCAGTGTGAATGAGGACGGGTTCACTGAAGGCTTTCTCTTCTTGTTTATGACTTCTTCCGCATCGTCGTCGTCATCGTCCTTTTTTTCTTTTCTTTTTCGTCTTGTGTTCTTCTTCTCCTTCTGCTTCTCCTCCTCCTCCTCCTCTTCCTTTTTCTCCTCCTCCTTCTTCTTCTCCTTTGTTTTTGTCCTTCCTTCCCTCTTCCTTTCTTCTTTCTCTTCTCTTTTTCTTCAGTCTCGATCGTCTTCGTTCTTGTCCCTCTTCTTTTTCTTTTTCTTCTTCTTCTTCTTCTTCTTCTTGTTCTTCTTTTCCTCAAGTCGTTCTTCATATTCGTCTCTACCCCCCCTCCCCCTTACTTTTTGTCTTTATTCTCGCTCTCCTGATCTGCCTGTCCGTAACAAAACTGGCTAGCTGATCGGCAGTTTCAAGTCCATGTTGGCACCACGCTGCCTGACATTGAGGGGCAGGAACTGGGTGTGCCCCAGGGGAGAATCCCCCTGCGCCCTCCAGCATGAAAATTAATGACATAGTCTAGTCTGCAACCAAGGTTCCGAGCCCTCTCCAGTTGTTGATGCGTTCGCACTTTCAGCAGCTGGGGCCTCATTATCTTCTTCTTCTTTTTCTTGTTCAATTTTTCGAATTTTTCATGTTCTTTCAGTTTTCTTTTTCCAGTTTACTACTCATCCCAAGGCAAATGATCCATCTTTGTGTCTTGCTACACAGCTAGACAGCCAGGTAATCTATCGGCAATTCCCACAATTTTTTCTGATGTCACAAACAAAAACAAACAAACAAACAAACAAACAAACAAAAACAAACAAAAAAAGAAAGGAAAAGAAAAAAAAGCAACAACTGAAACGCCGTCGCAAACATTTGTAGGCGACGCAACTGAACGAATGTGCTCGCACATTCGTCCATTGTCACTGCACACATTGTCAGCAGCCTTTGATCGCAATTCCAATGGCGATAAATTACGTCGGAAAGATACCAAGCGGTCAGCGCGCGTTATCATTCGCAAAGTGCCGCCCTTTCCCACCGTAAATCGATCAGCGCCATTGAGACTGACCCGACTTGCTGATAACTGTTACGAACGGAGATAGCGCGTGATACTGGTGGCCTTGGTGAATGTGAAAGCCTCAAGTTTCCGAATCTCAAGCTGAAATTGAAGAGTGATATGGCTGCACCTCTTTCTCTGGCTGAATCGCGATCTCTGTCGCTTGGTCTCGCGTGTGTGTGTGTGTGTGTGTGTGTGTGTGTGTGTGTGTACGCGCGCACTCGTGCGTGCGTGCGTGCATGCGCGTGTGCGCGCGCTTGTGTGTGTGTGTGTGTGTGTGTGTGTGTGTGTGTGTGTGTGTGAGCGAGCGTGAGTTAGTGTATATGCGTGTTTCCTGAAGTGTATCCCTATGTCTGTCTGTCTGTTTGTTTGTCTATCTGCTGTCAGTCCGTCTGTCTGCCTGTCCATCCGTCCGTCTGTCTCTCTGTCCGTCTATCTGTCTGTCTGTCTCTGTCTCTCTCTGAAACGCCTCATGCTGTGTGTGTGTGTGTGTGTGTGTGTGTGCCTCGCAACCATTTACCGGCTTTCGCGTGCACGTGCATGCGTGCATGTTTTGCGTGCGCGTGTCGGGATGATGTTATTTACCAGTACAAAGAGAAGGACAGAGAAGGAGAGAACGTCACCAGCGTCCCCCCCCCCCCCCCCCCCCCCCCCAAAAAAAAAAAAAAAAAAAAAAAGAAGAAAACGAACACTTTCTGACATAATCAGTGACGCTCTGCTTATAACTGACTCCCAATCCTGTCACTGCTTTGTAATTCCGCTCCTGTTCGTTGCTGCTTATTTCTTCTTCTTTTTTTTCCCCTAACAAGTGGTCATGGTGTAAGCTTTCGTTCTGTGTTATGTACTAGCTGCTGCTGCTGCTGCTGCTGCTGCTGTGTTGTTGTTGTTGTTGTTGTTGTCTTTCTTTTCCCGCTCAAACCATTTAAGGTTTTCTGCCGGATCTCAATCGCTGACACAATAACTGTACAGTGTGTGTGTGTGTGTGTGTTGTGTACAGTGAATCAGAAATTTCACTTTCCACGAATGAACTGCCTTATAGTAACACTGCGTGCGTGCCGGGTGCGTTGACTGTTAAGATAATCCTTGTCTAGTCCACAACTATGTGACAGAATACAGCAAGGAGGGAGAAGAGGGTGAGCCCTTATGGCAAACGTGGCGCGGCGCAGTGCAAGTCCATCTTGAAAAAAAACAAAAAAACAGCGCAGCATGGGAACATCCTTGTCTTCGACGACTAATGTAATTTCATATTGCCCAGTGGTTCGTTCTAATTAATTTGCTCTCATTACTCTTACTTGGATAATGTTTACGATCAAGGTACGGGAGGGTATCGCACAACACGTGAACTGAATTTTGCAGGACAATGCGCACAATCCGGCGACATGTGCCAGATTGTCACAAAAATGCCCCTTTATAAATACAGCTAAGAAGGACGGCATTTGTGATGTGTGTGTGTGTGTGTGTGTGTGTGTGTTTTGTGTGTGTGTGTGTGTGTGTGTGTTTGTGTGTGTGTGTGTGTGTGTGTGTGTGTGTGTGTGAGAGAGAGAGAGAGAGAGAGAGAGAGAGAGAGAGAGAGAGAGAGAGGTGAAAGTGGAGGAGAGGAGATGAGAGGGGCGCAGAAGAGTAACGACAAGTCTGAACTAATGGCAATACCTCAGTGCCGGTGCATGAACATGTTCATTAACACTCCCACCCCCTTCCCTCCTGCCGGTTCACTCCCTCGCCCCTCGCTTCCGCTCCCCCCCCCCCCCCCCCCCCCCCCCCAACCCTTCAGTTCTCACCTCTATGCTCGTCTCTACCTCGCCCCTCCCTCCCCCCCTCTCACCCCCCCCCCCCCCCCCCTCCATACCCTTCAGTTTTGGCTGCAGCCCAATTGCGCGAACCTCGGTAAATATGACACCGAGTTAATAGATAAACACGTAACCCAATAGCGCGACCCGAGATGCACCTATTGCGCGAGGTATTAATGTTCCTATTGCGCGAATACACAGTAGCACACTTAGAACATACACAACACACACACACACACACACACATTAAGTCACTCACTCACTCACTCACGCACGAGTGCAAGATTGGTGTCTGTTGTGAAGATGATAATCCCGCTTTTTTCATCGTTGGAATGGACCATTCTTTCCCCACGGTTGGAAACAAGTTGGTACTGCTGCAGAGATTGGTGCGTCTCTCGCCTGCTTTTTGGTATCGTTGGAAGCACCTTTCTACGCTCTCTATAAATGGCTTTACTGGCACACACAATGTCATTTGGTAGAAATTCTGCTGAATCTTCTGCCATGATTTCACGGCGGATTATTTTGGATGGCCTTTCGAAGTGATCTTCGATTGCTTTTCTTTTGCATTTTTGGCGCAATTTCTGGCGGTTCATCCTGTTCTGGCTGGTGGTTGTGGATGTTTTGTAAATCCAAGGTGACGGTGCCAGCCAGGTCCGTTTTGCACCTGGCCTGGCACCCCCGTTTTGTGCAGCGCCACAACTTCGTTGCATTTGTAGTTTTGTCGAGGCGAAATTTAAAACCTTCATACAAAAGTCCTGGTTTACCTCTCTGCGTTGTGAACAGCTCCATCTTTCCTCGCCGGCTGTTTATTTTACTCACTATCGCTGCAGTTTTTCGAAACTTCAAAACTCACTCACAAAACTCACAAAACTTCAAAGTCACGCACAAAACAATCTCAAAGCACCGGTACAGAAAGTGTGTGAGTGTGTATTCATCGGTACAGAAAATGTGTTCGCGCTATTGGCCTGTCGAAAGTTCGCGCTAGTGAGCACTGCCAGTTCGCGCTACTGGGCGATACAAAGGTCGCGCTAATGGGTTCGCGCTCTCGGTCTATTCGCGCAATTGGAATGCCACGTCAGTTTTCACCTCCATACTCATCTCTAACTCATGCCTCACCTCCTCAAAAGTACGATTAGTTCAGAAGATTATGCATTCGCATTACTGAAAACAGAGGTCAGCTCATAAAACTGACATGAATCTTTCAGTAAGAAAGAAACAAAGAAACAACGGAGGGAGGAGGGGGGGGGGGGAAGAAAAAGAAAAAGAAAGAAAGAAAAGGAATAAAAACATGATGATAAGAATAACAAAATAACTCGCTCACCGACACTTACACACACGTAGGCCAGCTATGGCTTCTTTCTTTTTTAATTTTTTTTCTTCTCTATTTTCTTTCTTTTCTTTTTTTTCCATTTTTGTCCTCTTTATTCCGTTACAGTTACCACCTGCATGGGATTCTAATTGTAGGTTGTGGACACTTTATGTATCTGACAGTAGTTTTATCTCTGCCTTTCGTTCTTGTGGCGCCGCGATGTGACGTCTCTTTTCGGAGTTAAGAAGCAGTTTGGTTTTATATATTGTTTCTGTTGTTTTGTTTCGTACATGAGCTTTTGTCTCTCTGGTTTATTTTCCATCAATCTTTTTTTCTTTTTTTAAGTGAATGATCGGCTACCTGGTTTTCATTAAAGACTGTAATTTCTTTCCGCTGCAATTCTCTCCCTTAAAGGGAGACTATAAACAACTGCATGGTATCAGCTCCCAAGCGGAAATCGAGAAACTGCGTTGAAAACGAGGCACGGTATAATGAATGCTAGAGGGATAGGCCTAGGTGAATGAGACCCACCCAGTCTACTAGACAAGCGGCCATTTGCACAAACCGGTTGTTGTTCGACAACACGGAAGCAACCGTGTTGACAGATAGAAACTTGTGTGAGTTTGTCCATCGTTTGTGCAATTTTGGAGCAAACGGGGATCGGATTACGGCTTTGATGTGATGGCACACGAGTGCAGTGGTCGCAGCTTCTGTGTTTTCAACATCCGTCGTCTGTAGCAGAAGATAAAATTGTGGCTTAAAAAAAAAAAAGAAAAAAAAAGGCTGGACAGCATGCAAAAACTGACTGTTGGGGAGAGGTTATTTTGAACGTACTGACTCGCAGAACTTTGATTTTTTTTTTTCCAGCACAGATCACACCCTTGAATCCGTCGGATGTTTTATGATAATTTATTTAAATTACTTTTACGAGTGTTGTAGGCCTAACAGTTGCAGATCTGCCTTTGAAAAATGGTTGCCTATTAAATCATAATTATAATGTAGGCCTATGTACTTGAAATCGTCTCGTGGGTTCTAGGGATCGGTGGTAGCCTAAATGATCAAAGTAATAGCCGCGGGACAGTGTTCGAAGATGGTTGAAGCACTTTATTCTTCTACGAGCTGCTAGTGGGCGAGGCCCAAACCGAAAGCAAGCAAAGGTTGAATTCAGCTAGGGCATGTTCAGATGTTTTTGTCCAGATTCGTATGCTGTTACTAGTAATGTTTCAGCAGCAGACATATAATTAGTTGCCTTATTAAGCCCAGCACACGATGGGCGGAGGATGAGAGGGGGGTTGAGGTGGGGTGGGGGGTCGTGGTAAACCAAGTATCAAAATGACGGAGGAAAAAACTGTCATTAGTGTCAATGACTGTGATTGTGTTTACCTCGGTATCTAATTAGACTACAGAATGAATTTGTTTTGATTTCAGTTGTGGTGTAGGCCTATCAATTTAATCAGGGAGACTGTTTTTGTATCCCAGTACTTTGCACTATTATATGTTATTGTATGGTTCTACATTGTACATAATGTGAACAAGTGTAGTACTGCACTACCATTTTTCTGATAAGTGATAGGCTGAAAAAAATAATGATAGTTACAGAAAATAAGTGTAGACAAACAAGTTTCTCCATCAGAAAGGATGAAGAGGAGGTCAAAATGAGCTAACAGTTTGAGTGGTCAGCTCTGCTGTTTTAATATGCCCAGCACAGTATAGCTGTCAATGACTCGCTCTAGCTTATTGCCAGCCATGTATTTCCTGGTAGATTCCATCACAGTCTTATAAAACCGAACAAAGATGACAGTACTACCCAGATTAAACATTAGGAGCCACAAAGGTGCATGCATGATTCGAATTAACAACCAGTTTGGTTAGTTACCTAGAAGTGACACTAAGGAAGTATAACTATAAGAGATCAAACTTCTGTGGGGGTGTCATCTGCTGGTGCGCTTGAAATGTTGGCAAAAGTTTCTGTTCATTTTTTTAAAAATTCTGTTTGTACTTGTATGCAAATCACAATGTGTACCTAAGTGATTTTCCTTGACAAACTGTGTACATTGACATCCATGACATAAGTTAGATCAGGGCTGACAGCAGCTATGTATGCAAATCACAATGTATACCTAAGTGATTTTCCTTGACAAACTGTGAACATTGACATCCATGACGTAAGTTAGATCAGGGCTGACAGCAGCTAAGATGAATTATTGTACTTAGTTAAGAGTCAGATCATGGCTGACAGCAGCTGAGAAAAATTATTCAAAAATTTAGTTAACACTAACAGGATTTGCATATGCAGTTGATGAAAAGATAACAAAATAACATGATTAATATTTGTTTGATCAGATTTCAAGTTCAGCAGTGGATATCACAGATGTTCTATTGATGATGCCTGACTTAAATTTCAAATTTTTATATCTATATCCAACCACTGGTTTTGTTTGACCAACTTGCTTTTGTACCAGTTTTAAGAATTACTGGCATGATCATACATACTTAAGCTTTTGGAGTCATGGCTTACACATATGTACTTTAGAAAGGGACTGGTTTAGTGGTTACAAACTGACATCAGTATGCTGTAAAGTTCTGCCACTTTAACTCTGACAGTTTGTGTTTTGCCAGGACTGCACAGGAGTCTGGTGTCGGAACAATAACATTCCTAGTCTTGGAACAATAAAACAGCACCATGCCACGTCCAGTAAGTAATCTTGACCTGCTGTGTAATTTGTACTTTTTTCAACTTTTCTTTCTTTCTCAGTTTCTGTCTTCCACTTTATTTTTATAGTTTGTCTGTATTTATATATATTTGCGGTCGGCTGGGCTATAAGCAACATTATCTTATCTTATATATATATATATGTGTGTGTGTGTGTGTGTTTCCAGCTCAGCACACCATACCGCAGACTGTTCTTTGGTATGTCTAGGACTGAATTTATAGCATGTACCCTCTGTGTATGCATTATTCAACCTGTAATTTCATTAAATTATGAATAACAAATTTTCTAAATTTTAATTCACACTAGCCTAGGTCTACTGTCATTAAGTAGAGTAGAAGGCAGAGGATGTAAGTGGAATAGTAAGAAAAACATGGTATAAAAAATGCAATGCATTCGCACAAAAAAAATACTCTGTCATCATATAAACATAAATAACCAGTATCATTATCACTATTTGTGTTCTTTTATTTGGGGGAAAATGTAAGATGTGACCAGAAAAAAAAACTGCTTTTGAAATATTTCTTTATCCCCATCCTGCACTCTGTATGCATAATTGTACAGCGTCCATCCATGTGTTTTACCTGTACAGTGCCTTGTTGACTGAGGTACATTAAACATTTCATATGCATGAGGTTTCGCTTTCTTTCAACACATGTTGCATAGAAGTCACAAGTGGTTTCAAGGCCACCATATGCAGTAGTAGTTAATTCCATTGGACATTTCTTCTGTGAATCAAGTTGACTGTGGAAATCAAGGCAGATAATCTTGTCAGTCTGTAGTTAAGAAAAAAAGGTCTCTTCCAATCTTCAGTGACTTGCTTCTTTTCTCCATTGTTCAGCTTTCACAAAAGAAAATAGTGAAATACCTTTAGATTCATGCATAAATTCTTCAGCCTTTTGTTATCTTTTTTTTTTTCATTTATCTTTTCGCTAAGAAAATGTAGACTACACATGATTATGTTTTTGTGTTGATATTGTCAGTGGTCAGGGTGCAGATTGCATAGCAAGGAAAGGATTTCATTTACCTAGACTTATGTATTGCATATGACTTCAGAAATAGTTCTATTCTTGATTATCAATCTGAAGACCAACTTCTCCATATATTTTTGTGAATTTTGATAATTTAGTAAAGATCCATCCAGATCAGAATTTGATCTCATGTGAATTTATTTGTAAAATGTAAAGTTTTATATTTCCAAACATTAATTGAAACAAAGAACCTGCATGCAAGTGCAAGGAAATGAAAAAATTGATATATGTTCACTCTTAGATGAGTGCAAGTGCAACAAGTTTGAAGCTTTCAAAGGGAGCATGCTCTCATGCTACTGGTGTGAAGGAGCTGAGTCCAAATTCTGTTTTCATCGAGACCTGTTGTCGGTTTTGAGGCTAGGAAAAAAAAAGTCATAGGAGTCTGGTGGTATGGAAGAATTTAATTCTAATGCACACCTCCTAAGCATATTTATTATCAGTACATGATGAGACCTCAAAGACGAAAATGAAAAACATATTTTTAGAATTTAAATTAATTTTCTCAACATGAATTTAAACGTTATTTGTGATCTAAAACAGTGACTTTGATTCTGAAGTGTGATCAGTAAGATACCACAAGAACCCACACATTATCAGCCTCAAGGTACAGTTAACTAGTGATTTTTTTTTCTTTTTAACTCTGTATTGTGTTATTTATTATGTTTAAAGAACACACTGAGCACTAAACACAAAGGTAAGCTACGCTTGGCAGTTGTTTAAAGTAAAGACCATGGAGACTAGGACCAAGAATAATTTGGTCTAATTTTTTATGACTGATAATCTACTGAGCTTGCCCCAAATGACATTGTAATTTGTATCTAGATCTGTGTTTAATGAATTACAACTTGGTAAACCAAAGTAATTTACTATTTTTAGCACTAAGAATGTTTTGTTTGCTGCAGTTTTTTTTGGAAAGAGGCTAGTTAGCTTTGTAACCTTGGACCTCGGTGTATCATTTCCCTTTTGCATTTCATTTTAGCATTAAATTATAAAAAAAAAAGTATTGGTAGTGAATGAAACAGACATTAATTTTGCTTGTGTATGTGGTGTGTGCGTGTGTGTGTGTGTTGTGTGTGTGTGTGTGTGTGTGTGTGTGTGTGTGCTTCATGAATTAATGAGGAGGTGGTGACAAGTTATTTATTTCCATGCAAACATAAGGTAGATCCTGGAATGCAGGCGTACTGTATACTTTATTATGTTTCATGGTAAACAATGCTTTGTCTTTTCAGGTGAATGTTCGCGTCACCACCATGGACGCAGAACTTGAATTTGCCATTCAGCCAAACACAACGGGCAAACAATTGTTTGACCAGGTAATAACAAACATTGTCAAATTTTTTTATAAGAAATCTTTTATCTTGATGTTGGCCTTGAACCTGCCCATCTCGAATGACAGGACATTATTTGTGAATAGATTTATTTTTATGTTATTATACTGGTAATCTGAAGCTGCCATCTCAATGTATAATTTTATTGATTTGCTCCTTGGTTATCGAACGTCTGTATTCGATGCCACGCCATGGGATTTTTCAGTCATTACAGCTTCATCAATTACAAACATTTTCAGTGGTCAGATTCTGCAGATTTCTTTGCAAATTGAAATCTAAAGGCCTTTCCCCGTATCTTGATATTTAATATTACATATCTCTTCATGTATGATCTTTATCTGAAGATAAGTAATATTGTCATAACTCAATTTGTGAAAAAAAAATGACCAGCATGTCCGAACTGGCAAGAGTTTTAAAAAGGGCTGTTAAACTCTGTTTTCAGTTTGTCGGGTGTGTTTTAGTCAATATTTGAAAATTTTCGGGTGAAAATTGGATGCCTTGTTCATGTGGGTCTGGATCTGGATAATTACGTCACAGAAGCCAATCAACAGCTATAAGCACGACGGAACAGGGAGAGCGCAAAAATAGTTTAAAAAGCCACCACTTTGCCCTAACAATCTTCCATTTAGTTAAAGTCTCAGTGAGTAGCCACGACAGGTATCTACAGGTTTAAAAAGCTGGCTAAAAACTCTACTACTGTCAAAAGATGCTAGTAGGCAGGCGATGATGATATGTCAAGTGCTGATGTAAAGGCGCTGGCAGAGCCTGCACTGACGATATCCTCCTCTAGATGATTTAAATCCGTCACTATCTGTATGAAGGAGGAGTGAGTGTACTGTCTTGTATTACAGACAGGTAGTTGCAAGCCTTGAGTGTTTCTGACCACATGGTGCTCGATGATATTGGAGACTTCGAAGTCCTCATACTTGGGGGTCGTGTCCGTCTGCGGCCAGCGCTCACAGGAGTCGGGAAGTTTTGGAGGGGATGGCGGGGATGAGGTTTCCTGCTATCTTGAACATCAGGTCTAGTCGTGCCTGTCTGCGACGATCAGCAGCAGGGGGAGATTCAAATCCCGCAGCATTCTGCTTACGCAACCTGGTTCCCTGGACCTATACTCCTTTGTGATGAAGCGTGCTGCCTGTCTCTGTACCCTCTCCTTTTCAATGTCCTGTTGGTAATATGGGTCCCACACTATAGCTGCATACTCCAGTCTGGATCTCACCAGTGCGATGTACGCCAAGCGCCTGCGCTCCTTTGGGCAATCCCTGAGATTCCGGCGTAGGAAGCCCACTGTTGATACGGCTTTACGAGCAATATTGGCAATATGTTGTCCCCATTTTAGGTCATCTGAGGTGAGCACTCCTAAGTAGGGGTTTTACTGGACCTGTTTCAGGAAGACTCCATTTAGGCTGTACATGAAGGTAGACTTGCTCCGGGAGGACAGGATATAACATTTCTGTGCGTTGAAGCACATCCCCCGTCTCTTGGCCCAGTCCTCAAGGTGTCTCAGGTCTTCCTGCAGGGTGATGTGGTCCTGAAGGGTGTTGATGTTGTGGTACAGTAGGCAGTCGTCAGCGAAGAGTCGTACTTTTGACTTCACTGCTTCCTGAGGGACACCGGAGTCGACAGCTACCTTGCCTGATACCTCTCCCTCTGGGACCACTCACATCCTCCTTTTTGTCAAGAAGTCGGTGAGCCATTTAAGAATAGGTCCTCGTACTCCATAATGATCGAGTTTGTGGAGTAACTTGTTGTGAGGTACCGTGTCAAAGGCTTTACTGAAGTCCGGTATCACCACATCTGTTTGCTACCGGCATCGTAGGACTAGATGAGATCATGCAATCATTATGGTAATCAGCTGCGTCTCACAGAAGTAGCCGAATCTGAAGCTGTGCTTTCTGGCTGTCCGTATGTGGTGCCTCTCCATATGGATCCGAAGGTGATGAAAGATGATATGTTCCAGGAGTTTGCAGGCCACTGAAGTTCGAGAAACTGGCCTGTAGTTCTCTGCCTTGTTTCTGTCTCCTTTCTTGAAAACCGCCGATATGTTTGCTGACAGCCAATCCTCTGGTAACTGGCCAGTATGTATGGAACGCCTGTAGATAACAGGTCAAGGCAGGAGTGATGTTGGCTGTCGGTGTACAAATGAGATTTTTTTCAGATTTTCAGTCCTGGCAAGTGGTTTCAGAAATAGGCGCCTTGTAATACATATATGTCATAGGTGGTTCACTGACAAATTTTAGCAGAGTATTGCCATGACTACAGAATTTGTATAGTTGTCTAGGTTACTGACTTGAATGACATGGTTCTAGAAACTCTTAGACACTGATGACAAGCTTCTGATGGCCGTTATTAGTATTTCACTGGCCATACTTGTAGAGGATGATCACACGCACAATTCAGTATTTGAAAGTAGAAGTCTCCTGCAGCCATTGAAAATGGAGCATGAAGTACGCACAAAAGTGTGCATCATCTGGAGCCCTTGATCTTCAATTAATGTATTAAGTGGGCATGTTGGGATTTCAGAGAGCATTACTATGAAGCATTCAGTTCTTGATGAAAAAAAGACTTCATCTCTCACCATCTAAATCAAAGATTTAAAAAAAAAAAAAGGAAACACCATAAACAAGGTACTGTTTACAAATGACGTCAGTGCAGATACTCCGTAGATGCTCTCTGCTGAATAGGGAAGTTCTGGCATCTAAAAGAAGAGAGTTGCGATCTTTTTGCTGAATGCCAGCATTCTGGAAAAGAAAATATTTGCTGTGTTTTTTTGGTCATATTTGGAATGAGTAACTTAGTAATTACAACAGAGTGTGCATTGCAATACTTTCTTTTGTTTACTAAGCAAAAACAGAAACAAGAACATAACACGATTACAATCACCTGACCAACCCTATGTTTCTCTGCTGACCCTAAACTTTTTCCTGATGATTGAATTTTTTATTTAGATAAAGAATAGGGGAAAAAACAACAGAAGGCAACAGAAAATTAACTCATCTGAACTTCGGTGAGCCATTGAAACTTTAAAGGGGATATAATTTTAATGCAAATCAGATATTGAAGGATGAAACTGAAACACAATCTATAAATACAGCAGTGTGTGTGTGCAGGGCTACCACATTACACGCTACCACATTCCACAGCTACATGGAAATTTGAAGTGAAAAGCTGGAAAAAAGAAAAATGGTAGAGAAAAAAGATCAGTGAATCCATGTAGCGTAGGTCATGTTTTTAACTCTCATTCCTATTCTTCTATGAACCATTACTTCCTCTTGTTCCTAGATTCTTATAATACGAGTATTCCATTCATTCCTGGATTTAGAGAAGAAGAAAAAAGAAGTGTAAAGTGAGAACTGCCACGTATGCAACTTAGCAAACTGGCCAGAATAGAGCGGCGACCACTTTCCCGTGTTGTAGGGGCCGTCTGGCATCCATCCCATTCATAAACACTGCCGCACGAGCGACCTGGTCATGATGTGTACCAGTGATGCAACTCACGCGAAGTTCAAAGCACTTACCACAAGAACCTATTTTCCGGGCTGCAGGAAGGAAAGGAGGGATTTTGTGCTGCCCGGTTTTCCGGGCTGCAGGAAGGAAGGGTACGATTGCTGCAAACCGGAAAACCGGTTGTAGGGATGAAAGAATTAATACAGCAGCAGATGATGATAACATCATAAGACCTCATTTAAATTTTTTTGTGAAAGAGGTTAGTCGCCATTTTCTTTTCCCATGTCAGCAAGACGCTGAAAATATAAGGGAGTAACAAAAGCTAAACAAACAGCCATGGTCATGGTCAGATGGAAAAGTTGACCATAACCGCTTCATATTCAGATTTTCAGCTTATTGATTGCATCATTTTGAATAAAAGGTTCAAAATTTCCAAGGAGTGGGAAAGGAGGAGAGGAAGGGGCCGGGATGGGGGGATGAAGGGGGTGACTGATTCTTGCTTTTTGTCGTCATGATTTCTGATGTAATTTAAAGACCAGGACATGACAAAGATCAACTTGCTGTATCATTGTATATGGGTGTGGGTTATGTATGTGTTGGCCATTATACACACGCAGGCAAGACCAGGACATGACAAAGATCAACTTGCTGTATCATTGTATATGGGGTGTGGGTTATGTATGTGTTGGCCATTATACACACGCAGGCACAAGTGAGCACACACACACACCAGCGGAAGTGCTGACTTGTTTGTTTTTGTTTTTAGGCCATGTTACCTTAGTCACTGCTGTTTTTAAATTTAGGCCTTAGCAATTTGGCCATATTGGGGAAACTATCCCCCCCCCCCCCCCCCCCCCCCCCCCCTTCCCCCACCCCTCGTATTCCAGAGATGTTTGATGTAAAAATTGTTGGTTGAAGATACAGTTTGTATTTTATGTTCAGTTCAGTTATGTATTGACACTATCAGTGTTGATAAGCAATTAGTATTGCAAGTACTTAAGTTTTTTGATTAAAAGTTAATAAGTAAGGTGACTGAAAGCCATTTTCAAGGAATAAACAATAAATATCTTGGACTCTTTGTGGGAAAATGATTTTTTTTTTTAATGCATCATGACCCAGACTTTGATGCATCATGACCCAGACTGATATGTTTGTTTCAGGTTGTGAAAACCATAGGCCTTCGTGAGATATGGTTCTTCGGTCTCCAGTATCTGGATAGCAAAGGCTATTCCACATGGCTGAAACTTAACAAAAAGGTAACGGTACATTGTTAAGGATAATTAATATACAGTGTGATTATTCTACACTTGAAAATTATTACATAGTTTACTTGTTCCACGCTATGAAAGCTGGATACTACAGGATTACAATTAAGAACAGTTGAGGCTGTCTCTTTTAGGTGCTTTTGTGCTTTTATCATTCAGATCCAGGTTCTCTAAAAGCTACTTTAAACTGTGACTTGTCTGTTGATCATGGTCCTTTTTTTATTTTCATAACAAATGTAAGACAAAGGGTGTGCAGTGCTTTCTGCACTGAGGTAATTCTTTTAACCCAACGTGCGTGTGCGCAGATTTCTGGTATTGGGTATAGGAGAACGATTTAGTATTAGTAGATGTCTCTCTGGACGTTGAATAACTTCTGATCTCATGTGTATTGCAGGTGCTCAGCCAAGATGTCAAAAAAGAAAGTCCCATGCAGTTCAAGTTCAGAGCAAAGTTTTTCCCAGAGGATGTATCTGAGGAATTAATTCAGGAGATCACTCAGGTAAATTTCCTGGAAAGTTTGCATGATTGTTTCTAATGTTTGTTTAAATTGTGATGGCATATATTTCAGCATGAAATTGTCTGCATAGATGAAGCCGCATGACTGGAAAGGCTGGAAACCGGAATTCGACTTTACTGTTTGTCCAGAGATCTGGATATCCTGAAATGCTTGGGTCAATTTTTTTTGCTCAATATTTCAGTAAAACTACATCCTGATTATTTCGTCTGATCCAGGTTTTTCTTTTCCAAACTGATCATTCCTTCGTCATTTTGCTGAGAGGATGTGCAAATGCTGCTTCGGCCAACAATCATGATACTTTTCGTTGAGCCTAATGAAGATAAGTCTGTGGTCACTGCCAGTGTTCAGAACAAGTTTCCTTTCATTACACAGCAGAAGCTTCATCTTGGTAGCAACCCCCTAATCTTACATTAACTATGTTGAAGTAGGTTCTTTCTGACACAACTTATTTTCAAACCTGATTCATCAGCACACTTAGGCACAGACTCATGCTTTCTTACCAATTTGCTTCGATGTTTCTGGGCATTTTGTCAAAAATTTAACACAGCCTGATGACGTTTCGCATGTGGAAGTTAGCAAGAGATGTTGCTCTTTGGTCAGATTTCCCCTCCTACAGTGAGGGCCCCCAAGTGCAATTAGTACTAAAGAAGTTTTTCCCCTGATTTTTTTTTTTTTTAAATTTTCATCATATTTGTTGTACTTTCAACAATTATGGGAACAAAATTCAACAAAATTGGATGAGTAAACAGGTCTGTTGTTATATGCTCAAAAAAAGGGAAAAAAAGAAAGAAAGAAAAAGTATTAAAGTATTCTAAGTACAAATACAAGAACATTCCTTGTGCCTTTATCTTGAAAGTTTCTGTGAGCTGAAAGGCGACTTGGAATGGGCAGTCTGTGATTCTTGGTTCTTTATTGTGTGACAAAGCAGCAGTTGGTTGATTTAGTTGGCAAAAAAAGGAACAAGTAGTGTTCAATCTAAATTTTTTTTAAACATTCTGTTCATATTACAAATTTCATCTAGATTTATTATGGCAAAGCAGTCATACCCTCTGATCTTACAACTCATTTTTCACGCCTGATTTATGTTAATCAGATTAGTATATCCTTAAGCTTGTCACCCCAGTGGTTTAAATCCAAGCATCAGTTTATAACTTCACAGTTTGAATTCATTAGCCAAGTCACAAACCTGTTGCACCAACAACTTCCACCCCTCCCATATGTCATTCCTACCCCATCCCCCTTAGATACAGTGTTGCAGGCTGAACTTCCTGCTGAAATAAATTAGGCCACACAAGTTTTCGGCTTAAGTGATAAAGTTTAGTTTTCCATACAAGGGAGTTCTTCTAACATCAGATACACGAATTCTAGCCACCACAAACTGCTTCCTGAATTCAAACTGTGTGCTGTCTTCATAAGTTTCAGAAGTGGTAAATACAAATTATAGTCAACAAAATTTATTGCTGCCTCTGGTTTCTTGAATTAAGTGAACTCCACTGCATACAGGTCAGTAAGATTAATGTCAGTTTCAGTGGTGATCTTGTGGACTGCATGGTATGAAAAAAAGGTGTCTCCAAATGCCTCAATTTTTACTTGTCAGAGGTGTAGAAACCCTTCAGCTTCAGGAGGCTTTGCCTCCTGGCCACCAACAAAGGGGCTTTGCCCTGCAACCCGGCCAGGGTAGTCCCCTGGACCTGCAGCTTTCCTGCTTTTCATTTTTATCTGGTTTCACCCATGTGTCTGTGGTGTCTTATGCTTAATATAGAGAGTGAAAGACAGAAATACATGTCTGTGAGACTTGAGTACTTTATGTGTATGCATGTTCCATAGACAAAAATTATGTTTGTGATTGAATGCTACTTATCAAGAGTGACATGTGTTTGTGATTTAATAGCTTACAACTCTTGGACAGTTACTTTTTTGTTCTTTTTTGTTTTTATTAGAGCGTCCAAATAATGGAATTACAGTGGTTTGTACCTTATCAAACAGTTTTATGTATGTAACCTCTGGGAGATCATCACTTCTTTGGCATTACAAAATCTTAAGCATCCTGTAGTGATGCTTTATGTTACCTTGTCAAAACCTTGCATCCTGTTACCAGTTCGCTTTCTCTTGTCAGAATTTTATTTAGGCCAACACAGTAAATAAACACCTACCCAGCCATCTTGCCATTGTTGCAGACTGCACCAAGTTCCTTCTGTTTCCTTTTTGCAGACCTGTGACCAGTACGACGTTTCTGTATTCAGCATGGAAAATTATCTGTATTTAGCATGGAAAAATCAGGCAAATACAGAAACATGAAATTGTTAAGTGAAATAGAACAAAGAACTTGTAGGCGATGAGGTGGGGAGAAGGGGATAAGAAAGAATTATAGGCCCACTTTTGAATGGATTTCAGGTCAGCCCCTCATTGGCTGTGACTCTGAACTCAGTAAAATCAGTTGTTTATTGTTTACTGCACTCAAACACATTTTAGGGGAGTCTTCTGGCAATCTAAAAATCCCCTCTTAATTTCTTTGGTAGGGATTTCTGCTTGACCAGGTTTGATGGTTCAAAGGATATTTCTTTCATCACAGCTAACTCGGATGTCTCACCTCTGCTCCTCATCCTGTGAACCATTAAGGGTGAAACCATCCTCCTCTTTCTTTAAATTCTGCAGTTTGATATGGTAAAGTCTTGGATGGTGAGATGAGGAGTTAATTTTGCTTGTTTCGTTAAAATTCTTATGCCAAACACATTCCTTCTCACTTTCTGCTTTTATATTGCTATGGTCTGCAGGGGACATTTAATCAGTCATAGATTTGAAGGAAACTTAATCAGATGACTAGCGTTCTCTGTTGACTAGCGTTCTCTGTTATAAGGACAAGATAGCATGATGGGGTATCTACTTACTACATTAGCTGCAGAAAATTTTGGACAGAGAGAGCTTTAAAGGACGTCACAGCTTGCACGAGTTTAAGTATGTTTAACCAGTTTAAAAGTATAATACGAACTCCCAATATTATATACAAACAGCATCACTTGATATCCACAAGCAGGCTGTGTTGCTTTTTTGTACATGAATTGTTCATTTTATGTAAACACAGTGCTTATGTGTTGATACATGTTGCAGCGCATGTTCTTCCTGCAAGTCAAGGAAGGGATTCTGAGTGATGAGATCTACTGCCCTCCAGAAACCTCCGTTCTTCTTGGCTCATATGCCTGTCAAGTCAAATACAATGATTTTAACACAAAGGATAAAATCTCAAACGATCGTCTCTTACCTCAGAGGTCAGTAGTATGCATGCATGTATAACTTCATTTAACCTTTTAAACTACTCATGTTTAACTAAAATCTGCTGAACTACAAAAAAAACATTCTGGGAGCTGACAAACTAGGATATAAAAAAAGATTTTTTAAAAATCCAAATTGCCATGACTTGTGAAAATCTAGATGTAGATATTGTCTGTTGCGCATGTGTCTGTGTTGCTGATGTTCATGACAAAATCTTGTGGTCACTCACTGTACTTGGAAGGTCAGTACACCAAACTGACCCTTCACATCTGAGTCACCCAGGTCATTGTCACCAGAGTTTGATTTAATTTCAATCCCATTGCTCCAGTCTACACTGATGTCTGAATTATACATGTCAAATTAGCAGTGCAATCACCTGTAAATATTTTAAGTGTACTGTCACTGTCGCTTACCGTTGTTAGTCACAGTGAATTCAAGGTTGGGGAAAAGGTGTGTGTTTGTGTGTTTGAGTGTGTGCATGTTTTGGCTTTTCCTGAAGATGATACAAATGGTTAACAAACAAAAGTGACTCACTCAAGAACAAAAATCAGTATTATCTGCCAGACAGATTTATTGTATCCAGTAAGACCACTTTGGTCAGTCGATGTCATTAGCTAGAGGAGGTTGGAACGGTGAAGAACTGTATGTTTTGTAATAGTGTCATGAATAGGACACTGTCAGTGTCAGTGTATCATTTATTCGCTATGCTCAGTTTTGTTTGTTTGATTTTTTTTCTTTTGTTTTACTTTGTTCTTTCATATTTTCCCAACTCAGGGTATACGATCAGCACAAGCTAAGCAAAGAACAATGGGAGGACAGGATAGCAAGCTGGTGGGAAGAACACAAAGGAATGTTGAGGTGAGTAACTACTTTAGTCTGTTTGTCTTCCTCTTCTCCTTTGTTTTCTGTATGTTTTTCCGACCATGCTGGAATAGATGTGGCAGCTTATCATCTTACTTTATAAAGTAGCAAAGACTGGTTTGGAATTCTAAAATTCTGCTCTTATGCCTCCTGTAACTTTCTGTGATTTAGTGTATGTCTGAGACCTGGGCTAGATCTATTTTTCATTATCAGAAAGAGTACCTTTGGATGTGGTTGTTTCTTACAAGTTAATGACGAGTCATAGTTAACCCTCTGTCTACCGCATTGACTGAGATCGACTTCGAGATTTCCTCTATCTGAATACCGGATCGACTGAGATCGACCGCTGAATACTAGGTCAACGACTTTCACTTTTACCATTGCATATCCCAGAATGCAATGTCGACAGAAGAGTCTTCCGGCACGGCTGTTTCTGGATGCCATTTTGTTTTTTTGTTGCACAAGTTTTGGTGGAGTAGTTTAGCTGCTGTGAATTTTCAAAGTTTGGCTCTTTTTTTTTTTTGGGCGAAGATTTTCAGGAAAATGGCGGATCAAGTAACTGCAACTTTTAGAATTCATTTTCTGATGTGATAGTGATGAAGAGAGTGTGTATACATGCATATGTGCACACCGCTCATATGTGTGTGTTATATCACAAAAGTTACATGCAACATTGTGTCCACATTCTGATGTGAACGTGCATTATACATTTTTCTCACTAAACAATGTCAGGTTAAATTGTTGACAGTTTTTCAATGTGACTGTACTGAGAGATTTAGGGTTTTGTTATGCAGCACTATCATTTCACATAGCAAGCAGCTTTCAGCTAACTTGAGCCAGTGCTTCCGTTTAGCATGATACAGAAACAGAATTTTTAGTATTCTTCCTTCTGAGTTTGTCACATACACCATTTAATTTCTAATTCTTTCTATTGAGTGTGTGCTTGGAGGGGAATATGAGGAGGGGAGGAGCTACTGTTTTTTTTCATTTTTTTTTTTAGAGCAGTTATCTTCTCATATTCTGTGACTCGCATGAGGACCAGCTGGAAAACTAGCATCATCATTGGGCATAGAAGTGAAGAGGAAGTCAAAACAGATGGGTGTGTGAAGCATGCATGAGGAGTGCAGAATAGTGATTTTTGTGTTTTGTTTTCATGGTGACAAATTCCTATAATGTAGAGACACTTTAACCAAAATATGATTCTGATTGTTGAGCAGGGAAGATGCCATGATGGAGTATTTGAAGATAGCTCAGGATCTAGAAATGTACGGTGTGAACTACTTCGACATAAAAAATAAACGTGGCACAGATCTGCTGCTGGGCGTTGATGCTCTTGGTCTGAATGTTTATGAGAAAGAAGACAGGTGAGTGTAAATTACGTCACATTAGTCTGAAAATTAAAAAGTTCAGAGAAACATCGGCTGCTTTTTGGAAGAAATTATATGAAAAAAAAAGACAAAGTTGTTTTCAAAGAGAAATTATGCTCTAAAGATTGACAGTTTAGATTAAAATGTTTGCTTTCTGTAAATGTCTTATGAAGTAGAATGGTTATGGCACATTCAGAAACAATATTGAAGAGAAAATGTTGCTGAATTGCATAGAAATTAGGTAGAAATGTAGCTGTCCTGTAACTTATAAATAGCAGGAACAGATTTTGTCAGAAAATTGTCTTGTCAAATTAGCATACTTGCAGGTGGTGCTAATTGTAAATCTTATTACTATGTGACAACGGTAGGAAGGAATATTTTCCCAGAGTCCCATTCACTCAGGCTGGATATGTTTTTGTGTTTTTTTTTTTTAAACTCTGAAACCTTTGTCTATTAAAATCATTAGCTGAGATCTGTTGATGATAGCACTTATTTTTGTTTGCATCAGGTTCAAGAAAGTGGTTTTCTGAATTAGTTTGCTCTGACATATAATGTTGGTATCTTATTTTCTGATCAACCATTACTGTCATGGTATAGTTTAAAATCTGTGGAGTTTCAGAATGCAGAACTGGACATACTTAGTCATTATCTGCACTGAGCTTTATGGTACCACAAAAAAGAACAGGGCTTTGTCACTGTAGGTACTCATTGATTGGAATTGCATGTAGAATATTAGAATAAAACAGCAAATGGGAGAGAAGTTACAGCTGCCCTGAATGAGCAGGTAGACTGATCTGTGTTGTCTGCTTTTCAGATTAACGCCCAAGATTGGCTTCCCCTGGAGTGAAATTAGGAATATCTCTTTCAACGATAAAAAATTTGTCATCAAGCCCATTGACAAGAAGGCGCCAGACTTTGTGTTCTATGCCCCGCGGCTGCGCATTAACAAGCGTATCCTGGCCCTGTGCATGGGTAACCATGAGCTGTATATGCGCCGTCGCAAGCCTGACACCATTGAGGTGCAGCAGATGAAAGCGCAGGCACGGGAAGAGAAACTGGCCAAACAGCAGGAGAGGTGAGAGCAAAGTGTAATATTAACTGATACTGGTATTCAAAGAGAGTGACAGAGGATTTTTAGCCCAAAATATGCCGGTTATTGATAAATACTCTAAATAAATTGCCCATTGTACCTTCGACGTCCACAGGCCAATGGGGAAATGTTCAAGTTTGATTATATGTATTGACAAGGATATTTTACAAATAAAAGTATGTGTGTTTTTTCCATTTCAGTCGATGTGAGACAATAACCAAAGCTGGCAATTACACAGTATTTTGAGCATCAATTTTGAGGGTTTTTTTTTTTTTAATTCTGTCCAAAGAAAATTTTAAGGTGATACCAAGTTTCTTATTTAATTGAACTTGGCAATCCATGATCTTGTTCTCACAAATCGTTTTCTGTTTTGATGAATTAAAATTGGTTGTCAGAAACTAAAATTATCTTTTTGTCAGGGGAGAGAGCACATGCCCACATCTTGCAAAATACAGCTTGCTGATGTTCAGTTAAACTAGATTGTTAGATTTACTGAGCTTGGAAGTGTTTTAGACAGCCTTTGAAATCAGTTGAGGTAGTTCTTTGTCCAGAGTTTAATTATTTGTTTCCCGAGCAGTCTGAACTTAAAAAATTGGCTTTGAAATCAATTTGGCTGTGTCTTTGCCAAAAATTTTGAGTGTTTGGTTCCAAAGTGCTTTCAGCTTTAAAGATATGGCTGTATCAAGAGGCATCTTATTGAATGGTCAGAGGCTTTGCTTGTAGAGCTGACAGGTGGGGTTTGATTTTTCTACTGTTTAAAACTCTCCCATCAGTCCACCCAGCAGTAAATGGGCACCTGATTCAGTTCTGGGAAAGTTAACTGAGTAAACTCTCTACAGTTTGCATTCATCTAGCTATCTTTTAACTGTATGGAGCCCTTATCACTTTCAGGTACCCATAACCACAGTAATTACTTTAGAATATAGAAATATTATACACCAAAATAACTGAAAACGAACAAAGATTTTGAAACTATATTATACACCAAAATAACTGAAAACGAACAAAGATTTGAAACTATCAGCAAATGGGCAAAATAAAAACAGAAAGCTGAGAAACTCTTGTGTGCTCTGTGCTGTCATTTCTGCTAGGCAATTCAGTGTTGTAAGCAACATTTGTTTGGAGCTATAGGCGTGAATTTATTTCATCATGGGACCAAGAATTACCCTACATATTCTTTATTTATTGTTTCCTGGCTCATTTAAGATTTCCTTTCATACCAAGCAAACTGAGGTTATTTGTATTTATTCGTTGTTTACTGTTTCCTGCTTCATTTAAGATTGCCTTTCATACCAAGCAAACTGAGGTTATTTGTATTTATTCATTGTTTACTGTTTCCTGCTTCATTTAAGATTTCCTTTCATACCAATCAAACCGAGGTTATTTGTTTTTGTTACTGTTTGTCTATGTGGTTGTTTGACTAATGACTATATTCAAGGTTAAAAAGGCTGTGCCAGTCTTCAATAAATATTGATTTGTGTTTGTTCATTTCTCTAATTGTTCCTGTGTAGATGTGTTGGGTACATCATATACGGAATATCCTTTTTGGGGCGATGTCTTCTTGTTTGTTCTGTGCGCTCTGTGTTGTCATTTCTGCAAAGCTAATCAGTATCATAAGCAGCATTCATTTGGAAATGTAGGCATGTATTTCATCATGGGAGCTAGAGTTACCCTTCTTGCTGATTAGTCTCCTATCTTGGTTGGGTTACCTGTAATAAGTTTTCGTATCACATTTCAGAGGTTCCGTTAGACCGGCATATGCCGGTTTTTACCGGTAAATATTTGCCTTGTACCGAAAAAAATAAAAGCCGCCGGTACCGTGTACCGGCAGAACATCTGAGCGCTTTGACTATCCTCTATCCCTGCACTGTCTGTCTCTCCGCCTGTCAGCGGGTGGAGCGGGGATGGCAGGCAGGAAATAAGCCATGCCATGCCATGCCGACAACAATACATCACTCCTCTTCCCCCTTCCTTTCAGTCACAGGACCTTTGCCCCCCTTTTTTTTTTCAATGGACAGCGCTGATTACTACAGCACTCGGTCGCGTCAAAATGGACGGTTCCATTTTTCTTTGAGAACCCCAGGTTCCCTAGCGTGTAGCCAAAGTTTCGTGCCTTTTACACGTCATCGGACGATGCTTACTTAGGAACGCCGCAAATAGATCCGTTTCCTTCGAGCACGACTACTGATTTGTGTGTGTGTGTGTGTGTGTGTGTGTGTGTGACAGTGTGTATTCGCGTGTTTGCTGTTTTTCCCCCCCTTCTTTTTATCTTGTGACCTTCGTACAGTCGTCCTTCATTGTGCATATCACAAGTTTGTGTCGCTTATTCTTGACTTCTGACAATACAAAACTGTAACTGTTCACTGGTCATCAATATCTTGAGTGCACGGACTCTGTAAGTCTGTTGATCAGTAGAGACATATGGATTGTGTGCGTGTCATGCTGACAGTCTGACCCTGGATTGAACTTGCGGTAATCCCCGACCCAGTTTTCAATTGACTGTCGCTGTTTTCAACATCACTTTGAGTAACTGCATGGTTCGATGACGAACACTGACGGAATTCTTTCGCACGTGTGGATAGGTAAGTGAGAAGTTTGTTATGTTTGTTTTGTTTGTTTGTTTGTTTGTTTGTTTTTCTTTCAAGTTACGTTTTGGTTGGTTGGTTTGGTTTGGTTTTGTTTTGTTTTGCTTTTTGTTTTCATTTATGATTTTTTTGCATGTTACTCTCTCCGTCGACTTTTCTGTTGAGTTCAGTTGACTGAAGGCTGTCACTGACAAGCCTGTTACGTGCTATCCGTGCCAGTAGGCCGCTCGCCATCGCCCGTTCGCGTGATCCAGAATCGCGGTTGAGTGTGTAGTGCATGGCAGGCAGCCAAGCGCGGTACCGGCTGATTTAAGACTTGTACCGGAAATTTTTGTTGTTGTCGGTACCAAGTACCGGCAAAGTCTATAGTCTAGCGGAACCTCTGCATTTGTTGTAAAAGAGAATAGAAAAAAAATAAAGAAAACAAACGGGAAAAAAACAGCCTAGTTTAGATCTTATCTGTGCATTCCAAGATAGAAGTTTTACTGGTATATGCTTCATGTTAGTGCAGTTTGTATGTGTGTGTGTAAGTTCGTAGGTGTGTGTCACATTATTGAGATATTCAAATATTCTTATTTATTTGTTTGTTGGAATGTTTGTCTTTTTTTTTGTTTTGAGATTTTATTTTTGATTTGGATGTCAACTTTTGTGCTGTACTCCATCGCCACCCCCAGTCTCACCATCTTAGAATTGCCAGTATTGTTGGCACCCAAGACTTTCTCAGAAGCAAGACTCATACATCCCCACTTTTAGGGCTAATGTATGCTGTTGGTTAAAAACTGTGGTGTGCTTTATGTTTAGGGCACAGATGGAGAGGATGAGACAGGAAGCTCAAGAATCAGAGCGGGTGCGAAAAGAGCTTGAGGATAAGCTGAAAAGAATGCAAGAGGAACAAGACCGTACAACTAAAGGTAATGTTTTGCTTTCTTCAGAAGTTTTGTCATTATGGAACCACAAGGCATGTTTGTCAAGGCAAAAGTTTCAAATTGATAAGATAGTAGACATGTACTCTGTAGTGTTGCAGGAATGTTTTCTCTCTTGTAAAAAGTGCAGATTGTTCGATACAGTTTTCAACAATTTTACTTCAACAAAAAAGAAATTGTGCTCTAGTAGTGTCTTTCAATGCCGTTATAGGCTTTCAAGTGTCTGTGTGTGATTTTCAGTGACAAAATATAGCTTGTTTTTTGGTGGTTGTCATTTAATGGAATAGAGCGCTCCTCCTCAATTCCACCAGTGCCACACTACATAAAGGTAGTCATTACTGTGTGACACTGTGACCAGATGAAAATTAAAAAAATTCTTTTTGTGATATTTCACAAAACTTTGTTAACATCATAAGATGCGAACATACACATGGTGCAAGAGAGACAGAAAGAGATCAGAAAACAGCCGTTAAAAAGGATGCAGAATGGATGTTGAAATTTTATTTTCCATAAATGTTGTGTATGATTAGAAGCATTTTTGTGTGAGAAACTTCTTTGAAGTTTGAGTACCTCTGCACTTCAATCTGTTCTACATTGCTAGCACTGCACTCTCCACATTAGCATCTCCAGAGCTCTAGAGAGAGATAGACCTTTAGCATAGGTGCCTATTCTGTGTGTCTTAGAAGATGATCGTGGGATTTTTCACCAGAGCCCTCATTGTTCAGGGATGAAATTACTGTCTCTGTCATGCTGCTGCATAGTTGTTTCATGATCAGACAGCCACTGCTCCACACATTAGTGGATAGACCTCCCATTGGACTCTTCTGAAATCATCATACTAGTCCTCACTTTCACTGGCTGAATTCATTATTCATAACTGTCCAGGCCTGTAGGAATTGACATTTTTTGCTTATTAGTTTGCATTGCATGAGAGAAACCAAGTGGTCAGCATGTCGAACCATCTCAATACATTACGCCAAGTTCTCTGCATGAACAGTTACTGCAATGAAACTGAATCTTTCTTGAGATTGCGCACAGTAGTAGGTTGTTCCCCTTTATTTTTTATTTTTAGATAATGACAAAGATACGGTATAATGTTTATAGGCACACAGCATGCATTCATGGAGTACTAGTTGCTTGTGGAAGTGATTTTGCTTCTTTTTTTTTTCTTTTAATAATTATGAAAAATGATAAATGGGACCAGTATGGGTGGAACTTTTGTCTGTTTTTCACAGAAACTTTTCATATATTTTTGTTAGGCTGTCATAGACAAAAACAATTATATACAAGGGAAGCTGCATTTTCTTTTTTATGTTCAAATTTGATTGCATTAGGAGTTAAATTGCTTTAGTTATATATCAAAGTTCTCCCTTCATCGCTTGGTTTCTGAATTTTGACTGGAAAGCTGACAGTCTTTAAGAAGACAGTTTGATGGCCATATTGATTCCATTGTGAAAGAAATAGTGGAGAAGACTGTTGTTACTTGACGGAATGGAAAATGACCACATTAGGCAGACACAGAGTTGATCTTGCTGAGAAGTGTTTACTTTTACAGTCTGCTTTAACGAATTAGAATATGTTGCTAAAGTGAGAAAGCACGTAAAATTTCAAAAATTGATCTGTGTCTATGTCAGACTGGTATAAGGGTGGTGGCCCTGTAACAAATGGGTTTGTAAGTTTAAAGAAGGGTGAGGACATTTGCTTCAGAGAAAGGATTGTCATGGACTGAGAGTATGTTTTCCATATCTGGTTTCTCTCGATCTGTTGCCTTCGGAGTTCAGTTTTGGTGGTGGTTTGATCATATGTAAAATCTCTCTCTCTCTCTCTCTCTCTCTCTCTCTCTCTCTCTCTCTCTCTCCCCACACACACACACACACACACACACACACACACACACACACACACACACACACACACACACACACACACACACACACACACATGCACACACACACAGAGACACAGACACACACTCACACATGCACGCACGTACGCACGCACACATAGTTTTTCTGTTTGTTCAAGGGACACACCTTCAGAGTCACTCACTCACTCACACACACAAACACACACATACACATTATTGGGTTGTTCTTTTTGATTTAGGGACACATCTTTAGAGCTTTGTCTGTCTGTCTGTCTGTCTGTCTCTCAGTTTCAGACATAGTCATTCTCTTTACTCCTGGAATAGTAGAGGTTCAAATGTTTTTTTCCTCCTGTTTAGTCATAGTAGTGATTGTTTGTTAAACAAATTTCTTTTGATAGAGCAAGCTGTCTTCATGTAAAACGCAACCACTGTTTCCCAGCCGAAGAGTTAGGTGATAACAAGTCTGTTTCCTCCTCTCTACTTCCTGTGCTGTATGCAATATTCCTTTTTTTTCCCCCCAGTTTTCGCCAGTTGCATGGACCACACAATTTGAATATGTTTTACAGGATTCCCATTTACTGGTAATTACTGGTATGGAACTGATTTAAGTGACCTAATAGTAATACTGAAAAAAAAATATTGGCTACTGGCAGTGTACAGTTTTCAGTTTTGTTTGACCAGCTATTTGCCTTAGGAAGTTGGACTGTAGTGTTTTTAGCACACAAAATATACTGTTTACTATGACAAGGTGATCACATTTTGTTTGACCTTTTTGCCTTTACTAGTTTGGCATTCTAATTCTAATTTTAATCATTACTGGCACAATCACTGGGTTACTAGACATGGTTAAAATTGCAGATCGAGTGGTCTTCGCTCATAGATTTTCTTTTTACCATTTAATAACCTTTTTTTTATGTAAAGTAATGAAGACTGCTTCCAGAATTTCTGAGTTCTCAAACAGTACTTTAAGGTGATAAGGAAAGTATGTTGGCCACATTCTTTTCATATCATAACCAGATCAATTTTCTTTGCACTTTGATCTGCTGTTGGTTCTTTAGGAAGTCCAAGAATCCGCTGAAAAAACATCATGCCAGTTAGGCAGAGATTCCAGTAACCTTGTGACTGAACTGTAAAATTAGAACTACTGAGATCATGATAAAAGTACCAAAAAAATTATAAAAGAAATCAAACTTTAAGAATGAAAAGAACAAAAGAGAGTGTCATACTTTATTACCAGCTCTTTTTCTGTGGTGTTGAGTCATGCTCTAAAGTTTTTACTCTTCCAAGGAGGCAGCCGCTATCAGGAACTGGCTTTGGCCATTGAAGGTGATATTTTCTCACCCTTGCCCTGCCCACACATCTGTGTATATGTTTATGTTGCCCAACATATAATCTGCATGGGATAAACTTACTGCAGTAGTCATGGGTATATGCTGTTTCCTTTGTCATCGGGTAGCATGTTGGGTACCATAGTGGAGAGGTTCATTTCATTTATGGTGTTATGTTCAGTAATAGATGAGCCAGGCAGCCAGCCATTCTTTGAAATACATCATTTTTAATCCGGGTTCCTGATTGTAATGTTGCAGTAATGAGTTAGGGTAGTTCATAGCAACCAGCTTTTTTTCTTTTTCTCCAAACCAGCTCAAGGGACACTTCTGTAGGGATTAGGGCAGAGGAAGAAAAAGTCTGTTGGTTTTGGTTACAGGTTCTAAATATGGGGAGTTTGTATTATACTCCCTGTTTGGCTAGTATACTTACCATGTCAGACAATAGCATTCACGGCAGTTAGTCTGCTCTGCCAGGCCGAAAGTTTTTGTGTGGCTAATGCAGTGATAAGACAGTCACGTGGTGCCCAACCCACTTCCGCCGTAGGGAGAAGCCAGTGTAAGTCTCCCATACGTCATTCATCGAGGCCTGCGCGCAGGTAACCCCAGAACCTTGGCGCTAGCGGGAAGGTAGGGCGGGCATGGTTTAGAGTCTGACATGGTAAGTATACTAGCCAAACAGGGAGTATAATACAAACTCCCCATTTTGGCGTCATATACTGTACCATGTCAGACAATAGCAGAATTCATAGTAAAAGGAGGAGGGCGAGTGCCCTAGTGGTTCCTGGGGTTACCCGATATGGATGCATTAGCCGCCACAAAGGATATCCCATTAGAACCATCAGCCTGGTCATGCGGATGTCCCTCAAATAAAATTTTATGAAGGGATTCTCCGAACGCCAGAAGGCTGCCTCCAGGAGGTGGCGCATGGGAACAGAGTGCTGGAATGCTGCCGAAGTGGCCAGCGCTCTGACCTCATGGGCCCGGGGGGAAGAGACGGGGAGATCCTCGGATGCCTGGGAATAGGCAGTTCTGACCGTCTTGGAGAGCCACCTAGAGACAGTGCCAGCTGAGATGTCTTTCGTGTTACTGGGGTTGATGGAAATGAGAAGACGTCTTTGTGAAACGCGACCTGGGGCGCGAGCGTTCCCAGTAGTGTGTTAGACATCGAGAAGGGCAAAGGGCTATGTCCGAAGAGGTGTCGCCCCCTAGTGTATCCGCCAGCGGGCGGATGATGAGGTAAGGGAGGGACTGCCGGGTTCCTGGTTCTTGGCTAGGAACTCGGGAAGGAACTTAAGAGAGACGGAGCCGTCTCTGTGGAAGGCAATGTCTCTGGGGTCCCCGCTAAGGGCATGGATCTCGCCTCGCCGTCTCGCGGAAGCGAGGGCGAGGAGGAAGGTAGTCTTCATGGACAGAAGGTCGAAAGGAATGGAGGACAAAGGCTCAAAGGGGGGTTTATTGAGGACGTCAAGAACAGTGAAGAGGTCCCAAAGGGGAACGCGTCTAGGGGATTGGGCCTCACGAAGAGAACCCCCTCTGGAGATCTCTCTGAGAAGGAAATCATTCTCAAGGAGGGTCCGGCCATTTGGAGGATGGTCGTGCAGATGGCCGACCTGTAGCCCCTGATGGAGCTAGCAGAGAGGTTAAGTTGGGACAGGAAAATTTTCCCTATTTGGATGTTGGTGGGGCGAATGTGAGGGACAGAATTGGCTTTGCACCATGAGACCCATTTCCTCCATCTGCAGTCATAAAGGGACTCCGTGCTAGCTCTGCGAGAGGACATGGCTAGGTCTCGGAGTTCCTGGAGGCCCCGGCGATGGAGAGGGTATTGAGGACGGAACGGGACCTGTCCGTTCGAGAGGGGGATTTGGATGTTCGCAGCCGGGCTGACACAGAAGCCAGGCGTGGAGGTGAAGAACCTGGGGATTGGCGTGAGGGAGGCCCGAACGGGTTGCCTGTGCATGTCCCACCTGGTGTTCAACTGGAGAGGGGGTTCGTGAGTGAGGGACTTGAGGCCCGGGAACCAGGGCTGAGTGGGCCACCATGGGGCTATGAGAATGAGCCTGGGTCTCTCGAGTCTCGCCTTCCTGATACCTTGTGGAGGATCGGGAAGGGAGGGAAGGCGTAAGCTATGAGGCCGGACCAAGGAAGGGACAGGGCGTCGATGGCGTAAGCCTGGGGGTCCGGGACCGGGGACACATACACTGGCAGACGATGGTTGAACGTGTGGCAAAGAGGTCGATCATTGGTGTGAACCAATGTTCCCACACGGTTGAAAGGGTAAGCCGGCTGAGGGTCCATTCCGTGTGGAGGACAGACTTGGATCGGCTGAGAGAGTCTGCCAGGATGTTGTGAGTCCCTGCTATGTGTCTCGCGCGAAGGGTGACCCCTGCGTGTGACACCAGCGGAGGAGGGCCTCTGTACGGAGGGAGAGGCCGATGGAGTGTGCCCCCCCCCCTTTGTTGATTGTAACAAGCTACCGAAGTGTTGTCCGTGAAAAGGAGAAACAAATCGGTGGGCGACTATGGACTGGAACTGGAGGAGGGCGAGTCTGACCGCCTCCAGTTCCAAGATGTTGATGTGAAGACGAGCAGTCAGAGGATCCCAAAACCCCGAGGCGTGACTGCTCTCCAGATGGGCCCCCCAGCCCGAGTTGGAGGCGTCTGTGAAAAGTTCCAGGGCCTGGGATGGGAGGGAGATGGGAACTCCGGGGGCCAGGGTGGATGGGCTGAGCCACTCCTCCGTGGCCCAAACAAAACCAAGGCCCTAGGGGGACGGGCTGGTTCCAGCTGTCGTTGGTCTGGGACCAACGACGGCGGAAACTCCCTCTGAAGCTGTCGCTTTGGAACTCTGCCTAGGGGAATGAGAGGAGACAGGGACTCCATCATCCCTAGGAGGGAGGAAAGTGTCCTTGCCGAATTTGAGGGGAGAGAGGCGAAGGTGGGAAATGAGATCCACTAGGCGAGCGGACCTCTCCGGGGTCGGGGAGACTACCATGGAGGGGTGTCGAAGCTCATGCCCAGGAAGGTGAATTGCTGACTGGGCGGGGAGCTCGCATTTTGCGGGGTTGGTGACGAACCCCAGAGAGGAGCAAAGCTGAAGTAGCTTGAGGTGTGGGATTGGGCTAGGGCCTGAGAGGGGGCCAGGACGAGCCAGTCGTCGAGGTAGACAAGGAGGCGAATGTCCTCCTGTCTGGCAAGGGAGGCCATCTCCTTGACTACCTTCGTGAAGAGGAAGGGAGCCAGGGAGAGTCCGAATGGGAGGGCCTTGAATTGAAACACCCGGCCCCGCCAGACGAAACGAAGGTATCGTCTGTGGGACGGGTGGATGAGGATCTGGAAAGTAAGCATCTTTGAGATCTATCGAGGTGGCCCAGTCCAGATGGTGGATGGAGTCCCTGATCTGGGCGGGGTCTCCATCTTGAATCTGGTTGTCCTGAGGATCTGTTGAGAGGGGAAAGGTCGAGGATGGGCCTCCAGCCGCCCGAGGCCTTTGGGACTACAAAGAGGCGAGAGTAAAACCCGGGGTTGGGGTGTGGTACCTGGGTGATGGCGCCCTTGCGGAGAAGCTCCTCGATTTCCAGGCGAAGGGCCTCCGCCTGGGCGGGAGGTGGGTCGCCGGTGGAAGGAGGAGGGGAGGACAGGAGGGGAGGGCGGTCGTGTGCCCAGGGTAGACGGAACCCATCCTGCAGAACAGAAACCACCCAGGGGTTGAGACCCATGCGCCGCACTGGTGGGCGTGCCGGGACAGACTGCCTGCCAGGGGGGCAGAGGGGCTGAGGTGTGTCTGGAAGACGACATGTCCCGCCCTCGGAAGGTGGGTCCGCTAGTCACCTCCGGGGCCGGGCCTGTTGGCCGAACCGAAAATCTGTTGGGGTTTTTTCGGTTTGGGCGTAGGGGGTTGGCGGGCCTCGAGGGACGCTGCTTGGGGTAGGGCTGGGGTCTGGCTGTGGGTAGGGCCTGACGAAAGAATGGTCAGAAGGGCGGTGCTGACGAGGGTTTGTGGTCGCAAAGAAGCGGCCTGTTTGCGCTCCTCGACGGCATGGGAATGACCGCAGAGGAATAGTCGCCGAAAAAAAAAAGCGACTGCTCCTGACCCGGAATGCAGCGTAAGGCCGCCTTGAGCGCTGGGGAGAGATGGGCCTGTGATAGCAGGGCGTCTCTCACTGCCAGAAGGCAGTTAAAATGACTCCTGGCTGCGCTGTCCGCCGCAGCCCCGAGGTGGTGCGCTATCTTGTTGACAAGAAAACGCATAAGGGGGTCATCAAACAGGCTGGGGCCTGCCTCAGTGTCGCCCGGGTCTGAAGACGCTGAGACAATGCCTCCCTCATTTGGCCAGAGTTCCTCCGCTCGCTGTAGGAAACATGTCAATGAAGGCATGCCCGCGGTGGTGTGCAGAATGCCAGCTCTGGCGATTCTGTCCCACTCTGTCAGGGTTTTGATAGAAAGAGAGGGGATGTGGGAGGGGGGCGGTTAGGAGTGAGCCTGAGGTCAGCCGGGGAAATGGCAATCCCCCTGGTGGCCGGATTGGCAGAGAAGAGAGAAAAGACATGAGGGGCCTGACGCGGGTCCTTGAGGAATACTCCTATTGGGGCCGCGTTGGGGGCTGATAAGAAGTCAGTCCCCGGTGGGGGAACGGCATGTGTACCCCTGGCGAGGGAGGCCGATCTGCCCAACAAAGGAGTGATGGTCTGGGGGCGGCTATCCTTGACCGTGATCGCTGGGTAGGGGGTGACCCAGTGAAACGGGAAAGGGCGAAGATGTTGTTAGAGGGAGGGGATTCCCTAACAACAAGATCAGGGCGCCAGCTCTCCAAAATGGAAAGGTCCCCAGACTGGGGGAGGAATTCCTCAGACCCCTCCTCCAACTGTGGGTCAGTCTGATCGTGAAGGGGAAGTTCAGGTCCACCTTCGGAAGGCCATGTCAGGGGTGCGTGGGAGTCGTGAACTCGTTGGGAAGAGGGTGGAAAACGAGGACGACTCCCGGTGGTTCCGTAATCGGCGTGAAAACTAGGGGACTGCCGATCGGACAGCGCCCGAGAGGAATGGGCCCCAGGTCGATCCAGCTCTGGGAGGCCGGATGCCACATGAGGCCAAAGATGGAGTCAGGGGAAGAGTCCGAGCTAAGCCACTGATTCCTCTCGGGGAATAGAACCACCGGTCCCCGGGGAGAAAGGAGGGCTGTGGAGGCCCAGAGGCAGAGTCTCCTCGGGGGACCCGGGTAACCCTGCGCACCCCGGGAGAGCACTGCCTCCTGCATCTCCCGGGTGGGGTCCGCACCGGCCCCCTTTCGTGGCAGAGGGGTCGGGAGTGTTACGATCGCCGAGCCTCCTGGCCGTGTGGTAGCGGACGGGGATGGCTGAGACGTCGCGTAAAACTCAAGGGACGAGGGGTTACCCCTGGTCCCGCTGGTCGATCCTCCCTCCTGAGGAACGGGACGCGGACGTTGCCCAATAGGGGAGCGGAAGAAGTCGGCTCCCCAACGTCCTGTACCCCTAGGGGAGATTGGGACGATCGATCGGGGTGGTTCGACCGTCGGGGGTGAGGTCGCAGATCCGAGCGACTCGATGCCTGCGTACCTGACCCGGGATTGTGGTCAGTGGGGGGGTTCCACCGAAGACTGGCCACATTCCTCCACCGGAGTGTTGACGCTCCTCGTGTCCGGGTCGTGGCTGAACCCGGACCCGGTTGGGGAGAAACGTCCTGAGACTGTGTGACGTTAGTGGAGGTGCTAGCGTCACAAGTCTCAATAGATCGGGTGACGTGCGGTGATTCCGTCCGCGAGTCGCCACCCGTGCCGGTCCGGTATCGGCAAGGGTCCCCTGGGGCCGATGATCGCCGGACGCGGCATGATGGGAGAGGGTCTCCTTACGCGGTCGAAGTCGAACAGGCGAACCAGTCAGGGAACGTGAAGATTTAGAACGGGAAGGTCCTTTCATGGGAGCCTTGCCCTTGGAGGATTTGGGCTTAGGGAAGGAGAAAAATGAAAAACAGTCGGCAATGACTGCCGATTGTTCATCCGACTGGGACTGACTGTTGGACTTCGATCGCGACGATCGTGTATCCGCCGGTCGGGTAGTGGGGAATCGGAATGATGGTCGCGCGTCCCCTGCACGGAACCCTCCTCTACACGACCGTACGCTCATCGTGTGCGTGAGCGGTTGTCCCGTGGAATCGACACACGACCCCTCCGGGGTAGAGAGCGACTGCCGAAAAGTGGAGCGCCTCGAGCCGTTAGTGTCCTTCACCATGTTGGGCACTGGTGGTGGGGAACAAACCGGAACGCACGATCGCAAAGGGGAGACAAAGAGGTGGATTGAGGGATAGGAAGAGCTCAACCAACGTCGTGAGAGACACTGAAATTGTATTAAATGCAACGAGAAGTCAGTGAGAGATCGAGGCAGGTCGATCGTAAGTGACGCGGTTTTGGACCGGTCGAAAACAAAATGGCGGAACGACCGGCGAAGAAAAGGAATCCGAGTGGACTACGTGAAAGTTAGGCGAATCGGGAGTCCAAATGGAAGGAGAAGGGACCGAGATTCGTTAAACAAGGGGCCGTAAAAAGCCAAATGGGGAGAAAAAGGGCGAAACCGGCGATGGAGTTCCGACTTTCGAGATCGAAAGCGCCGAATGCAAAGTCGCAAGTGCCAAGACAAAGGCACAAGGCGAGGATGGCGTGGTTAAACAAATGAATAAAGCACACCAAACCAAAAGCCCCACCGGTTCAAGAATGAAAGGGTGAAGCGCGCAAGCCACAACAAAGAAGCAAACACAAGGCTATCTAAAAACCCAAAGGCAAAGAGAAGGCGAGACAGAGCACAAGACTTATCTTGCTTTGACGGCAGGCCGAGAGAGAATGACGTATGGGAGACTTACACTGGCTTCTCCCTACGGCGGAAGTGGGTTGGGCACCACGTGACTGTCTTATCACTGCAGAGCAGACTAACTGCGTGAATGCTATTGTCTGACATGGTACAGTATATGACGCCAAACATTTTGTTGTATATGAAAAAAGAAGAAGAGAACACATTCTTTCAGAGATGAAACTGTTGCAAAGGAAGAGATTGACTGTATACATTATTCTGCTTGTGCTGAAAAATGCTGCATTCCAAGATGATTAGCTTCAGAAGAGTTAAAATTGAGTGAACATATTTGTTTCTCTATGTGGATTAGTGTGTCAGTGGTAATTGTACTTACTGGTTATTATGCCTTGATAGTGTTGATAGACTGTGATTTCACATGTTAAAGATGGAGTTGTAAAAATGTTGCTGTGAAAGTATATACTTGTGTAACACTTAAGTTTCATGTTTGAATTGCAAGAGTGGGAAAGTAGTGTGGGGTCACCCCGAATGTTTACATTATAGAGAGATTGGGATTTGCAGTCATAATACAATGGGATAGCTATGAGTATATATTTCCCCACCAGTTATCAGTTGAGTAGATCACATGTACTCTGCACTCTGTGCGTGTGTATGAGTGTGATAGTTTGGCTTCACATGACAGATATTCTGTGCAGCTAGTAAGTAGCCATTGCTGCTTCCTGTCAAGTAAATTGAAAATTGCTGAAACCTTGTTTTTTTGTTTCATGATGAAGTTTCGGGCTTAGTAATTCTATTACTTTAAAATTCTGATCCACTGTAGAGTGTTATCAGTGACAGATTGTGGTGGCTGTAATGATAAAGCTGAGCATACAGATTCAGTACTGAAGGTAGATTCAGTACTGAAGGTATCTATTTGCTGATAGATAATAGAACATACCAGATTTTTACATATGTTCTTACAAATGTTGTTCAGTAGTATTGGATGGCCTGTTTCCTCCATTTTTTTCCTTTTAAATGTTTAGAATGTGTTATGATCTGATAAAAGTTGCTTGGTGTGAAAGCAGTTTTTGGCCAGAAAGTATTTAGCACATATTCTTGCAGAAAAAAATTGAAGTTTGCCAATGACAGTTTGTGGGGAAATCTAGATAAAGGTTTGTTTGCCTGTGTGTTTTTACCCACTAGCATTTAGTTAGTCATCAGGAGTATTAAATGTGTATGTGTGTGCAATGAAATGCCCCCACTGTCTCCACCCGCCAAGCAGGTAAGGGCAGCAAACTTCCTGCCATCTGGCAGTAGGACTGCAAATGAATGAGATCAGATGTGGATGTATAAGATGGTTTCTTAGTCAGCAGCATGAGAAGAATACTATGTGAGTGGGCTAGGAAAATGGGGCACCAATAATAAGTAAATAAAAAAAAAGAAAAGCTCAGATGAAAAAAGGAAGGTGGAGGAGGGTGTGGACATGACAGCAAGTACTTATCTATTAATAGTATTATATAGATGTCTGTGTGTTGTAACGGACTTGAAGCTCCTCACAGTTTGCCAAAGAAGAAAATAAGATAGTCAGGATTACTTCTGTATTGTTATAGACATGAAGGACCTGCAGGCAAGAATCAAAGAAAAGGGTGACAAGATGGCTGAGCTGCTAGCTCTCCGGGAAGAGCTGGAAGCAGAACGTCGTCGTGCTGAAGAGCTTCGACTGGAAATGGAGCGTTCCCATGAAATGGAACAGTCTGAGCGACAAAAACTGGTCAGTCTATTTAAATTTGTCATCATTTTTGTTTATAGTTCTATTGTAGGTGTTCATGTCTTCCTGTCAGTTTCTTTGATTTTGTTGTACGTTTCCAAATTCTTTCTTTATTTGCAGGCCAGTCTTACTGTCATTCAGATCTTTAAGGAGAAGAGACAGAAAGATGCTAAGAAACTCAAATGCAAGGCTAATGGTGTTTCTGCAGTTTGTAACACTGTCACACATGCACATACATGTACATGCATGCACAGACACATGCACACACACTACCATCATGGAAAGGAAATCAGTTCCCAGAAATCAGAGTCACCATTCCCGGTTTTCTAACAAAAGGTACAGTCAGAACTGGAGAGGAAAGCAGTAACCCATGACTATATAGAGCAAACATACCCCAAAGAGTTCTGGACACATGCATATGCAGATGGCTCAGCAGAAGAGGCTACCACTGTACCAGAAACGGAGGTGGAGGTATTTTCCTGAAGCTGATGGATGGAATTCCTGTTCGACAAGCCATCCCAACTGGCAAGTTCTCCACAAACTTCAAGGCTGAGGCAGATGCACAAGAATCAGCAGCCAGAACGCTGCATGAGAATAGAGGGGCCATACATATCAAAGTCGTCATCTGCTCCAATGCTTTATCGGTACTGCAGGCTGTTAAAAATCCTCGAAACAAGGATCTTAACTCCCTTGTCTCTACCCTGGCCATTCTGCAGCTGTCCACTGAGAATACCATCATCCAGTAGATACCCTCACACTGCATTATATATGGCAATGAGGAAGCTGACCAATTGGCAAAGGAGGACAGCAGCCTCAACTGGAGCAGGAAGTCTCCTTTGAAGAAATCAAAAGCATTTTCAAGGAGAAGCAAAAAAGAAGATGGCTTGAGCAGCACCCAGACTTCAACAAGAAGGATGCATACTACCTGCTGCCCAGATCAGACCAAGTGAGCATTGTGAGACTAAGGACAGGGCACTCCAGACTTAGACATCACATGTTCATAAAATTCCACATTGGTGAGTGTTCAAGTTCCCCATGCGGTACAGCCCTAGTGACAGTGGAACACTTCCTGCAGGACTGTCCCACACATAAAAAGCTAAGAGCAGAGAACTGGCCTGCCAACACACCGACAAGGGAAAAGCTTTATGGATCACTGGAGGGTCTCCGTCGTACAGCAGCCTTGGTCAGTGCCTCTGGGGTTCCTGTCTGAGTGAACGAACAAGAATAATAATACACACACTTGTGTACATATGCAGACATTAGCAAGCATGTGTGTGTGTGTGTGTGTGTGTGTGTGTGTGTGTGTGTGTGTGTGTGTGTGTGTGTGTGTATACACTCTCTCTCTCTCTTCTTTCTCTCTCTCTCTCTCTCTCTCTCTCTCTCTCTCTCTCTCTCTCTCTCTCTCTCTCTCTCTCACACACACACACACACACAGAAGTAAGTAGATGTGTTATTATACACTGGGGAAAGGGGGGGGGGGGGTCCCAATATCAAGTTCTTAAGTGATGGATTCAGACTGTCTTTTATTTCCAAACCATATATCTTGCTGGAATTTATTCATTTTGTCTATCATAGGCATGTGTATAGAAAGGCCATTTTTCAGATCAAAATCAAATAGGAATGAAATTAAAGTGATGGGATCAAAGTGACCAACTTAGAGAGGAGGAAAGAGAGTAGTTGAAGGACTGAATCATAATCTTCTCTTTGAATACTTTGAGTACTAAAGTTGCTGTTCATCTGTCTGGGGTTTTAGGCTGAGGAGCTTGAATCTGCCCAGAAGAATCTGCAGGACAAGCTGTCTGACATTGAGGTGAAGGAACAGAATGTGTCAGAACTCCATTCAGAGCTGGAGGCTGCCCGCCGCGAAGCTGAGGAGCGGAATAAGGAGCTGAGCCAAGTGAGGATGGAGAAGGTACAGAGAGAACAAGAGCTGCAGGAGAAGCTCCAAGAACAGCTGCAGCTCAAATCGGAGATGCACACAGCTCATGATGAAAATGATGAGCCTGAAGAGAACAACAAGAATGAATATGGTAAGTAAAATACATTTGTTATAAATGTACATTCTCTCCCTCTCTCTGTGTCTCTCTCTCTTGCTCGCTCTCTCTTTCGCTCTCTCTTTCTCATTCTCTGTGTGCGTACCACATGCCATCACCAGTGTAATTTCAGGGAATTATTTTTTGTGAAGAATACATTGAATGTGTATAACATGCTTTAGAATGTGGAATCAGTGTCTGAACTTAACCAGTTTAGTGGTCTCTAGATCGTATTTCAGAATTTAGTTTGAAAAAGAAAGAAAGAAACAGTTTGAAATAACTGAAGTTGATGATAGAAAAGAAAAGTGGAATCAAGGCTTAAATCATATTTGCCTTTGTGCAGAAATCTGTGGTTATAAACACTTTTTCTGCTATCACTCACAAAATTTCAAACTAGTCTAAAGTCCAAAACTCAGGCAAGCCTGTAAAAATCAAAGAGCAGTACCCTGAACTTTCCAGTGGCATTATTGTGGTGTTCAATAACGAAGCAGAAGCATACAGTTACAGTAGGGGAGGTTACTTTTTATAACTACTCATTCACCTGTGAAGTAAAGAAATTTGATCAACCTTCCACCTGCCTTTTTTTTTCAAGCTCCTTCTTCAAGAGGCAGCAAATTGAAAATGCTTGGAAAGTGTTCATTTAAAAAACGTTGAGTCTATAAGAAAAGAATAAGGCAAGATAACATCATGTTTTATGAAGCTTGAAATACTAATGATTGCTCACCTCATAAAGGCTGATGGTAACTCACGCCCCATCCAACTACCACACTCTGCCCCCTTTCTCACACACTTATGAAGTCCCCTGCTCCACAGTTTGCGGTACAGCATTCATACCTCCATTCCCCAGCCCACACCCATCTGCCACCATAGCCTCCTGCTGCTTTTACCTTGTTTGGCAGAGATGCCGTTTTTATGTCTGATCATTTTAGGCCCCAAGAATATTTGTAAGTAGTTCCTTCAGGAAATGAAAGTGATGTGTTCCACATATGCTTTGATAGCATATAAACACTGCCTTCCTAAAATTGTTCTTTATTTGACAAAAAGAAAAAGCCTTTTGGTCGGAAAATGGTCACATGTCATATACACTGTAATAGTAACACGCAGAGATGGCAGTGTCAGATGATGAAATAGGTATATATAAATGATTAACGAGGAAAAAGAAAGGAGGAGAAACAAAAACAAAACTGTAGGAGAAGGTGGAGGAACAGAGAACCAAATGGGTTGGGTGTATGGGTGTGTGTGTGTGTGTGTGTGTGTGTGTGTGTGTGTGTGTGCGTGCGTGCATGGAATTCCTTTACTCAATGTTTTTTTTGTGTGCAAGTGATCAAGAGGTGGCTTTTTTGTACTGCAGGTGGAGAGCTGCAAGTTGATGAAGAGTTGGCTTCCCGTCCACGCGCTGAAGAAGAGCGTCTGACTGAAGCTGAGAAGAATGAAAAATTACAAAAACAACTTGAAGTTAGTATTGACACATTCATACTTAAGTTCTTATATTAAAACATATTGACACATTCATACTTAAGTTCTTATATTAAAACATAATCATGGATAGATATACTTTCTTGCATCCCTTCACATGTAATTGTTTTTAAGGAATTCATGTCTGATTAGTTGCCCTATGAAACACACAAGCAATTATTGTACAGGTGCCAGTGGAAAGGGCTGCAATATGCTTATACATTTAGTATTTGTAGTGGCTTGAAGTTTTCATGTGAAGATTAATAAAACTATTTATTGGTCACTTTAAAAACCGCACGTCTTCCAAGCTTTTTTGGAAATAGGGAAAGGGAGGTAGTGTGTTAATATGAGAGGAATTCACTTCTTGTGCTGTGATAGTCTTTCCCTAGACCGCCTCCCCATGTGTCATCCTCTTTCATAGTACTGTATTAGGACTCTATCTTGTTTTCTTAATTTGTAATTGATATACCTAACATTATAAAGTGTTTTTGGTATATGTGTGTGTGGTATAGAATTTAAATGAAAGCAAAAGCTTATTATAGGTTTTTTTAATTATAAGAGCAGAAGTTGCCCACAAACTTGTGTTAAAAAGTTGGTTAAAAGGGCCACTAATTCATAAATAAAATTCAGTAGTCAAAAATGTAAAATGATATACATTGGTGACAATAACTCCAGTAATTATTGTGAGATTGATGGTGGTTGGTCACAAGCTGCGGATGTGGAGAAAGCCTCAAGTTTCATTGTTCACAAAATTTTACTTTTTATTTGCATGTTACAGATACCATTAGAAGAAAAGAAAATTTAAGGGATGATTTTACATCATATTGAGTTGAAAACAGAAGACATAATATTACTACTTTTTAAATCTGTAATAAAACCAATTCTGGAATATGGTTATGTGGTATTTTTCCTAATCTGATGAAGCATGAAGCATCACCAGAAAATGTGCAGAGAGTATTTACCAAACAAATATTATGCTGGAGTAAACATAGAAAGATTAAAAGTACTCAAATCACGCAGTTGTAAATATCAGCGATCTGATTTAGACTTTCAAATTATGGATGATCACTATGGTGTTAACCCACGAACAATCTGTTTACATTAAATAGGTCAGTATCCAGATGACATTTTATGAAATCAAATAAACCTTTCTTCAAACTTAGTTTTGTGGACTTCTTTTTTAATTAATTGAGGTATTAATCTTTCGTTGTTGTTGTCGTGCCCTGGCTAAAAGACTCCAGGAATCATCCGAACAGCAGAAGTATTTGAACACTATGGTACAAATGCATCAGCTGGGGATGAGAACATTACATGTGTGACCATTTTTGATTACCCCGCCACGTGGGCAGCCACACTCTGACTTCGGGGGATTTTGGAAACTGATAATGTTATGCTAGGAGCTTGTCACAACTGAAGACAATCCCCGCAAACTATGCAGAGCATAACAACATTTTGATGTAGCCTTGGTGTTCTACACTATGTCAACTGGCCTGACACAGCCTTAAGCCAAGGCGGAATTAATCTTTTGATTTCGGTACCTGCCTCTGTTGTGACAACACTTGACAGACTTGGGAAGAATGCTGCTTCCAGACAAAGTTCAGTGTTTGAGAGGTGGTAGTTCATAACTTATTCTACTCACCATCGGTAAATGATAATCAAATGAGACTTAAAAATAATTTAGAAACAAACGTTTTTTTTATGCAAATGATAATTTATAAACAAACTTATTTTAAAACCTTTCTTCTTTTAATGTAAAAACAAATATTTTAGGGAATGAGAGTACAGCTGCAGTTATAGTGGACACAGATAGGGTTGGAGTTCCCAGCCTGTTCATGGATATGTGCATGTTCTGGGGAGCCTCTTGTTTAAGTTTTAAATGTTAATGTTGAGCTGAGACTCATTAAGGTGTTTGAAGTATTTAGGAATTTTATTGTTTTAGCCTACGTCCACTTTGACGTTTTATTGATTTCATTTTTTTTGTTTAAACAGAAAAATGTAAGAGTAATGAAAACTTTAAATGGTAGATTCCACCTGTATTAAGATTCTACAGGAAACTGTCTGAAGTCAGTGTATGATCAAGGTTTTAGGATTTTTTTTCTTTTTTTTCTGAGGGCTTGCTCTTAATGAACACCAGGACTTGTTTCTAATTAGTACCAGAGTGTACACTATTATACCTTTTAGTTGATCAGGAAAGAAAAAAGACGAAGTTTTATTTGAAGATTCTCATTCTCAGTGCATTTTTTTTGTGTGTGTGTGTAAAATATCTTTCATGTGCACTAGCCTCAGTATTCTTTTATATGACCATCACAGACATGTCATGCAAGTACTAAACTAGTACTTTAAAGCTTACTCCTGATTTACTTCTGGGATATGTGACTGGAACATTATGTTAAGTCCCAACCAGTCAGTTGCGAATGTTCAACCTATCCAATTGTAAATGGAGCTTGATGTGAAAGCTGGCGAGGGCAAAGTCTTTCAATGTCTGGTAATGAATGTACAGTTTGTGATCTGATGAGTGAAGTGTTACAAACGTTTCCTTCTAATGATGTAAGTGAACCAGTTGTATGTCCCGTTTAAACTTACAAGGTGATGACTCACATGCTTTAAGTGATTGTTGGGTATTTGATGTCAGGAAATTGTATTTCTAAACATGGAATTTAAAGTGTGAACAAATTTTAAGCAGTGAAAGTATGATGTACATTCACTTTGTGATTTTCAGAAACTGAAAGCTGATTTAGGAAAAGAGCTTTTGGAAGATGTGCAAGTCACCAAAAATGATGTGCTCCATGCTGAGAATGTGCGGCAAGGGCGTGACAAGTACAAGACTCTCAAGCAGATTCGTCAGGGGAACACCAAGCGTCGAGTAGACGAGTTTGAATCCATGTGAGGCAACAGTGTGCAGGGAGGAGGAAGCAGCCCTCACACACTGAGTTGACTGCTCTTTCTGCTTTGGTTGTCCCCCTGGACCACACAATTTAGACTTGCAAACTTGTACAGTTGTGATTTGGGCCAGCTAGTGTGCCTTCTAGGCGGAGCAGAGCACCAAGTCTGACGTGGCACCAAGTGACAAGAACTTCATGAAGCGCAGCTTTGCGCCATTCTGCAGAGTTTGATACGGTGTACGCTGAGGATCCTTTGGAGAGCAGCAACTGCCTGCAGGACATTGTTCTGCTCAGCCTTTGCTTTCTATTTAATTATCTTGCATTACGGGCTGGCCCTGGCATTTTGGCCTCTTTCCCCAGAAAGTATCCATAGTTCTTAGATTGGAAAAGCAGCATGTACCTCTTTTAATCCGATGAAGATATTATCACAGAATGGAAACAGTCAGTATGAGAGCATAAAGAGTTATGCTGGACAAGTAATTTTTGTTCTGTCCTCACTTCTTGTCCATTTCTTTTGTACTGTTATTATGATGTGTGTATGTCTTCCACCTCATATTATTTTTGTTTTTTATTTCACCATTGTCTTGGACAGATTTCTGTAACTTTTGTTCTGCTTGTCAATTATATTTCCCTCAGTTTGTGGTCTTTCTTTTTGTTTTGTGCTCCATCCTTCTGATCTTCTTGTCTCCCATACTTTCTCTCTCTCTCTCTCTCTCTCTCTCTCTCTCTCTCTCTCTCTCTCTCTCTCTTTTGTTCCTTGATAGTCATCTTGATCAGTCTTTTTTTCTGGTAATACATTTTTTTATTTGTGATGTTTCTAATCCTTCTACTTTCCTTCCCTCTGTTTACATTTATCAATTTGTTGCTACATATAGATTGCTTTATTTTATTTCATGGTCTTAACATCTGTTGTTTTGTGGCTGTCTTGAGCCCTCAAGTGTTTGCCTTGAACAAATCATACTTTTGGTGTTTTTGTGATATTTGTTGTATTCCCCTCATTTTATTGATATTTCAAAGATGTTTTATGTTTTCTCACTTATCTTCTCCTGAGTTACATTTTTGTCACCTCTTTATCCATGTGTAGGACAGTCAAGACATAAATGCAAAGAGTTTGGACAATGTGGTCTTGATGGACTATCATCTGAAGAGAAGTTCACATTTGTGTTCCACACACAGGATATCAAATTTCTGTAAACACAATAGTAGATACCTTTTATCAAAATCAACAATCCCTGAGTTCATACTATAGTGTGAATGCACATGCATGCATGCATGCATGCAGCTTCTGCCACTGCTAGATTTATTTACCTGTGGCTGTGGTGATGTGTGTATCAGTATCAAAGCATCTGGCATCTTGTTTTCATACATCAGTCTGTTCTGGTACAGACCAGACTAGGACAATTACTGAGAGCAGAAAGAACAGAACTGGCAGGCCAGTCAGCAGTTGCAGAGGAAACTGAGTTTTTTGCATGGGACAATAGAACGCTATATGAACTTATTATTTGATAGAAAAGTGACACATCTAGTCTGTTGGTGGTTGGGGATGATTATGAAGACTCATGTTGAAAAGATTATTTCAGGTTGATGAAAGCAAGGTAAAGGAATGGGCACATTGAATAAATGATTTTCTAGAGTGTATGGTCACTCGTATGGTACACATAGACATCAAGGTCATGATCTAAAGGACACCATTATGCACATTGGTGCACAGGATTTCATTCCATTGACTTCATTGGTGAAAGATGTAGTTTCACAATGATTCCCAACAATATGCATGTATAAATCTTGACAATGGATGATGGTTTGCTTGAATTGAATGCAACAGTGAGTGAATGTTTATATTTAAAATGATGTGCATTTGTTTTCTTATTAATAAGAATTGATATTTAAAGATCCATCTAAGTCATATGAAGTTATAGTATTACTTGAAGTGAAATGGGATGTGGTGGGGAAAGGCATTAGGGAGGGTTGAAAGAAGAAGAATGGCACTCCTTTAAAACTGTTCAATCTTCATTACAAATTAAAAATAAAAAGTGAAGAATATCACTATTTGTACAGCTTATTCTTGATTTTGACCATTAGCCACGCTTGCCACAGTCAATGAAAACAGGTATCTTTTGAAATATCCATACATATTGTTTCGTTCAGTTATTGCAAACCATAGTATTAATACATTCATAGTGACATGTTAGTGATTGTTTTATTTCTACAAGCAATGTTCACTTTTACAGATATATGACATGATTTCTCATTCAAAAATTGAAAGTATTAACATTGAATGAAATTGGTTGTATGCAAGTACAATGGAACAGATTTTTTTTTTTTTTTTTTTTTTTTTTACAGTAGGCAAGGTAAATTTGCAGGCACAAGCTTATAATGTTAATAGATGACAGAGATGAATTATAGAGTCCTGTCATAATTGATACAAAAAAATTTTTAAAAAAATAACTCACAAATTAAGTATGAAAAACTATATTTTCATTGAGGTTTTTTCATCAGCCATTGAAAGAAGGTACATGGAAATGTTCAGGATTGAAAGGAGTGGAAAAAAAAGAGATGTGCTTTCAGAATTTGAAAACACCTATGCAGTTCAGTTGGAAGTTTCAGTATCACTAGGCTTATACAAGTTATTTATTAGCCCGAATTACATTTTTACTTCATGTACACTGTCTTCATAATTATGTTAACCACATATTTGGCAATAAACAGTTGAAGAAAATGGGAGTCATGCTTTCTTGATGGATGAAGTGGAACATTTGAAATTTGGTACAGTCCTTAACCATAGAACAGATGCATTACCTCTGTCATCGTCAGCTTTCTTTCCACTACCTCCACTGTTGGTCATTCTGTAGATCACTGGAACTGAAAAGCAACTGAACAGATGCTTTCTCCAGGGATTCTATCAGACTTGGTAGTGCTGTGCTGATCAAGGAGGTATTGAAGATAGTAATGTTTCTTTCGGGGTTTTTTTTTTGTGAAAGGCTGTTCTACCCAACTGGCTTGGTTCTTCATGTTGCAAGGAAATGCATATTTGGGCTTGCACATACACACATTCACATCCACACATAATTAGTAGCTGGAGTGACTAAGCGACAACAGTCTTTGATGTTCACCATTGTTATCCTTCAGCCCTGATGTGGCCCTTTGCGGTCGGCTGGGCTATAAGCAACATTATCTTATCTTATTGTTATCCTTTCAAGCAATATTTCTATAGGGCTCAAATGCAGCTCAAACAAAGGATTGTCTGCCTTTGTTTTTTATTTATTCCTTCAAAATTTTTGAAAATCTTGTTGCATGTGCTTATGAAATTCAGTCATCTTTTGTTTCCTCAGCACAGCGTACATTTGTATGACGAGTTGCTTCATAAAAGCGTGATGACTTTTTACCAAACAATCCCCAGTGTACAGTACTTGGACAAAGAACAAAAAATAATATGAAATGTCTTCAAGTAAAACGGTTGGAGAAAAAGTCACACACACAAGCACATGCCACAAAGTGGGTGAAAAATGTAAATGGACAGCAAGGTTTGAGCAGACCATGTTGTGTAAAGTTGTTTTTGCTTGTCAGTTTGATGCTGACAATGTGCGATTGTGCACCTGTACCTGTACAGTATATGAAGGGAAGCATGTTACATTTTTATATTTTCTAAGACTCCACTTCAGAACTACAACAACTTGTTCTTTGAAAAATGGGCTTTTTATAGGATGTGGTACTTGTTACGAGTGTGCTACCACTTTCAGGGGGAAAAAATCATGAAACGCTGCACTATTAATGAGTCACTTTGAGAATTTTCTGTAGTGCCCGTTCTTTCCAACATACTTTGGAATTTATCTTTGAAGGTCCTTGATGATGAAGGGGTATAATTGCTTAGTTGTTGAACCAGTGTACCTGACTCAAAACACTCTGGCAACCATCCAACATCCCCATGAATTTCATTAATACACAAACTTGCCAATGAGGCGAGTATGAAAAAGAAAACGAACTAGGAGTTGCTACAGGAGCACAGCATGAAGAGTCTGGGACTTTGATATTGTTAACAAGTGATTGACGATGATGCGATGTAGTTCCCATTGGTACGAGTCTGTGTGACAGGGCTGTGCCTTGCACCTCATTTCTGAATTCATACCAGCATCAACCAGACCAACAGATGCAGACAACTGCAGTGTAAGGTACTGTAACTAACGCATGGAAACGGACTTGCCCATTAGGGGAATGAAATTTGATATTTCCATTTGAACATATAGTATTCTTGACAATTTCAGTCAGGAGATGGTTGGCAGAATAATCCCTTTAATGGGCCTTCAACCCATAACTTCCCGTCCTGCTGCAACATGGGTTTGGACATTGGTATTCTGGATATTCAGCCGTACTTCAGTTTGAGATGGTTGTTACACTGGATCACACTTGTAATTCAAGAGGTGACATCCCTGAGATGATCCTTTGTGTTTGGCTGGGCTATAAGCAATAGGAATTGATTAAATTGACAGATTCATATAAGATACATGGCAACAAAAAACATTAAGGATCAGGCAGAAAATGTCATGTTATGATTTCTTTAATTTTGATCCAGACTGATTGCTGACATTTTAGTGCTTCAAGGTCCAGTAGACAGAAGTTAGGTTTTACAAGCAGGGCACCTGTAAATTCAGATTGGAAAGTTGCTTCCTTAGAACTGGTTTTAAGATGTGGAAAATACAAAATATTAACATATCAATGCTTCTGTCATAGAAAGTTTGAATATTCTACGGAAATATGTTTATAGTTATTATCATGACTGTTACTCCATATTCATGTAAACTTTCCAATAAAAGTGTATAAAT
>CM031610.1:52908362-52911321 GCA_018398815.1 Conus ventricosus | reverse complement strand
CTGAAGGCATGGTCGACACAAAGTGACGCCTGCAAATAAATTAAATCAAAGTCGCATGCTCAGGGAGGGGTTTTGCTTTTTATGTAAAAAAATTGTATTTTATTTATCTACAATATATATGTTTGTAGCGTGCTGCCATTATTTTTTCAAAATATCAAATATTAACACGCACACAGCAAAAATATGTCCACACACACTACAGTTGTCCCAATCCAAACCAAAGTTTTAAAGTCTCCAGAAAACACATGCCACTCACAACTCAACACCAGCAATGGAAAATGACGAGGCAGAGCTGCGTTGTAAGCCCTGCACTTAATTTAATAAGACTGGCGTTGGTTCAAAATCGCCATGCCCAGTCACGCAGTAAGTAATCGGATAGTGCCAAGTCCTTAGGCAGGCCGGCAACTAACAATTAAAAGCTTACCTGCCCTCCTGCCTGCCACAAACCCAAGCCCTCTAATTAGGGGTGTTCGTGCAGTGTCTCAGCCAAGTTTTAGTTTGGTGACTGTCTCCGCAAAAATGATAGTATTGAAAATGACTGTATGCGCGAAAATGATTAGGAAAACATAGTTTGAAGTCTTACTTGTCAGAGAACAGGGAAACCTTTATTCTGGGCCACTTTCGCCCGAAAACTGGTTTGAGGGCGAAGGTGGCCCAGAATGAAGGTTTCCCTGTTCTCTAGCTGTGAAGATGTTAAAACATACAAAATACAGGCCGTAATTTGCAGCATGACTGATGTACAGGAAATCCTAGCTCGAAGGAAATGACAATTCAACCGTAAACCGGAAAGGCAGTGAGGAAAATACAAGTCGACGCAAAGGTTGAACGACCAAAATATGTGTAGTACCCACCCCAGATGGCCACCCCTCAAAAAAGAAAAAAAGAAAAAAAAAAGAAGGGGGGGGGGGGGGATATTGTAACACTGGAGAGTGAAAAAATAGGGGGTGGGTCGGCTTTTATTTTATAAACTGAGCATGTCGGTTCAAAACAAAATCTTTTCCTGCAGGGGAAGTAATACTAAGCACGGACTGAAAAGCTTGCATTCTTTCCCTTTTCTTTTTCTTTTTTTTTTTTTTTTTCTTTCTTTTTTAGACTGTGATAGATTAGAGGGTAAATGCGATATGGTAATCCACGCAGGTACATCAAAACAAATGATTTTGATTGAATTCATTGAGCGAAATGACAGCAGAATGGAGGAAGCTCGCATCCACAAGACTGAGAAAAAGTGCAAATCTGGCCAGCATTGTGCTGCAGGAAATCTGGCTTCCGAGCCAAAGTCTTTGCCATAGAGGTTGGACTCGGGAGAGGAGGGAGTCGGGAGGGGGGTGGGGTGGGGTGGGGGTGGGGGGTAGTAGTAGACAACCGCCCATAATCTCATGAAACAGCTCTTGATTTCTGATAAGATCTTGACCTAAGCCCAAATGGCAACAGCAGAGGCAGCTGAAAAGAGTTCCCTCTAGATCTGGGCAAGGAGGAACTTGATTAGTTTAAATGATTCATCTTAGAAAATATGTCCAGAAGCTACGTGAGTTTAAAAAAAAAAAGAAGAAAAATTCATCTCAAGGTGGCATAACCCTGAGGCACTAGACCATTCGTGACTTGCAGGTCTGAATTGCAGCTGCGCCAGAAAACAACCACGAAATCTTACTGACAGCACGGCATCTATGGCCAGGGTGGAGTTCAGTGCCAAAACATCTGTTTGAGGAGGACTTCTTCTTCAAAAACCTCCTGCTCTCAAGCTGCCCCAAGAGAAACAAGAAGAAAGAGATACACCCGAAGGTGTCAGTAGAACCCTGTCAAGAGAGCAAATCTCCCCATGGTAGGCCTTCAACGCCTTGATTAAACGACAACGGTTAGACTGTGATAGATTAGAGGGTAATTGGCCAAATAGCATCAGGGTCCTCAACCAGTGCAGATCTCCAAGCCGCATGAAGCAGGTCGAACTTATCGGGTAATTATTGACAGGTGACAGTAATCAGCGAATGCAGGTGGGATTCTCCTGAGTTTTAACATTTAATAGTCAAGAGGAGACAATTTCATTCACTAGGATCTCGGAGCTACAAGTAAGGCCTTCGCAGCTAAGTCAGTGGAAGCTTGCTCAAGGAAGATGAACGACCCGAGCGCATGGACTCAAAAAAAAAAAAAAAAAGAATCTTCCCTTAACTGGTATTACTGGAAAAGACAAAGGGTGATGCCATTGTCAGACTGGTTTGAATACGTGTGAACGAAGTGGTCGCAGCTTTCAAGAGGATAATTTTTACGCGAAAATAACCTAAGAAGTGTCGATGTTCACTGGCATGAAGGAGTTGTTTGTAAGGCTATTATGTAGAAAATGTGCGGGAATGCTGGTGTGTGGAAGAACGTAATTAGTTTCATTGTGGATGTGAACAAGGCTATGGATTTCGACATAACCCAGTGCAAACTTCTTTTTGTTGAAATCTCTATATAAACGGAACGTTTGGAAAGACAAGACAACATAACACGTCTTGAGGACAGAGAGAACAGGAGGTGAGCAGGACGGAGAGGTGGTTCGAGAGGACGTGGTCTAGGAGAGACTGAAGTTAGAATTAGTCTCTGATATGGGAAGAACGATTTGAAGAGGGAGAAGAAGAAAATTAAGTCCAAAAGCCTGAGGCCTGGGAAAGAGACGACAAGAAAAAGACTCCCGTTTGGAAGGAGAGTCTCCAGAAGCGACTGTGGGTTTCATACACTAACAGCAGCACTGTATCCTTACAGTAGTCTCAGCTAGAGCAGTTTGCGTTATTTTCGACACTTTTGTCGATTAATCACAAATATGTTTATTATAGTTATTACACTGAGTACGGGATTCACCGCAAAGAAAGAATAATCAAAAAGAAAATGCGATTTCTATAATGAAACAGTACTCTCCAGCATTGACGAATCAATGTATACCATAGTATTGTCTGCTGTGCGCTCAATAAGAGAGAGAGAGAGAGAG
>CM031610.1:52868362-52903362 GCA_018398815.1 Conus ventricosus | reverse complement strand
GAATGAAATGACAACCGTTTCTATTTTCTGGCTATCCTATGAATGAGAAGTTTTGTCTTCTATTTTCCATTAGGAATGAGAAGGTGTTGAGATGACACGGAGAGGAATGGGTAGTTGCAAGCGTTTAACCTTACAAGGTTCCACACGAGTTTATTGTAAATCTATCTAGTCTTAACAGAGCATAGGCCCAGTGCCGGCATGCCATCTTCTTTTTTTTTCCTTTACTTTATTTCATCACACACACACACACACACACACACACACACACACACACACACACACACACACACACACACACATACACGGAATCAGACTGGTCTTATTAGGCTTGGGTCCCTTCTCTTCTTCATCCACTGTTCGCTTTACTCCGTAACAAGAGTCCCCGAGGTGTCGCACGAACTATACACCAGAACTTCCTCCAGCTCTGTAGGTTCTGTGCCAAGGACTGGCCGGATCTCGGCGAACGTTTTCCCCTCCTGACGACCTGATGACAGCCCTGATATGGCAAATTGCAGCTGGCTGGGTTGTAAGCAACATAAACAAATTGAACTGCCTTTCCCCCCGACCATCTCCCTCCCTCAACAGCTCCGTCAAGGATTGTGTTGACGAGGGAAAGTCCTGTTGACAGAGGGAAAGACTGCTACTCTGGATCCCCTTCAGAGGGCACGTAAGACCTTGAGGTGAAAAGGTTTGGGAATGTCTGGAGTTGTACTGGGTTTGTTTGTTTTTTCCCCCACTAGTCAGCGAAACAGCAACGAGTGGGGCCGCAGGATGTGCGCAGCAGTTGGCTCGATGGTGGCGTCGATTGAGGCCGGTGGGATATGGGGGACGGGGGGAGGGGGGGGGGGGGGGGTCCTTAGAGTTTCTGTTGAGTCAAGTTCAGTGGCTATTGTGTCACACAGTGCAGACTTCCAACGGTGGTACAGGACTGCTTTCGGATGCTTGGTTCAGCAGATGAGTACATTCTCCGGGTCCCATTAGCACCTTCGGGTATAATCTTTTTCTTGTCTGCCTTTTGGTCGACTCTGGGGAAAGGCCAAGTGTTGGTGAGGAAAGACCCTTTACCCACATAGAAAGTCCTGTCGTCTGCGGAAAAGATTGCGACTCGGAATCCTCTTCAGAGGGCACATAAGACCACGTGGTATAAGCTTGGTGGTGTCTTTAGGCAGCTGACGTTTGAGTCATCAGTGAAATACGTGCTGGTGCATCCACGTGGACGCTTCTGAGGATGTTCTGTTGTGTTTCGTCTAGTGGCCATGACACAGTGGCATCTGGCGGGGCACAGTTATGTCCCTTAATTGACGTCTCAATGGAATGCCTTATATGTACAGGCATCCAGCGCAGGCTGGTTGATTAGGCGGTCCAGTTGAGAACAGTGTACTTCTCTGGGTCCCACTGGCACCTTCACGTATATATCTTTTTTTCTTCTTCCTGAGTTGTCTTTTCTTCAGGCCATCTCCATCCTTCAACAGGCCACTTTGGAGGATTGTGTTAGCGAGGTCACTGAATTTTTGTTACCAAGTTAGTTTTCTTTGGCAATTGCAGCAGATCTTCATATACTCTGAAATACTGCTTGATGATTTGACATGCTTGTTCACTGGTATCTCTAGGACTATATCTGATGTCAGTTTGGTGTCTCAGTCGCGGTAATACTTCATTTTCATTGACTGGAATTCAAAATTTTCAGATCGTCTGTGAGGGCCATTCACCAAGAACTTTTAGAAGTAGGGCTATTTGAGAGAGAGAGAGAGAGAGAGAGAGAGAGAGAGAGAGAGAGAGAGAGAGAAGAGAGAGAGAGAGAGTAGAATGTTGATTATATTGGTAGGCCTCTATATGTTGGTACGCCTATGCTTAGAAAGATTTTGAAGTGAAAATATTTACTGGAGACTTTATTTATATTAAGAAAAAGCAACTTTGTTTTCATGTTTTTTTTTGTGCGTTTTGTTTTACTGAAAGCACACACACACGCACACACACACACACACACACACACACACACACACACACACACACACACACACACACACACACACACACACACACACACACACTGTGGTCTTCAGTGTTGCCAACCAGGCCATTCCAACAGTCACAGAAGAACCAGTCAAGAGCCTTGGAAGATGGTATGATGATACGCTGAAAGACACACAAAGAGCAAAAGAAACCAAGCAGATGGCGGAAGAAGGCTTGGAGACCATTGACCAGTGTGGGCTCCCTGGCAAATACAAGGTCTGGTGTCTGCAGTTCATGCTGATACCAAAGCTCCTATGGCCTCTGATGATATACGACATCTGCACCAGCACAGTGGAGGCAATGGAAGCCAAAATCAACAAGTTCACAAGGAAATGGCTTGGTGTCCCACCCTGTCTGACTGACATCGCGCTGTACTGTCGCCAAGCAAAGCTCAAACTACCACTGAAATCCATCCTGGAGGAATACAAAGCAGGGAAGTTCAGACTTCAAGCATGCTGGAGGAATCAGGAGACAAGGTGGTAGAAGCAATCAAGCCCCAGCTGAAGACAGGCAGAAAATGGAAAGTTCAAGAGGCGATGGATTCTGCAAAAGAAAGTCTCAAGATCAGAGAAATAACAGGACACACACAGACCAACAGACAAGGACTGGGGGTGACCAAAACTGAATGGTGGTCAAAGGCCAAAGGAAAAGCCAAAAGAGACATGATGATTCAGGAGATGAGAAAAGAAGAAGACCAAAAAAGACTCCAAAAAGCAGTCCAGCAGAGCCAGCAAGGGCAATGGACAACGTGGGAGAATGCACTCCAAAGAAGTCTAACTTGGAATGACATTTGGCACATGGCCCCTCTCAGGATCAGCTTCATTCTCAGATCTGCATATGACCTTCTGCCCTCAAATGCAAACCTGGTGAAGTGGGGGAAAACAGACGATCCTGCATGCCCCCTCTGCCATGAAAAACAAACAGTGGAGCATGTTCTAAGCTCATGTAAAGTAGCCCTGGCTCAAGGAAGGTACACATGGAGGCACAACCAAGTGCTCAAAGAGATTGTACAAGTAGTCTGGGCTAGTACCAACACCACAAAAGGGAGAATCAGGACTCCAAAAGCACCCACAACATTCTTCACGGCAGGAGGCAGCAAATCATGGCCAAGAACAACAGTGCCACTCGAAACATGCAGGCAGAGTCTACTGGATGGGGCAGATGACTGGGAGTGCACTGCAGACCTCCCAGAATGGAAGAGTCACCAGAGATCATCAGCAAGAGTGGCATGAGACCAGACATAGTAGTCCACTCTAAGTCAACCAAGCAGCTGATCATGATCGAGCTCACGGTGCCATATGAGAACAGAATGGAGGCAGCTCAAATCTACAAGACTGAAAAGTATGCTGATCTGGCAAACAGCCTGAGGAGAGAAGGCTATCAGGTCAAAGTCCTCACTGCAGAAATTGGAGCTAGGGGATTTGTAGGAACGTCTGCATACAGCCTCATGAAACAGCTCTCAGTTGCAGGGAAGGAAAAAACCAGAGCCCTGAAAGCAATGGCAGAAGCGGCAGAGAGGTGTTCAAGCTGGATCTGGTCAAGGAGGAACAAAAGTGAACTTCATAAGGTTTAATTTCCTACAAATATCAGGTGTCCCTGTGGCTCAGTGGTTAAAGCGCGAGTCATTAAGTAGAAAATGAGCATGTCCAGAGGGTCATGGGTTCGAATCCCAGCCATGGCTCGTCCCAAGATGGGGGGGAAAAAAAAAGGGGGCAGCAGAGGGACATCCGGAGTCATGAACCGGGTGTGACCCAACCCCCCTAGAGTGTCAGGAGATAAGGGCCGAAACACTTGCTTGAAGGGGGCTTCTCGTCTGAGGACTCTCTGCTGCCACGCTCTCCACGAGTTTCTTTCTACTACTATATATATATATGTATATATATATTTATATACATATGAGAGAGAGAGAGAGAGAGAGAGAGAGAGAGCGCACCTGATTCACCATTTAAAAAAAAATGACTTCTGTTCGATTGGTAACCGATATAATAGGGCCTACAACTGTTCATGTGTAGGGATCAATTCAAGGGGAGCTACTCTTCGTCCCTTCTTGCGTGGCTTGCTAAAATGTTTTGCGCTGTGACAGCTTCTGTGTGGGCGCTGGCCTCAGCATCATAAATTAGCAGACGACTGGTAGGAAAGGTTAAATTCAACATTTTGTCGTTGGGGAGAATAGTCAGGCATCCGGTGTCACAAAATGTAAGAAAAATGAAACAGGCTTTGATACGATTTTGACAAGTGCGCGTTGATGATACCGAAGCGGTCGGTATCAAACTCAACTGCTCATCGAAGTCACTCGTTGCCCAAATCGATGTGAAGCAGTGTTGACGAGGATCGCAATATGGTGCCCTGTTCGTGGGTTAGATGATCATTTGATGAATTCGATATTTTGAGGTGGGTATGCTAAGAAAAGAATGTGTTATTAGGTTATCAGTCTCTCTCTCTCTCTCTCTCTCTCTCTCTCTGTGTGTGTGTCTCTCTCTGTATATGTGTGTGTGTGTGTCCCTGTCAAGGAAAGAGAGACGGCATAAGTTTTAAAGGGAACACATGAAAATAATCTAGTATCTCGTGTTTTGAGAGTATGATATAAAATCCAAACATATTGAAGCAGTCCAAAACACACAAAACAGACTGCCCAGTAATACTAATTTCATGCACAATAGGAAGTAGTCAAGTGAACTTTACAATTTTTTTGTTTAGAAGTCACAAACAACAGACATAGTATAGTAATAAGAGCGATTGAGGCTCTACTTTTAAAGAGCCTATTCGTCTATCTAATTTTAACTAATTGATTTCTAGAATTGCGTGCAAGCTCAGTTTTCCAGAAGTTATTCTTGGCAAATAGGGTTGTACAATGATGGTAGATTTTTCCAATGTTCATCCAGTCTTCTCTTGAAAGCATCCACTGATGGTGCAGAAACCACTGACTCTGATGATGCACAAAGTAGTGCATTCCAGACTGCAGTTGTAGTGATTTGTTTCCTCAAATATGTTGAGTTTTAGATATAGCGGCAGTCATTGATGGCACTGGCCCTCGACTTTTTGCAGATCCCTGATCAATATGTTGCATATGTAGCAATGTATACTGCATTTTTTAAAAATTTTACTAATGCTGTTCATCATGCTTGCATTATTACATGCAGTTGTGCACATGTAGAAGATAAGAGATACATGCCTCTTGGTGTCACAAATCATGTCACTTGATGACACAAGTGTCAGAGTAATCAACTTGATGATTGTGAACACTCTACGGATGATGATAATTAAGGTGAGATACTTTGTATGAGCCAGATTTTGGAAAATCATCATCAAACTGATACTAGTCATACAAAATCAAGAAAAGTATATATGTATGAGTGTGTGTGTGTGTGTGTGTGTGTGTGTGTGTGTGTACGTGTGTGTGTGCATTTGTGTGTATGCGTGTGTGTGTGTGTGTGTGTGTGTGTGTGTGTGTGAACACATGATTTTAAGGTATGTGCATGTCTACAGGTACATCATGCGCATGAGCATATATTAATAATAATAGAGTTCTGTTTAGACATATTTTCCTGAATGTTGTAATAGGTTGACTTGTGCAATACATGTTGATTTGGAATGTCTGAAGATTGAATACTTGAAGTTAAAGAGCTGTAGTCTGAAATGGATTGGATCATAGACTCTGATGGAGTATATTTTCAGTTAGAATTGGCTCAGGTCTATGCAAATTGATAGATTTGCCAGTGTCTAACAGTTTCTTGTCACAGATACATTTGCAGGAGGAAAAACAAATAAAACACTGTATTTTGTAGCTTTTGGTTGGCCAACACTCATTCAGCATTAACACACACACACACACACGCACACACACACACACACACCACACACACACACACACACACACACACACACACGCACGCTGAATGGGTGCCTGAATACATGATAGCAGAACAAACCACACTTGAAACTTGTTTACTTGTTTATGAAGCAGTGGTACAACATGCATTTATATATATAGATAAGAATAGTTGAACATAATGTTTATCTAAAATAACTTTGATAAGAATAGTGGAACATAGTGTTTATTTGCAGGAGTACTAAAAGCAGAAGGGGAAGAGATAGATAAGTAGATGGACAGATAGATCTATAGATAGGTAGAAAGATTGATCGATAGGTAGATGGATGGATGGATCAATCGATAAACAGACAGACAGAGAGAGAGAGAGAGAGAGAGAGAGAGAGAGAGAGAGAGAGAGAGAGAGTGAGAGAGAGAGAGAGAGAGAGAGAGAACACAACACCTTCGTGTTTGTACTGTCATAGGATTCGGTTTGAGATTACGTCTTATTTTGGACACAGTTTCACTTTCAGTGTTTGGTTAAGTATGCAAATATTTTGTTTGTTTGTTTTGCTTAAATACATTGATGTAGAATGCAGGGTCATCATTGGCGATGTTGTTGACCCTCCTCCTTCCAAAATGACATACCTTGGCCTAGTGGTTCCTTTTGTGATCCTTTTGGCATTCTTGATCAAATGTTGGACACTTCTTGTCGTTTTTACTGCAGTGTCTGCAGTCTGTGGTCTCAGAGGTTGGTTGTCCCAGCTCTTGTGGTGGTATTTTTGTAGGCTTTATCGTTTTTACTTGTGTAGCAGATCCACATTTCATTTGTCCGACCTGCTGCCGCAGACTATGTAGTCACTGCCAAGTGGTTTAGTATACCCCAACTTTCTTGATAGAAGTTTCCATGATCAGTTTATCTCTGATGGTGAGAAGTTTTTGACAGATCTTTGAATGAGGAGATGCCCGCTATGATTTGATCTTGTGCTGTTTCATTGGGGTCACTGTACTTGCAGTCTTGGGACGTGGTTGTGAAGATCTGTAACTAAAGTTTTATTTCTCTGGTCTTTTGTATTTTTTGGTGAAAGATGTAACATGCAAAGACTGTAATCTGTTTGGGTTGCAGTGTTTCTTGTGCATATTGGTTTTATATCTATAGATATGAGTGTATTATGTATGTGTGTGTGTGTGTGTGTGTGTGTGTGTGTGTGTGTGTGTGTGTGTGTGTGTGTGTGTGTGTGTGTGTAAGAGAGACATTGAGTGGCGTGCTGGAATTATTATATGTGTTTGTGTCTTGTGGCCATCAGTTTGTATGTGTGGGACTGGGAGTGTGTTGGACACATTGATTTCAAACAATTAATCAATATGGGGAAAAAAATCATATCCATTGATTATTGTTCTGTACTCATTTAGATGCGTTCACACTTTTGTACCATGTGATTTAAAGAGAAAGTGTTTTTTTCTGTCATATTTTCCATACTCCTTCAGTAGCATGTCTTCCACAATGCTTATTCTCTGTCCATTGTAGAAACAGCCAGGGATGTGCTGTCACAGCCCTGGCAACAGTCTGCATACAGCAATAAGTATGAGGCCCTTATGAGGCAACACACAGGAGGAGATACTGCTCTGCTGCCATGTCACTTGTGATGTTCAGTAGCACCCATTCTGATCCAGTTTAACAGGACACTGAAAGTCCCCTAATGATGACAAGAACTACTAAATCCACAGAGCCAGCATGAGTTAGCATTTTTCTACAGAGGGCATCACTGTGCTTGTCTAGTGACAGTTTGCATGAATAGGCTGATTCAAAGATTTTGATATGAACTTATCATGCCTATGATTAAAAATAGAATTTATGCTGAAAGCTGGACATAAATGGTGAAAAGTATGTTTAATGAGGAACAATGAGGATTAGGATGATAAAGATGATGCTGTATATTCCAGTTTCCACTCTAGCCTGAGACTGCTTGACAGATTTTATCAACATTTCCTTTCATAATATATCCCAGCATCAATCAACTCTTACAGATACAGACACTTGCATTGTTATTGAGGCAACTATCTCAGAGGCATCCAGTTAAGTGGATGAAACTTGGCTGTCCAGTAATATTCTTCCCATTTGAGCCAACTGCACAGTTAACACTGAGGAGGAGCTGGCCTTAATTACATGACTTGGATAAGGCTTGAACTCGCAACCTCCAAGCCTGCAGCTCACAACACTAGCCACTGCACCATGGCAGCTGGCGATTTCCCTATTCTCAAGTGTGCACATGAGGTGAGACTACACCTACACCACATTCATACGCACATATATATACCAGCACGCACGCAAATATAACACCTCCACATGCACACAGAGTTAATTATTCTGATTTCGATTAATGAGTTAGGAGACCATGTCTCATTATCAGGTTTTGATTTGATTGTAATTTTCATGTTCAGCCACTTGAGCGTGGAGGGGGACCATTGACAGTGGGCCAGCCGATGACGATCAGCGAACGTACAGCATAGCCATGGAGGAGACACTGAAACAGCTGTCCAGAGAGATAGTCACACCCAAGTTTGCTGCCATTAAGCATTCCTGTAGTGCTGCACTGAGTGAGTTCATGGCTTGTAATCAAGCACTTACATGAGATTTACCAGTCGAACTTTGAGAGTTATTCTGTAAGGGTGGTTTTCGGAGGTGAAATGTACACGTGTATACATGTTCATATCTACCATACTTTAGAGGCCAGATCATGCTGTACATGATCGTGATGTAGAAAACAAACTTAGATCATTTTCTTTTCTTTTTGCTTTACTCAGATATTTGTCTAGGTACTCCAGACCACAGATTCCATTCTGAACATTCTCGTATCTTGGCTGGGTTTTATTCTTTGAAGGAAGGGCATTTACCTTTGTGTCTCCAAACACCTGAAGGAAAATAATGTTATCCTCAAACTACAACTGGTAAGTCTTCTCTGGTCATTTTACTCTTTTTCACACGATCTTAAGATTTGGAATACTTGAAATTGTATTTGTGAATTGCTTTTGTTGTTTCAAAAGTCACAGTGGACATAAAGTTTATATTAGATAGAAAAAAAATTGATTCACTGATCCTTCATACCATTTTTTACCGTTATGACATGCTCACTGGTTGACAGTGTTCAGAAAGTAGTTCATTCGGTCCAATGTAACAACAATTCAAATGGATCAGTCATGATATATAGTGGTTCATTTGGTCTAGCGTAACAACAGTTTAAGTTGAACATTCATAATATATAGTAGTTCATTCAGTCTAACGTAACAACAATTTTACTTGATCATTCATAATATATAGTAGTTCATTCGGTCTAACGTAACAACAGTTTTACTAGATCATTCATAATGTATAGGAGTTCATTCGGAATAACGTAACAACAATTTGACTTGATCATTCATAATCTATAGTAGTTCTAACTTAACAACAATTTAACTTAATCATTTGTAATATATAGTAGTTCAACAACAGTTTAGTTTAATCATTTGTAATATATAGTAGTTCAACAACAGTTTAACTTAATCATTTGTAATATATATAGTAGTTCAACAACAGTTTAACTTAATCATTTGTAATATATAGTAGTTCAACAACAGTTTAACTTAATCATTTGTAATATATAGTAGTTCAACAACAGTTTAACTTAATCATTTGTAATATATAGTAGTTCAACAACAGTTTAACTTAATCATTTGTAATATATAGTAGTTCAACAACAGTTTAACTTAATCATTTGTAATATATAGTAGTTCAACAACAGTTTAACTTAATCATTTGTAATATATAGTAGTTCAACAACAATTTAACTTAATCATTTGTAATATATAGTAGTTCAACAACAGTTTAACTTAATCATTTGTAATATATAGTAGATCAACAACAGTTTAACTTAATCATTTGTAATATATAGTAGTTCAACAACAGTTTAACGTAATCATTTGTAATATATAGTAGTTCCTTCGGTCTAACGTAACAACAATTTGACTTGATCATTCATAATAGCCACAGTCTTGGTGAAGCACAGCAGAACATATAGTTTGTCATCCTCATACTTCTGCAGCTCCAGCACTCCATGAATTTACCTTGTTCATTGAACTCTGTGCTTTATTCTCATTAAAAAAATAGTGTGGTCCGACAGAGCTGTGGTTAGAAGCCACAAGACACTATGTTAATGTTAGGGCTATTATTGTTGATGTGCTAAGGAAATTATATGTGTGAACAAATGTCCCACATTGTTCTTTTTTTACTTTTTTTTTGGTAGTGTTCTTAGCTCAAACGCTCCTTCTGTCAATCCAACCACCTGTCTGTTCGTACTAATCTGCCATCTGTTGTCAGTGCTACTGTTGTTTTTGCATTACATGCTGTGTTAATAAAACTACTTCCTAAACCTTATTTAAACAGCTGTGTTAAAAACTGACTCACTGATGCTATAGTGGTATGAAAGGGACAGAATTTCCTTTTAGTACTGAACCTTTTCTATTTATGCCGATAAGGACAATGAAAATGAATAGCTCAGTTGGTAGAGCACCGGACTCGTGATCCTGAGGTTACGGTTCGAATTTCGGTACAGGGGAATTTTTCCCTCGGAGTTAACATTGGTTCTGACTCCATTCCCCATACAGTCCTTCGAATGAGACTATAAACCGAGGTTCCGTGTGTGAACGCACGCACAACATATTGCACACACGTAAAATCCCATCACCAACTTTCGGAAGAGAAGGCCAGTTTGGCCGTTGGTATGGATGACATGTTACACGTAGCATGCACATTCCCCGAAGTTGGAGTACGGCTGCCCTAATGGCGGGATAAAAAAATGGTCATACACACAAATGTGTAAGAATCTTCAACTCGATGAAGGTGGACACTCAAAGAAAGAAGAAGAAGAATTAAGAATGAGCAATTACTCATCTCATCAAATTCGGTGCAAGATGGGCGTTGAATTTGATCAACGCTTATATATAAGATAAGATAATGTTGCTTATAGCCCAGCCGACCGCAAAGGGCCACATCAGGGCTGAACGCTTATATATACATATATATGTATGTATATGTATGTGTATGTGTATACATATATATATTCTCATAATGCAATAGGTATATATACCCTTCCAGTAAACTTAGCGTTTAAGTATGCGCACTGCTAGAGATGGTTAGTTATGTACCTTTTTATTAATATTAGTCAAGTTTTCATGTTGAAGAATTATATGTTACACACGAGCTGTGTTCTCTGTGTTTGCTACTCATGGATGTGAACATAACAAATCGCTTCATCAAAGCCGTCTCTGGCAGCCAAAAGAGATGATCAGAGGCACCATCTATCTCTGTTGTTTTGTTGCAGACTTCTGCCAAAATGCATAATGCCGTGGTTGTTTTCACATTTTTTGTCTGCACAAATCAGCGGAGGTGGCACGATGATCCAGGGTTCCTAAGATGTTGGACTAACTGTAGGAACCCGAGTAACGCTGACATTTTCTAGCTTCTTATGTCTTTTTGGGTTTTGTTTGGCTCATTCATCAGACAGCTTTCAGTTCATCATTTAGTTCACAACTTTGGGGCCACATCCTTTTTGAGTTTTGGACCATCCTCTTGAACTGATTAATGATCCAGTTCTGTTGCTAAACTTCTCATCTGTTTGATGATCTGTATTTTTTTTTCTTCTAGCCTCTTCATCTGATCGATTATCCAGTTCAATTTCTGTCAAGGTGATACCCATATTATTGTCTGTTTTGTTTTGCGTTTAGTGCATGAATAAAACACTTTATGTCTCCTTCAAAGTCATCTTCAGAAACTCTTTACTTTGACTTTGAGCTTGAGCTGTTCTCATTCAAACGTTGCTGCTCTTTTTGTCAGCATCAGACTTTTTTCTTGTCCTATGTCTTCCAACTCCAAACTTTCTAGAATTTGATTGAAATCAAATGTTGTTGAGGTTTTTCGTTTAAAAAAAAAATCTTTTCCCTGTCTTTGGCAGAGATGAAGAATTGCTCTAAACTCTTGCATTTGCGAGAGTCTTTGTCATCCATTTGGAGCTCTTCTTAATATTTGTTTATACCTGAGAAAACCTGTTCAGCTATGTTTCTGACTAACGATCATAAAATGTATTTCCATGTTTTGTGGGGAAAATCAACTCGACAAAAGTTCCCCCCCTCCCCTATCCCCTAAATTCCAAATTGGGATACTTTAACTGATAGCATGTGACTGATGAAGATGATTCCAAATCAAGTGAAAGGAAGGCGTGTGGAGATGCTGTAGGTACACAGATCATGCGCATTTGTTCAAACAGTTGTAAGCAACAAAAGATTTTTTTTAATCCTAATTGTTTTAGTTGAACTTATAGTTAAAAACTTTACTGAGCTTGAGACTGGTGAAGATGATACCAAACCAAATTAAAGGAGTGCATGAGAAGATACTGGTATGTTGCAGGTACACAAGAGAGGGACAGAACATTAGAAACATTACACATTTGTGTCTTCTTTTGCAAACCCAAAAAACCCTGATATGGCCCTTTGTGGTCGGCTGAGCTATAAGCACCATTACCTACCACCCCCACCCCCACCCCCCCACTCCCCCCAAAAAAAAAGAATTAAGAAAGGAGTCTGTTCCAAACAATTTACTAGCAACTCTTAGCAAATAGCAGATAAATAAGAAGGAAAAAGGGCTAGAATATGGACGGAAGAAGTGATGAAGTTTGTGTGATTGTCTGCCTATGTGTGTTTATCTGGCACATACAGATAGTGCATGTGTTGTGAACTTGGCCAGAACCATTCTTGGTTGCCCTTTTTTGCCGTCAGACTCCTCATGGACCAAGTCACAGCATGGTGAAGTGTCACTGTAAGCAAATATGGAAGTGGTACATGGTAATTAAAACAATATAAATGAAAACTGGCTGCAACATACATACAGAAACTTCCCTTTCAGAGGGTTCCTCATGTCATTGAATGTCTTGTACTCTTCCATGTACAAGACAGTGACTCTACTGAAACACATCATTTCTTCCGAATAGTTTAACTTTTTAAGAATTAAATATTGTTTCAGCAATTGTTGAAGGTCAGGTTTTTGAAGATATATTTGTGAAAATTTGCCTGTGGTTTGTTAAGATATAAATTGCTTTGTAGGAGACTAGTGACTGGTGCAAAAGCTGATGATTAGTTTGAAAATCGTTCTGATTCTCTGAGATACAGGTACATTTCCATAAACTTGCATGCACATATACACATGCACATGCATGGTTGTACATGTACACACAAGTAAACAAGCATACATATATGCATTTGTGCATACACACACACACACACACACACACACACACACACACACACACACACACACACACACACACACACACACACAGTACCAGTTATAATCTTTTCAGCAGACTCGACTCGACTGAAAACAAGACAAAACAAAAAACCTGACACCAGCAATAATGTTTAAGTGACACAGCATCTTCTTTTATCTGTTCTTAGTCTAGTCCTTTTGGTGATTCTTTCTCAGATGTACTGCAGAATGAAGAAGCGCTACAAGCCACGGAAGCCTGGAAGCTGCGAGAACTCTGCTTAGAGCCCTTTCAGATGGCGCTTGAGTCACGAGCCAGGAAGCTGTCCTACCATGCTCTGGCTGGCATACAGGTAGGAATTTGGTGTAGTCTTTGGAAAAGCTGTATGTAAAATTATATGAATTCTAGCTGTCCCAGTCAAAGCCAGAATAGATCAAGAGGAGAACACTGGAAAAGGTGTCTTTGCTGGAGAGAAGAAGTCTTTAACAGGAAGGTCTTTTTAGGGGGGGGGGGGGGGGGGGGGCTTAGGGGTAAAAAGTGGTTGCCTAGAATATGCAGTGGACACTTAAGCACACACGAACATGCACGCGCGCGCACACACACACACACACACACACACACACACACACACACACACACACACACACACACACACACACACACACTTTCTCTCTCTCCCTCTTTCTCACACATACACACACACACCGCACACACATGCATGTGCACACATGCGTGCATACATGTACATATACGTACACACACACACACACACACACACACACACTTATAGAATTAAAATTTTAAGAAATGTTTTCTGGTCTCCAACTAAGTTTTGGAAAGCTGCAGTCTAACTGAATACACAAGAGGACAAAACAACACATCACATCAATACACAAAACACTGTATTACAACACAGCTACTGAGCTTAATATTACTTGACAGAATAACCCAGTAAAACAGAACACCTGGTCTTTCACCAATTTAGCACAGCGGTACACAAAACAACACTACACTTTATTACAATGCAACACACCATTGTTATGTAAGAATGCAGCACGGTACAATACATCACCAAACACAACAATAACAAACAACTTACTACACTAAAACAGAACGAAGTAAATCAGAACACAGCTGAACACGACGCACATCACAACAATACCTGAAGGCAGTGTGTTACAAGAAAACACACCACCGCATAGCACGAGACAGTGCAACGCAAGGCACCACAATATCGTCATCGCAACACAGCATCGCATAATAACAGCGCAACTCAACAAGGACAGCACAGTGTGTACAGTCAGTTCACTGAAGGCGTGTTGTGTGCTTTTTTCCCCTCCCTCCAGCATCTGCTGAAGGATGATCGGTTTTCACTCCAGTCTGGAGACGGGGGATGAGGAGCACTGGCTCCCTGTCCAGGTGCTCAACACTCTGCACTTGACCCCCCAGCTACCGGAGGAGATCCAGGTGGAAGTCATGAAGGTAGGCAGGTCTGGGAACGGATGCCTGCAGCGCTTGGAAGTTTGGGTAACCTTTTAATTACCAAATTTTTTTGTTTGTATGTTGATATAACATGGACCAAACGTATTATGAAATTTTCCGGGTGACTGGCAATTTTATGAATCTGGGGCACAGGTTTTGAAGAAATTGTCCACCAAACTTTGCAGTTGCGCCAAATTTTCTTCTGGGAGGTCCTGGGTTCGATACTCATCAGAGCCCATTTATTCATGGGATTTTTCTGCCCTGACTGGCTCATAGCCAAGGTTGAGTTTGCTGTGTGCTTAACTGGGAAGACTAGGACCGCACAGTCAAGCTTCATCCATTTAATGCATGAGTTTCTGAGTGGAGTGTTGCTCAGATTTCCTGACCAATACTGCAGGTGTCTGTATCTCTTGGGCCTGGTTGATGCCAGGATATATATATATATATGTATATATGTACATATATATTGAAAGTAAATGTGGCGTACATCCCCTTCATGCAGTCTCGGACTGGAATGGAAATATAGCATCATCTTCATCATCCTCATCCTCATCGAACAGCCTTGAAAAACAAAAGGTATTAAATTCTGTGGCCCTTCATGCCCTGCTGTTATGGTAACCTCATTTTCAGTATCTTCTCCACATCTATGGCCTTGGTTTAATTTTGTTGGGGTCACTGGTATGGGCAAATTCATGAGGGCTATCGTTGGACATGACAACACCCTCTGGAGGGAGAGCTTACTCATGCAGGCTCCACGACTTAGCAGTTATTGTCATCAGTAGGGACTTAGTAGGTGGTGTCCTGCATATGTTGGATCAGAACAGGCACGAGTAAACACCACCAAAGTGACTCGACAGCAGTGCAGTGTCTCCTCCGGCAGGTTGCCTCGTGATGACCTGACATTGACTGCTCAATGTGGATTGCCGTTGCTGTGGCTGTGTTGGGATGGGCCTGGCTGTGACTGCTCCATGTGGATTGCCGTTGCTGGGGCTCTGTTGGGATGGGCCTGGCTGTGGCTGTGGATTGGAGGTCGGAATAAGCGGTGTGGGTGCAGTACCACTTAGGTGGCACAGAAGATGAGACAGAAAAGAAATGTTGTATGCTAATCTAATAGTGGTTGTAGTTTGATGTTTATGTGTCTGTCTGTGTGTTGTTGCTGTTGACGACTGACCATGGTGGTCACTCACCTGCACTGGGAAGATCTGGGGGAGGTGGGGGTTGATTAACAGGCATTTGCTCCTGCAAGTCCTCCATACTTGTGTTCAACAAATTGTCTTGACACAGGTGAAAAAAAAAAAAAAAACGAAAAAAAAAAGTTTGGCCTTTTTAAAGGATGTTGCGGATGGTGCCCGCAGGAGCTGTGGCTGACAGCTCAAAGTGCCATGTCTTAATGCTCAGTACTTCTTTTCACTTCATTTTGTTGAAATAATGTGTATGGAAATAAAACAGACTCACTGGCAGGTCTGGATTTACAGGAAAATGGCGGACTAGCAGATCATCATTTACAAGGTTATAAAGCCTGAAGTCAGGCAGATTCATTCAGTCTTCTTTTTCAAGTATAAAAGAAATTTGCGCTGATTGTACGCACTTTTATTATAATATCTATCATGTTTTGTCAACTCATCATTCTCAAGTATCTGGGAGTTTTGGATTCCACATGTGCCAGTAGATGCCTGCCTTTTGTTATGGGTGTTGTGCGCATTGTGGAGTTTAACAGCATTTCTGGGATCATTCTGGTTGATGTTATGAAAGGTAGAAAACAAGAAGACTCCTAGAGTGTGGCCTGCTAGTTCATTTTTCGTTTTGACTTGTTTTACTGTTTCTTGGGGTTGGTTTTTGTGGGGTTTTTTCTTGGAAGCTTTTGCTCACATTTACAGCTGATACAATACGTACACATCAGGCATGGGAATTGTCAGCGAAAACGCTGATTTCCGCGGCAGTAAAATTTTGCTTTCCGCGAAAACGAAATTGCGTCCGCGAAAAAAAAAAATCTGGGGTACAAAAAATATAAAGCCACGGTTTTTAGCTGTTGCTGAACTAGCCTCGGCTGGCCTAGACCAAGTTATACTAACGCGAGCGTTATCTCGTTCTCTGTTCTCGTTCTCGCGGAAGTTTGGGTATGGACGATCGAGACTATTGCGGAACGCGAGCGTACTGTGTTTGCGTGCTGCGAACGCCTGCCTCAGTTACCCGAATCGCCAGCAACAGCAGCTATTAACTCTCGCGGGCAGCCCAAATTTGTGAATATCGTGACTTTCTGCGCATGCGCAAACTTTGAACAGGGCGAGTTTTCAACAATGGCGTGCCTTGGTCGTGTGGTAAACTTCGGCGATCCGTTCGAAGACAAGTGCCCAAATAAATGGAAATGGGAGTGGATATTTGTAGTTGTGGAGGTGGAAATCGGAGATGTAGTAAAGAAGGAGCGCCTTGGGACGCGCTTTCGCAAGATTAAATATCAGTGGAGCTGCACGGTGTATTGTCTGCAACAAAGACGTATCTTACGCCAGTCGTGGTGTTTCAACACTGACTGACCATCTCCGCTCAAAGAAGCATCTGGATGACATTCTTCTCAGTGACAGCAGTAAAAAAGGGGAGCTGCTTGTGTGACATTCTTCTTAGTGACAGCAGTAAACAGGGGAGCTGCTTGTGTGACAGTCTTCTCAGCAGTAAACTTCAAATACCTTCCTGTTTTCTCTTCAGAGATGCTTGCCTCAGCTCTGGAGGTAATGCCTGGTGCCAGTGTCTGTAACCAGTTTCAAGTGAATGTGTGCAGGCTTAACTTTTCTTTTGTGTGTGTGGGGGTGTTTCTTGTTTGGTTGGTTGACCAGTTTGTTGGTTGGTTGATTGGTGATTGTTTGGATTGGTTGGGTTGGTTGATTGTTGTTTTGTTTTTGTTGTTTGTTTTTTGAGCCTGTGTGATCTTTGTAGTCAGCTGGAGATAAACTCATAGAACTGAATAAAAACATTTTGTGTGAAAATTGTTTTTGTTTGTTGTTTTAATGCTAATTTACTTCATTTTTTTTTTACGTTCTTAAATCCATAAAAATGAAGTCAGGATAGCCCAGATTGCACAGATTTTGATCTTGAAAAATTGGTTTATTGTTGTTTTGTTTTTGTTGTTTGTTTTGTTTGTTTTTTGAGCCTGTGTGATCTTTGTAGTCAGCTGGAGATAAACTCATAGAACTGAATAAAAACATTTTGTGTGAAAATTGTTTTTGTTTGTTTGTTTTAATGCTAATTTACTTCATTTTTTTTTTACGTTCTTAAATCCATAAAAATGAAGTCAGGATAGCCCAGATTGCACAGATTTTGATCTTGAAAAAAAAAAATTTTCCGGGGGGGCATGCCCCCGGACCCCCCTAGATTTCAGAGTTTTCCCTTTCAGTCAATTCCCATGCCTGACACATGCACACACACAGAGATACATACACACATACACAAAAATGTACACATGCATGCATTTACTGTCTCCTTTACGCACACCACACACACACACTCACACTCACACACACACACACACACACACACACACACACACACACACACACACACACACACACACCCCCACACACACACACACATACACACACACACACACACTGACTGACTGACTGAAACCAGTTTATTGTCAGATTAACTCAAGGTTGTACTCACACACACACACACACACACACACACACACACACACACACACACACACACACACACACACACATGCACACACACACTCACACTCACACGCATACACACACTTATGCAAATTCTACAAACAAAATTAGACACATGGCCACCTGGTGCTGGTACACATACAGATATATACATTACATAGGTGTCGGCTGCTTTGAAATCTTAGGGCCTCTAACTGTCATAACTAGCCTCACTTTTCCTTATAGTCCATGGCTATGTCTTGTAAACTGAACACATGTGACAGAATGCTAACCTTTCAGTGCAGAGGTGTCAGTTCAGCTCATATTGATGAAAATTCTGCTTGCACAACAGGAATTAGCATGATTCAATGACTCCGAAGGGACGTTTTATCAGAGGCCAGAATGCATGTAGGTTGATTTTGTGAGAGGTGTGGTGGTATGAGTTTCCATTTTACGGCTTGAGAAACTTACCATCAGATAGTTTCCCCTCACAACCTGATTTTTCCCAGTATGCAAATGATGATACAGTTGTATAGCCCTAACGCTGATTTTGCTCAACATGTACTTGGGCAAAGGGTACTGGTTGACACCTTAGTGAGTATGAGACATTAATAAACTCACTCACTCCCTTGCTCACTCACACAATTATTCACTTAAGTACACACACACACACACACACACACACACACACACACACACACACACACACACACACAACACACATGCACATACACACACACACACACACACATAACACACACACATACATGTACACACACACGCGCGCAAACACACTCACTCATTCACAAGTAAACACACATACATGCACATGAATGATTCGGTTTTGCAATAGCTGGGTAGAATATGTTGTCCATTGTTGCAAAGTTTTCCTGTGCTTGTCCCTCTTTTTTTCTTTCCATAGACATTTACATAGACACATATACACATATGCTGCCCCCCCCCCCCCCCCCCCCCCCCACATATTCCCTCCCTCACCCCTTTCCACCAGCCTCTCCATCCTACCCACACCACACTTTCAGCAGTGGACACACAGCTTCACACACACAAACACACATATGTTATCACCCATGTTGTTGTTGCACTAGTTTTCACGCAGGTTCTCATCTACCAGCTAAGGCTGCCCTCTCCATTCTTCTAAACCCTAAGCCTGAGCCTAGGGCTTCAGTGTGTGGCATATTAATTGAACATTCACAGAAGAACAAGGATAAAGAGTGTGTGCATTGTTGTGGTGTGTGTGTGTGTGTTGTGTGCGTGCCTGCCGCGTGTAGTTTGGTGCATGTGTATGCACTTAGGTGTGAGTAGATGAGTATGCGGAATTGCACATTCAACTGTTGCTTTCTTGACCAGAGATCATCGTAGTGATGTGTTGTCATTTGACTACCACACCTTCTGATGCTGCGGCCTCAAACACGGGGTTGAAGGTTTTAGCACAACTCATCAACTGACAGTGTGTCAAGTTAGCTGCTGAAATGCGTAAATGTGGGGCACATGTTTGCACTTGTACTGTTGGGTTTACCCAGGCTTATGGGGAGGGAGCTGGGATAGACACTGTCCTAGGACTCATGTAACACCTTCTCCCCCACTCCCTCTAATCTGTTCTGATGTGTGTGTGTGTGTGTGTGTGTGTGTGTGTGTGTTCAGGTTGTAATCATACGTGGATGGATGGATGGTTGGTTTTATTTCAGTATGTACATTTGTATTTGTCTCTGTAATGGGATTTGGGGGGTGTATCTACAGACCTAGCAATGAGTCTGCATGGACATACACAAATAGTGGATATCTGAATTCTCATGAGCATTGCTCCTATGAATCTTTATTTAAAAAGGTAGTAAAGAAGCATAAGCAAAAGCAGGGGGGGTGGGGGTGGAGAGAAGCATTTTTCCCGCATGAGGGAAATCATCAAACCCAAAAGTAGTCGCATTGTCTCAGCTTTCTTTCGAAATTGAAATGATAAGGCACAGTTTTAAAAAACGGGAAAGAAAGAAATACTAATGACACTGTCTCTGTGCACTTTAAATGAATGAAATATCAAAGGGGAAAAAAGAAAGACCTGATGGTATTTTTGGCTCTGTGTGTTAGTGACATAAGAAAGCTGTTTAAAAAAAAAAAAGATTCCCCCTCACTTCACTGCTCTATACATACCCCTCCCCCCCCCCCTCCCCTGCAACCTGCACTCCTCATCCCTCCCTCGCCATGGGAGGGAGCGGAGAAAACAAAGAGACACGAGTGTTAAAAACAATGTGTTTCTGCAACAGCTGTTACTGCACATGACGCTCACCACCGCCTGGTGTATGAATGCAGGTATCGTCATCAAGATTTCACAGGTAGGGCGACTTACTACTCTGTGTATGTGTTTTTTTGTTGTTGTTGTTGTTGTTTGTTTCATTTGACTGTGAGTGAGTGTCCATTTGTAGGTGTTTGCATAGTACTGGTGCTTTCATTTGCAAACAAAAAATGTCTTTTGATAAAATGTGTTGTATTTGTGTGTGTGTGTGTGTGTGTGTGTGTGTGTGTGTGTGTGTGTGTGTGTGTGTGTGTGCGCGCGTGTGCGTGTGTGTGTGTGTATTAATATGAAGCTATTTTGATGAGGGTTGCCATGTGGTGCTGGATCAGTCTGGTTATTGATTACTTGATGTATTCAATATTTTTAATTGCGTACTGTCTGAGAAGAAAGTTTGACTTCAGTTTGAGTGTGTGTGTGTGTGTGTGTGTTTGTGTGTGTGTGTGTGTGTGTGTGTTTGTGTGTGTGTGTGTGTGTGTGTGTGTGTGTGTGTCTGTGTGTGTTTGTGTGTCTGTGTGTGTGTTTTCGACAGAAGTGATATTCAGTAATTAATATGTACGTGCATGTGTGTGTGTGTGTGTGTGTGTGTATATATATATATATATATATATATATATATATATATATATATATATATATATATATATATAAATATGCACGTGTTTGTGTGTGTTTGTGGTGTGTGTGTATTCATGTTGTCAATATTTCATGATCAGTGTGCCTAAACTGAGTTAATTTTTGTCTATGTAATTGTGGTCTATTTCAGTATGTCAGAGGCATCAATTTTCTTGAAGATTACAGTTTTTTAATTGTTGATTGGTTAGTCTATTTTTTCATGTTTTCTTTTTTCTTTTTTTTTTTGTGTGTAAAAGAAGCAATGACCGATTTATTTTTTATGTTTTGCATTTGTCTTTTATTCCCCCTCCCCCCTTCCCCCTTTTTTACTTCTATTGATAATTGTTGTTTTATGTTTACAGTGTCTTTGTTGTTTAGATGCGGATTTCCTTTCAAAGAAATTGTGTAATTTTGTTGTGTGTGAGTGAGTGTGTGTGTATGTGCGTGTGTGTGTATGTGTGTGTGTGTGCGTGTGTGCGTGCGCGCGTGCGTGCGTGCATCTGTGCGTGCGTGCGTGTTTGTTCTTGTTTATGCCTGCTGATTTGGTTAGCTTATTGTCCTCTTTTTTTTGGCCCCCCCTGTGTGCTAAATGCTGTGTTTTTCATTCTGGTATATTTTGATGTGAAATGTTTCATTACCGTGTTGTATTACATCTTAAATGTCAGCTGACAGTATACGTTGAGGTTCATCTGCGCATCTCTTTCTGTCAGTCAGTCTCTCTTTCTTCTCAGTCTCAGTCTGTCTCTGTTGTTGTCTCAGTTTTCTGTGTCTGTCTCATTTTCCCCCCTCTGCCCCATTCTCTCTCTCCTCCAGGCACCCTCTCCGCCCCCAGCCCCATGCCCTTGGTATTGTTCCATGTGTTTCAGTGTGTTTGCACTCTTGCCTCTCTGTCAGTATGCCACCTGCGTTTTTTGCTTGTCATTTTTTCTTCTTCTTCTTCTCTGTTGCTGTATCTGCAGTTTTGTTCATTGGTCACTTTTCTCACTCTGTGGTTTCTTTTTTCCATTCACGTCCCTTTTTTTCTGGCATTTTCACATAGAATTCTCACATATGTTTGTGTATGGTTAGCTGTGGTTCAAGTGCTGTTAAAGCCTACTTCACAGTTTTAGATAAGCCCAGAAATTATGTTTAAAAAAAATCTAAAGAACTTTGTAAAATTCCATTAATGTTCATTCTGTTTTGGCTGGCAGGTCTTAATACTTTGAAGAGAAGCATACAAAATCTACCAGATGTGTAAGCACACTTGGGGCACATGCAAACACATGTCTGTCTTTTGATAATGGTAATTTCTTGTCTTACTTGCTACAGAAGAAACGTGACTTAAAAAAAAGTAAATGTTTTAGACAGATGGAAATCTAAAGCCACACAATACCCCGATGTTGCGCTTTTTTTGTTTACTGAGATCTTCATCAATTAAAACAACTGGCCTGTTGACAAAGTTTACTGAACAAAAATTAAGGGCTATAATTTTATGGAAAGCATTCACAAATAGAAAACAGTAGCAACAAACAAATAAACAAACAAACAGAAATGAATATTTTTTTCATATATGTTTGAGAGAAATTCAAAATCTTTGAAGAAAATAACTCCCATCCTCTGTGTGTGTTGAAAAATATATTTGTCTATGTTGCATTTTTTTTTTTTTTACTGATGTTGCTGCATTCCATGTTTCTGCTTTAGTTGTATTATGCATTGCATTGGTCATTGGAAACATTTGTTTTTTCACAGCAGGTAGTTGTGTCTTTCAGCAGACAAACATGAATTAATAGTTACTACTTGCTTTTTTGCCTGTGTGAACTCAAGCAAAATATGCTGCTTTCACAGTGCTATTAAGTATTATAGTACAGTAGATGCATTAGGAAAACACAAATCATGAAAATTGTTCAAACATTTTGTGTTATTCTCTCTCAGATGGAATCAGACTGCTTTCTTGATTTCAGATTGTTAGAACATGTGAGATAACTCTCAAGACTCTTTTTGTTATATGTCAGCCACTCTGTCCAAGTTGAGCAACCGTGGTTTTGTGGGCAAGTAAGCGTTGCCTGATTGGCTGTTTGTCTTTATTTAAGAAAGAAAAAAGAAGATGGTGAATTCTGAGTAATCCCAGAGTTGTTCTTGAGCCATGCAATGCATGACTGATTGAAAAGAGGGAAAGAGAAGATGATTGCATAATTGTTGTTATGGTATCCAGTCAATGATAACAGGATCACAAATGTGACATCAGAATTGTTAGAAATGTCATAAACATGTGTTGCATGGCTTTATAGGCTGGTGGAGAATAAAGAGGCTGTACCTTTATATTTCATTTGTGTGTTTAACTTTGAATATCTTGTGTGAACAAATCCAAGGAGTAACATGTTTCAGTTGTATCGCATTCAGTCAACGAATGCTGTTGTAGTAAAGCAGGTGTATGTCTGTGACTCAGGGCTGATCAAGATTTCTTTGATGCAGCCAGTCTCTGAACTTTCCTCCGTAGTTGTCGGTCATGTAGAATTTTGTAGCTGTTTAAAATGCCCAGGTTGCACAAATCCCATATGAAACCCCATATTTAGCCCTGCTTTGATGAATCGGTGATCATTAGACTTGAATTAAGGAAAGCTGGTTGTTGATGTTGGAATTCTGGCATGGTGGTAGCTTAGTTTTGAGTGACGCTGACTCTACTAGCCAGTGACGGCCTGTTGCTCCTTCTTCTCCTTGCAGCTCTACTCGAACTGTTACCTGCACAGCCCCAGAAGCAAAACTGGGCGCTTGGCAGCCGCCATGTTCCGAGAGAGCGTTGGCGAGTGGTGCTCTCGTGCTCACGGTTCTGACAGTTCCACCGAAACCATTCGCTCTCTCCTGGCACACATTGGGGAGAGCCGCAGAGCGGTGGGAAAGAGTGGGGACGAAGAAGACTGTAGGCTTGGGGAGGAGGCAGAGAATAGCCCAGAGGTAAAGAGAGAGGCAAGGCCAGAGTATACAAGCCCTGAGGTGGGATGTGGGACAGCAGCAAGAAGTGTATCGGTGCTCTGAGGGTACACACTGTCTTTAAGGGAGGACGGCAACATGCAGGGTGGTGTGGGTACCTGTGTTGGAAAATGTACAGTGGTTTCTGTGGTGTAGCCGCTGGTGTTTGGGAACTGCCAGGCATAGGGTGGTGATGGTTCTCCTGTATGCATGCATGTCGGGTTCTCTTGTACAGTGAAGCCATACAGAGAAGATGCTCCAAATGAAGATACTCTCCTTTTAGAGACGTGTGTTCTGGAAGGTTTGTATATTTGTTTATGCGAGACTTAATCCCCAAAAAGGTTCCCTCTTTCTAAAGATCCTTTTGTTCCCTCCAGAATTTCTGGATAGATTCAGAATTTGGTGTTTGAAAAAGAAAAAAAAGACAACAAAAAAACAGAGGATGAAGATGATGCTGTGCCGTTCCGTTCCGAAACTGCGTGAAAGGAATGTACTTAACACATTCTTTCATAATAAATCCTGGCGACTAGGAAAGCTGAAAGATACAGACACTTACACACTGAGCAACACTGTAACAAATGCGTCCGTTCAGGGGGGGGGGGGGGGGGGGGGGAACTCAGCTGTGTTGCTCCAGTCTTCCTTTCAGATCCCATGGCACGTTCAGCTGTCGTAGGAGCCAGTCAGGACCAAAAATAAATAAAAAGAAGAAAGGAAAAAAAAAGAAAGAAAGAAAAAAGAAAGAAAAAAAGAAAAAAAATTCCCATACACAAATGCCTTCGATGGGATTTAATCCACTGTCTCATGGATGTTTAAGGACGGGTTTTTCTGTTTGTCTATCCTGGACATACCACCAGCCAAAAACATCTTCATTTGATAGACCCCCATGTAAATGAGTTTCTGAAAGTCATTGTTAAGGGGTTTCACTGTACTGCCTGTTTTCGTTTCTGTTTGCTTTGGAACACTAACTTGCTGCATATGAAATGTGAACCTTTGTTTGCACGCTTTTCATCATGCATCATCTGCTGTGTCTCTGAACAGTGTTTTGCTGTTCTTTGTGACTGACGCTTGGTTCTGTGTAGCTGTTGCTTTTCTGTTGTTTTCTTTCATTGCACCTTTGAACCCTGAATGTATGTTTACTAATTTTATTATCTGTTTTAACACCTGCTGTACATCTTCAAAATTTGAATGTATGCTTACCTGTTATATGTTCTTTATTTTAACCCACCGTACAACAGAACTGAGGAGGTTGGAATATATTTGTGTTCACATCAGAGGCCAAGTTGAGATTGGATTCTTTTAAAATCTTAAATGGTTATTGGCTTTCTTTGCAGTGTACAACATACACTCATCATGTATGCACAAGCACATGCTCACACATGAACATGCATGCATGTGTGCACACACACACACACACACACATATGGGCATGCATGCAAACACACATGCACACACACACACATGCACACAATCACACACATGCACACACGCACATGTGCACCCCCTCCCCCCCATATATACACTCTTTCACGTACACAAGGCATGCTCTCAGACTCATGAATACAAACGTGCATACACACATGCACCCATGCACATTCCACAGTATTTACATGTGTGTGTGGAAAAGTATGTCTCCATTGGTGTTGCATAGAGAATTGTCCCTCCAACTAGATATTTTCTTCCAGGATGTTCACCTGAGTCATGGCACGCTGCATTCTTGTTTAACTATATTTGACAGTGAAGACATGCTTTCTGCGGTGCTCCAGAAATAACATATCAAGACGTAATATCATTTTAGCAGTGATACAGTTTGATACTCCACACAAAAAAAATCCTGCGTCAACCAGCCGCCGTGGCAAAGTGGTTAGCGTCACGGACTCCTGGCTGGGAGTTCGCGGGTTCAATTCCCATCAGAGTCATGTGAGATTTTTCTGCCCTGACCGGCTCCTACCCAGAGTTGAGTTTGCTATTGGCTCAGTTGGGAAGACTGGGACCACACAGTTGAGTTTCATCCACTCAATGGATGCATCTCTGAGAGTGTTGCTCAAATTTTCTGACCAACACTGCAGGTGTCTGTATCTCTTGGGCCTGGTTGACGCCGGGATATATTATGAAAGGAAGCGTTGAGTACAACCCTGTCACGCAATCTCAGACTGAAATGGAAATCTGTAGCATCATCTTTATTATCGTCATGCTCATCGATCGGCATTAAAAAAAAAGAAGTCAAATTCTGTGGCCCTTCATGCCCTGCTCTCATAGTGACCTGTTCTGATGTACTCTCCTTGGCCTTGGTTTGGTTCCGTTAGGGGCACCGGTATTGGCATGTCCATGGGGCTGTCATTGGACAGACATGGTGGCGTCCTCCAGAGGGAGAGCTCACTCATACCGGCTCAGCGACTAAGCAATTATTGTCGTCAGTAGGGTTATTAGTAGGTGGTGTCCTGCATATGTTGGATCAAAACAGGTGTCACTGAACACCACCAAAGTGACTCGGCAGCAGTACAGTGTCTCCTCCGGTGGGTTGCCTCTTGGCGACTTGACATTGACTGCTCCCTGTGGATTGCTGGTGCCGGTTCAGTTTGGCAGGGTATAGCACAATATAACACAGTGCAGTACAGAACAGCATAGGACAGGACAGTGAAATATTTTAGTCTTCGCTTTTGATGCGGAGCACACTTCCAAACAAACACCCGCTCTTTACGTTGGACAAATATTCTGTGTTTAAGGTCAGTTGTGCCAAATATCTCAGACATTCAAGAATCCTCAGCTAGTTTTCAAGGTGCTTCTTTTGTCTAGATGGAATCGTAAAGGTTCATATTCAAATGTTTTTGAGTACTTTTGAACAATTTTTAGTAATGGCATTTATTTGCTCTGTTTCTTTCCAGTTGGATGGATACATCATTCCAGATAGTCTAGCTTTGAGACAAAATCTTCCCAGACAGATAATCTCAGCAGCAAAACGTACCTTGTTACAGTGTGCCTTGCAAGCCCAGTTGCTGGTTGAAAGAAAACCGTAGTACACGTTAAGCGATGTTTAAAATGCAGCTTGCACAATGCCTGCCTGCTGTAACTCCTAAATGGGGTAATTAGAGAACCATGAACATTTTAGTGCTGTCAGGTATAAACTTTGTTATTTTTTTGCGCAGCTGAGTTCAGCAGACAGAATAAACACCACAGTTTGCTGAAGTGCACATGCGTCTGCGTGTATGCATGCTTGCATGTGTGTGGGCGTGCATGCTGAATTGTAACTCCTCCTGGACATTCTTCAAGTGTTTCTATCCCATCCTTTCTTTGCGCCCATGAACCTTTCTCTCCACCCCCCCCCCCACTCAACCCCAACCCTGCCCTTCCACACTTTCCATTCCTTCTTCCCCCACTCCCCCTCCATCACTCTACCACCTTCCATATTCCCTCCCCAAATTGCCAGACATTAATTACTCTGAGCATAATATCTTATGCTCAACTTGATTTCTTTTTATTGCCCTGTCATCCTCATTATTAGATTATTACTCTAAAAAGAAAGTCCACGTATGTATGATTTCAATTTAAGCTTCTTTTTTTTTTATATGTATATTTTTTTTAATGGTGAAAACAGACCTGTTTGCCCATATGATTTTGCTGTATTTTGTACACATTTGGTGAAAATACTAGGAATATGGCAAACTCAAAATAATTTGTTGACAAGAAAATCTAGAGACGAAATCCAGAGTGGTAATTGAGTGGCAATTGCACTTGCGGTATGTAACAGTTGTGCTGGTATGCCATGACCAAATCCTGTCTGGCTGGTCTGTATCCTCGATCACATACCAATATATTGGAACAATAGCAGGAACTATAAGCTTTGAAAAATTGTTGAAAATCTAAAGTGAGAGCCTGAATTTGTGCCAGTAATGCTGATGAATCATGTTTAAAACAAATTTGTATCAGAAGAAACTATTTGTTGTTGTGTTGTTGTCTCGTTCGTCATTTCTTTAGATGGATTCCCCCATCTCCTCGACAAAGGTGGCAGTACGTCGCAGGTCCTCCAGTCCTCCGTAGAGCTTCCGGGCCACTGGTACTGGGTCGGGCCAGGTTTTCTCTCGAAGCGCTTGATGGAGCGGGCAGGACTGCAGCAGATGTTCTGTTGTCTGGCTGCCTGTTCTGCAGGGGCACTGCTCTGTGTTGCCGATGCAGAGTTTAGAAAATAGGTGGTGTTTCAGGCGGTTGTGGCCTGTCCTGAGCCTGAAGATGACTACCTGCTCTCGTCGAGTCAGCAGGTAGTACGGGTCTGCTCTGTTGTGGCGTGGATGCTGCTGCTTCCACTTGTTCTGCAGCTTGGCCTTGATGATGGTCCTGGATTCGGTGTAGCTGGTGGATCTGTCCATCTGCTCCTTTGTAGTGCCCTCCTTTGCCAAGGAGTCAGCAGTCTCATTGCCGAGCACATTGCAGTGGGAGGGAATCCACTGCAGGGTGACTGTGTGACTTGTGCAGAGGGAGGCGAGAGATGAGGACAGATCGTTGAGCTCTGGGTCTCTATTGGACTGAAGGGCCTGCAAGATGGACAGGGCGTCGGTCAGGAAGACAACATTGTGGCTGGCGTAGGGGCTGACCTCGATGTAGGCTGCTGCTGTTTTCAGGGCTTCTGCTTCAGCTCTGTAATTTGTGGAGTACAGGCCGGTAGCGAGGCAGATCTTTTCTTCTCTGCCTCCTGGATATTGGACATAGACTCCTGCCCCTCCATTTCGAATGGCATCTGCTGCAGAGCCGTCGGTGTAGACATGAGTCCAGGACTCTTTGGGGAACTGGGTATGGAGATGTTCCAGGGTGAGGGACTTTCTTTCAGGGCCGCTTTGGGAATCTTTTGGGCCAACATCAGGGATGCTGCACTGGATGACGGGAGGGATTCCTTCGCTCCAGGGAGGGACGGGAAGGCACCGGGGTATCACTTTGGGGTCAAGGTCAAGGATATCTTGATGTTGCCGTTCTAGGATCCTGCTCTGGTGTACGAAGCTCCCTCTCTTCAGCCGTCCTTTTGTTGGCTGGGACAGTCTGTCTTTCATGGGGTGGCCTTTCAGCCTCTTGAACTTGGCAGCCTGGGTCAGGAGAAACTATTTTATCAGTAGGTTCTGTGGGATTAAGTATCGCTCTGCCCTCTATTGTTTGATGGCTGTGATTGAAGATGAAAAGAAGATCAACACCACCCTACCTCCCTCCTACACCCCTCCCTCTCATGTCATCAGAGATAATGAATCTTAGCTTGTGTGCAGAGGAGGAAAATACGATATCAAAGTTTCCAATGTGGATAGTGGATGGCTGGGACAGTTGGAGAAGGATCTGTTTGCGTGAATGAAAAGGGCCTTATCTTTGTCGTAGTTTACTTTCAGTTCCTGCTTGGTCATTCAAGATTTTACCTGATCAGTGCAGTTATGCATGTTTTGTGTGGACGTGGTGTTAGCTATTTCCACTGGTTGGCAAAGAGCTGTAAATGATATGTTGAAGATGGAGTGACGTTCACTCAGCACATGTAGAGGCTTTGTATTCATAATTCATAATAAATAGGAGGGGACCCTGTACTGAGCCCTGAGGTATGCCAAAGGATAAAGGTTCTGCATCACATTAAAAAATCATCAGTGAGACCGACTATGCGTGGGTTTTAAGTAGCTCTAGAACCAAGAAGCAGTTTCAGAAATGCCATAATAATAATGGAGTGTGTGAATGATATGGAGTGATCAGTTGGGTCAAATGCTACACTCAAGTGAAGCAAAGTCAATAAACATACGTCATCCAGATCATTGGATCTCATATGCAGTGAGTGAAGGGTTTAACATTTATTCTTTAGACATTTCCAGGGTTTAGTATGTATTCTTGAACACTCTCTGGGTATAACATTACGCTCAGACATCCCCTCGGGTAATGTTTAGCCTAAGACACTCCTAAGGTGTAATTTTTATACTTAGACATCTCTTAGATGTAATATTTATTTTCAGACTTCCCGTTCTACCTGACGTCTGTGACTCTTTCCTCATTTAAAAAAGTTTTTAAAAAAAAGAAGGGGGACAGATCTTTGCTAAATCATTTTCATAGTGATGGAAGAATGGTTTCGCAGAACTGGCTTTCCGTCACTAATTTAATTGTTCCGTATGTCAGATAGTACGCTTAGTTTTGATTTTACATCACATACATGTCTGGTTGAGGTGCAACAGCTGTGCCTCCCCCCCCCCCCCCCTCCCCCTCTCCCACGTGCACCCTCCCTTTCCCCTTCCCTCTCCCGAGCACCACAGCCCACCCTCATCCCGGTTGCCCCTTCACACCCCTACCCATCCCCATGCTCTCTCACCCTGTCCCCCACACGCTCTCTTCCCGTCCCTTCTATTTTCCCTTGAAAACTTGTTGCGTTGAGCGCGGCTGCTTGTGGGATTGCAGGTGTACATAGATACGTATAGAGACAGCATGCAGGGGGTGCGCGGTCCAGTGCAGGCTGCACTGACTCAAATGCTCAGCAACTTTATGGAAACTCTGAGGGAGATTGAGGAAAAAGTGGTGAGGTGGTGTTGTCTGCATGCTCATGATGCGTTTTTTTTGTGGTGGGTGGTTTTTACTGGTTATTATTTAAAAAAAAAAATGTTTCTCGGTTTGTTGTTTTGTAATTGAAAGGTTAAACCAAGGGTTGGAGTTCCATGGTCTGATGGTTTGTAGGAGCTGGAACTGTTGGAGGGTCACCGTGCTCCATGATGGAATTGGGAGCCCATCCCTCTCTTTCCACCACGTTTACTGTCCCTGACCTGAATCATGTACCCAGTTACTGCTGGGTGGACAGAGAGGGTTCTCAAGCCGTAAAAATCCAGCCTCATGAGTGGTTTGCACTCAGGACCATCAGGTCTGCCGGCAGATGCTCAAACCATTTGACTATGGATTCCTGTTATTCATTTAAGGCTTAAAAAAACAAAAAACCCTAGTGGTTTGGCTTCTTGTATTGTTTATGTATTGCTGTGTTTTCATTTTCTTTTGTTTCGTATGAGAAGGAATGATGTGTTGATTTGTGTTACTGTATCCATTTCATGCAAAAGAGTGTATGTGTGTGTGTGTGTGTGTGTGTGTGTGTGTGTGTGTGTGTGTGTGTGTGTGTGTGTGTGTGCGCACACGCACATGCGCATACGCGTGCGTATGTGTCTACATGGTACTTGCAAAAAGAAAGAAGCATGCTTACTGCAAGCATGTATCATGCTGCTTTGTTACTTTGGTTTTGGAATGTGATCATTCGTCATAATTATAGTGAAATGGTGAAAATTAAAGTTATATTTTTGCAAAATACTTGTAAATTTGGACATTCAAATAGGTATGGACCAGACTATACTGGTAGGAAAATTGCATTTTTTGAAATTGTGAGTGTTACATGTGAAAAGATCTGTTTTAAAAATGAATCTTCTCTCTCTCTCTCTCTCTCTCTCTCTCTCTCTCTCTCTCTCTCTCTCGTCTCTCTCCATCTCTCTCTCTCTCTGCTTTTGTCTTTCTGTCAGGTCGTATTGTAAGTATCAGTAGAGCGTCTCCATCCATCTTTTTGATTATTGATAACTTAAAACCCGGCTGACTGTATAGGGCCATTTGGTTTAAACAAGTTTTATTCAAACATGGTTTACATTTGCAGCAAAACATAATGTATTTTAGCACAACAAGCTAAAGCTTATGGACGTGCAATACATGGCCATTGATATACAAATAGACTGGCTGCGATATAGCAAGTACATGATCATGGTGTGCAATATGAAAATATTATAAACATAAACGTAAAGAAAAGAATCAAAAAGAAAATAAAGAGAAAAGGAGAAAGAGAGGGGGTACAAAATACAAGGTGGTGAAAAAGAAAAAAAAAACATGCTGAACAAACTGAGAGAGTGTTAAGAGCACTACACCAGGTCATCTAGCGTGTGTGTGTGGCGCGCGCGCGTATGAGGGTGCGAGCGCGCGCGCTTGCGTGCGTGTAAAAAAAAAAAAAAATGCAGGATAAAAATGGACAAATTATAGTTCAATCCTTTTCAAAACGTGCAGAAATGCTAATAAATCTTCCTACCACCGCGAACGTTTCTTGATTTTCATTTATACTTTTTTCTTGTCTTCCAAATAAGAGAGCTGAAACATCGTTTCTAACATCATTTGGCAGATGATCAATTGTCTGGGCTCTAGACTGATGGTACAAAGGACATTCTAACAGAAAATGTAAAGCGTCTTCGACTGGTGATCCACAGATGCATGACGAATTGTCTGAAAGGTGTCGTTTAAAGAGATCATCCCTTAGATCACTCATTCCCAGTCTAAGTCTGCTCAGAACTGTTTCTGTTGATCTGTAAGGCAAATAGTAATACATAGGTACTGGGTTATCTGTATTATTTAGATATCGTTTGAGACGGCTTAATGAATCTGATTGTTTGATATCGTCTGGTAAGTCATTCCAGAGGGAAGTTGTTGAAGGAAAGAATGAAGATTTATAAAGTTCTGTTCTACAAAACGGCATATGTCTCTCCAAGGGATTCCGACGGTGGTAAGGGTTTGCAGCAGAGACTAGTTGAGGTAAGCGGTTTAGAAGATAAGGAGGAGCAATGCCGTTAACGATTTTGTAGAACAGGATAATTTTATGACGACGACGTCGTTCTTTCAACGATGTAAATCCTGACTCGGTGTAAAGCTTCTGGTGGCTCGTACCGCGAACTGTTCCTACGATTGTTCTAAGAGCATCCAGATGAAGGTTTTCTAGGTCCTGAGCTAACTTGTCTGTGCAATTGTCCCAGACAATGTCTGAGAAATCAAAGTGAGGCATTATAAATGATTTGTACATCGTTTCAAGAGATTTACGACTAAGACGATACTTAAACGATACTTAGGGCCATTTGATGGCTCTGCCCAAATCCATCAACGAAAAATACCGAACCCATACCATTGTTTACCGTAAAAGAAGAAAAGAGATCAACCCTCACTTTCCCCTGGAGTGGCATTCTTCCCAAGATGCTCGTTTCAGAACCCCATACACAGCCTCACCCAAGCTCATCCTGTCACTGCCTTATCATTGGCAGTCCATGGGGAGCTGTCAAGTGTCAGGTTGTTATGAGGCTACCCACCAGGGGGGACCCAGCACTGCTGTTTAATCACTTCGGTGATTTAGCAACAAAAAAGAAATCATCATCAACCTTTAAGAACATTGAACCAAAATCATGTAGAGGCTAAAAAAGAAAAAAGTTATTGTGATTTTTGTTTACGGCTTATAAGCTTAAGATGTGGTTCTAGTGTGGCCCGTTCCATCCAACATCTCTCCAAATGATGGGGAAGACACATCTTAAACAAAAGACAGACACATCTATCTTATTTTTAAGGTGCATACGTGAGAAGCACTTAGATTGTCTGAAAATGAGTGCTGTCACCTTTCTGACCTCTACAGTGGTAAAACACAGAACTGAATAATAATTCTTTTGAAAGAAAGTGAGAAACCACAATCTGTGGAAAGAAGAAAAAAAACAGTGATAGAAAAGAGAAGATTGCTAGCACAGCTTTGTGAGGTCATACTATTGCTTATGAGAGAAAGGGGCCTTAGTATCCACATCAACAGCATGTCCAACTTTGTCTGTCTGTCTCTTTCATTTACACACACACACACACACACACACACACACACACACACACACACACACACACACACACACACACACACACACACACACACAGCGCGCGCGCGCGCGCACGCACACACATACACACATTCAAAAGTAAACACAACTCACACACGCACACACACACGCACACACGTCCACACACATGTACATATATACACATATTCAAAAGTATACACATCTCACAACAAACATACACATGTGCTCAAACACACTCACACAAACACATACGCACGCACGCATGTATGCATGCACATACACACACAAACACACACACACACACACACTCACACACACACACACACTCACACTCACACACATATTATCTGAAGTAATTATCTCCTTATATTTCTGTTCCTCAAATGTACTTTTGAGATAAGAAGTCAGGTGTGATAATCAACAAACATTACCGATGGCTTATTACAAACAGTTTAACACCTTGGCATGCTCTGTCTGCCTGCGCATTAAGTATGACACCCACTGTGTGAGCAAAGTTGTCAAAGATACCACAGAATAACTTTTCTTTATTTTATGTTTTCATGTGTGCATCATACTTGATTGTGAACATGTAATATGCTTCAACAGAATCAAATTGATATATTTATTTAAAAACTAAACAAAAAAGCTGTGAATTATAGCAGTTTATGAATTCATAATGGTAAAGAAGATAAAAAAAGAATAGACTTTGTAAAAACAATTGATTACTTTGTTATGCTGTATTTTTCTCTCTTTCATTCACACACAACACACGCACGCACGCACGCACACACGCGCGCACGCGCGCACACACACACGTTCAAAAGTAAACACAACTCACACACGCACACACACGCACACACACGCACACACGTCCACACACATGTACATATATACACATATTCAAAAGTATACACATCTCACAACAAACATACACATGTGCTCAAACACACTCACACAAACACATACGCACGCACGCATGTATGCATGCACATACACACACAAACACACACACACACACACACACGTCACACTCACACACACACACACACTCACACTCACACACATATTATCTGAAGTAATTATCTCCTTATATTTCTGTTCCTCAAATGTACTTTTGAGATAAGAAGTCAGGTGTGATAATCAACAAACATTACCGATGGCTTATTACTAACAGTTTAACACCTTTGCATGCTCTGTCTGCCTGCGCATTAAGTATGACACCCACTGTGTGAGCAAAGTTGTCAAAGATACCACATAATAACTTTTCTTTATTTATGTTTTCAT
>CM031610.1:52860862-52865862 GCA_018398815.1 Conus ventricosus | reverse complement strand
AAAAGGCCATTTTGATGAAAATGGGAGAGACAGCAAGCGTGGGGGATTGTGGAGAGGAAGGGGGTTACAGCTTGCACAGAGAAAAGGTGAGCGAAAGAGAGAGGGGGTGGGGTGTAGCAGGTTAATTACGTCAAAGGTGTAATGTCAAAAATTGACGTGTACAATGTGTTTGTCAGTGCAAGAGTCAACATGATCTGAGGTTCAATTCAGGCATGTTGTGTGTCCAATGTAGGTGGAAGACGGGGATGATATGCTGGCGGATTTCAAAGCTTCAGGTCAGTGGTTGCTTGAAGTGACGATGGTGTTGGTGATGGTGGTGATGTTGATGGCGTAAGGGGGATGTAGCTAGTGGAGGTGGTTACCTGTTAACAGGGTGGGTTGTGTTGGCAGAGATGTGGGGGTGATGGTGGTGGGAGTGATGTTGCTGCAGATGGTGGTGATGGTAGCTGTGGTGGTGATCTGTTTAAGGGCAGGGCAGGAGGAGGGAGGGTGGTATGGCTGTGGCAGGGAGGGGAGTTGAGGACTGGCAGTGACATTACTGACAGGAATGATGCCGGTGGTGGTGACGCTAGAGGTTGTGGTTGTCTTTAAACAGTAGTGGGTAGAGGGGATGGTGTGTGTGGTAATATGGAATTTGCGTTAATGAGTTGAGGAAGGTCGATATGACCACATCTACATCTCTTCCATTGTACTTGTGGCTTGTGTGTGTTTATATGTGTGCTTGTGTGTGTGTGTGTGTGTGTGTGTGTGTGTGTGTGTGTGTGTGTGTGTGTGTGTGTGTGTGTGATTTCATGCCACTGTGCGTGCTAATGTATTTATGTTATTGCATACTAAAAGCAGCTGTGTGAAAGTATTCGTGTGTGTGTGTACGTATGTGCCTCTGTGTGTGTGTGTGTGTGTGTGTGTGTGTGTGTGTGTGTGTACGTATGTGTGTATGTGTGTCTGTGTGTGTCTGTGGACACGCGTGTGCGCATGTGTGTTAGAGAGTGAACGGGTAAGCCGATAAGACAAGGGGAATGAGAGAGAAAGAAAGAAAAAGAGAGAGCAAGTGATAGGAAAGAAAGAGAAAGAGTTAGAAAAACAAAGGGAGAGAGGGGGAGAGAGAGAGAGACAGGGAGAGAGAGAGAGAGAGAGCAAGTGATAGATGGGAAAAGAAAGAAAAACAAAGGGAGAGAGTGGGAGAGAGATAGAGAGACAGGGAGAGAGAGAGCAAGTGATAGATGGGAAAAGAAAGAGAAAGAGTTAGAAAAACAAAGGGAGAGAGAGGGAGAGAGACAGGGAGAGAGAGAGAGAGCAAGTGATAGATGGGAAAAGAGAGGTGAGAAAAACAAAGGGAGAGAGGGGGAGAGAGATTGAGAGACAAGGAGAGAGAGCAAGTGATATATGGGAAAAGAAAGAGAAAGAGTGAGAAAAACAAGACCAACAGCGAGAGAGAGAGAGAGAGAGAGAGAGAGAGAGAGAGAGAGAGAGAGAGAGAGACATTGCATATATCATTCAAGGCATAAATTCATGTTTGCATCATGGCAACACGTGTGTTGTCTACTGTAGCCAGTGCGGGGAGTGTGGAAAATGCCATGGAAGAGGTGGTGACCTTGCTGAAGTTTCTGACCAACAAGCTGGAGTCCAGTCACAGGTCAGTGCAGTAACAGTGCACACTCACTCACTTCTACCCACGCTGTCTGCCACCACGCAAGATGATTCCCTTATAAACCTGCGGCCACTTCTCTTGGTTACCCTCTGACTTCTTTCCTGTAGTAAACTTTGAGTGCTGTCTCCTTAACCTTAACCTTAACCCATGGCTGCTTTTCCTTATTAACCTTTGACTTCCACATCTTTCTTCCTTGAACCTTTTCCCTCGTTCATCTGTGACTGTTTTTGCTTGTTAACCGTCTATAATTTTTTTTTTTTCCACATGAACTTTCGACTGCTCTTGCTCATTTACTTTCCACCACTTTCCTTCGTTAACCTTTGAGACATCTTTCCCTCATTAATCTTTACAGCTTTTCCTGGTAAACCTTTTGATTGATTTAGGAGGCCTGAAAAGGGTCAAGCTGACCAGAATGTGGCAGCTGGGCCTTTGGGTGAGATTTTCATCCCGACGTTTCAGGCCCTAGGCCCTTCTTCATGGGGAGAAAAGTAAAGAGTGAAGAAGAGAAGAGAGCTTAAAACCGAGATGGAGGTAAAACTAAAAACAGTGAGAAGTAATCAAGGAGAAACAAAAAGGAAAAGGCACAGAAGAAAAAGGTGAGCATTATTTACAAGGAGGAGATGGTTGAACAGTTACTTGAGGAAGACAAAAGGGGGGAGGGGGAGGGGGGTTGGTGGTGGTAAAAGAGAGGGGAAAAGGAGGGTTGTGGTTTACCTAAAGATGAAAAGGTGTAACAGTGTGTGTGATGGTGTGTGCGTGCGTGCGTGCGTGCGAGCGTGCGTGCGTGCATGCATGCGTGTGAGTGAGATTTGATTGTTTTATCTCATCAGTCTTTGACTGCTTTTTTTTCTTTAACTTTTAACCTCTGCCCCTCATTCATTTTTGTCTGCTTCCTTTCATTGACTTTTGACAGCTTTCCCATGTTAAGCCTTGACAGTTGTCCCTCACTAACTTTTGACTGGTTTCCCATATTAACCCTTGACAGTTGTCCCTCTCTTAACTTTTGACTGGTTTCCCATGTTAACCCTTGACAGTTGTCCCTCACTAACTTTTGACTGGTTTCCCTGTTTAACCTTTGACTGGTTTCCCTCATTAACCTTTGACTGGTTTCCCTCATTAACCTTTGACTGGTTTCCCTCACTAACTTTTGACTGGTTTCCCTCTTTAACCTTTGACTGGTTTCCCTCATTAACCTTTGACTGGTTTCCCTCATTAACCTTTGACTGGTTTCCCTCTTTAACCTTTGACTGGTTTCCCTCATTAACCTTTGACTGGTTTCCCTCATTAACCTTTGACTGGTTTCCCTCTTTAACCTTTGACTGGTTTCCCTCTTTAACCTTTGACTGGTTTCCCTCTTTAACCTTTGACTGGTTTCCCTCACTAACTTTTGACTGGTTTCCCTCATTAACCTTTGACTGGTTTCCCTCATTAACCTTTGACTGGTTTCCCTCATTAACCTTTGACTGGTTTCCCTCTTTAACCTTTGACTGGTTTCCCTCTTTAACCTTTGATTGGTTTCCCTCACTAACTTTTGACTGATTTCCCTCATTACCCTTTGACTGGTTTCCCTCTTTAACCTTTGACTGGTTTCCCTCTTTAACCTTTGACTTTAACCTTTGACTGGTTTCCCTCTTTAACCTTTGACTGGTTTCCCTCACTAACCTTTGACTGGTTTCCCTCTTTAACCTTTGACTGGTTTCCCTCTTTAACCTTTGACTGGTTTCCCTCATTAACCTTTGACTGGTTTCCCTCTTTAACCTTTGACTGGTTTCCCTCTTTAACCTTTGACTTTAACCTTTGACTGGTTTCCCTCTTTAACCTTTGACTGGTTTCCCTCACTAACCTTTGACTGGTTTCCCTCTTTAACCTTTGACTGGTTTCCCTCTTTAACCTTTGACTGGTTTCCCTCTTTAACCTTTGACTGGTTTCCCTCATTAACCTTTGACTGGTTTCCCTCTTTAACCTTTGACTGGTTTCCCTCTTTAACCTTTGACTGGTTTCCCCTCATTGGCCCTCAGTTGCTAATGGTGGAGCTAACATGAATGAATATCCTCCTCTTACAAACAAATACTCCACACCAGTTCCTCTTCCTCATGCTGCGTACATGTTATGTGTTGGATCTTAGTTCATCGTCTTATCTGGTCATAGTACTGATGAATTTTGTCTCATCTGGCCCCCATTATATGACCATAGAGCTTAAAGATAAAAAGGAAAAAAAAACCCCACATGTTCTGGTAATCGCTGTGTCGCTGACCTGTGGAAATTACCTCTTATAATTATCAATTATAATAATGATAATGACGATGGTGATGACAAAAAGAAAAAGTGTTTCTCCGTAAATTAAGTTCCACGATATTTTTTATGTGCAGTAATGGCAGAAAATAATCATCAAGTGCTGTGCATAAGCACTGGATCAGCCTTTTGTCTTATTTGTTTGTTTGTTTTTTAATTGTTTTTTTTTTTAACAGTTTCATAGATCATGACATTTGTACAGCATGCTGCAACCTGATGCTAACAGTGGAGGGACTTCTTTTTTTGTGTTTTGTTTGTAATTGAGCCCCACCTCCTCTCCATGCCCTTATCTCCTCCCACTGTTCTGCCTTCCACTAACATGCCCAGCCCCTCCACCCTCCAAGGTGTGATCTGCATATTGATGGATGTACTTGTCGCTCATCACCTGACCCCCTTGACAGGAGCTGGGTGGTGTGACAGATGGTGCAGGCAGCAGCTTCAACCACCATGTCAGGATAGAACACATAACACGTGTTGAATGCACTTCCTCACGCAATATGCATGCACACGTGCATGCACTAAGCGAGCGGGCAGATTCACATCATTGCCCACTGAGGACATGTGTTTTTCAGTACACGGCACATCTTACACGTGTACATATGCAGGAGAACATTTGCATATGAAAACATGCCTGTGTGTAATCATCTAAAAGATACATTGCATGTATGAACACACACGTGCGCGCATGCGCACACACACACACACACACACACACACACACACACACACACACACACACACACACACACACACACACACACACACACCACACATGCACACACACACACACACACACATGCACCCACACATGCACACACACACACACACACACACACACACACACACACACACACACACACACACACATGCACACCATACACACTCACACATACACATGCACACGCAGACATACACACACACACACACACACACACACACACACACCCCACACACACACACACACACAACACACTCGTACTCACACATACACATACACAAATACACACACACACACACACACACACACACACACACACACACACACACACAACACACACTC
>CM031610.1:52783362-52850862 GCA_018398815.1 Conus ventricosus | reverse complement strand
ATTGTGGTTTGCATGCTTTCATTTCTTATGATTATGCTTCACACAAGATCCTGTGGATGTTCCAGTTACTGAGTGACCCAGAGAGAGTGGTGGACATGGCCCTGCCGAGCGACGCCACAACCAGCAGCAAAACAGACATCACTGACATGGCGCTCATCAAACTGTGTGTGTCACTGGCCGACATTGTCCCATCTCTCTGCATGCCTCTGTCTCTCTTTCTCTGTTACTCTTTCTCTGTCAGTCTTTGTCTCACTGTGTCCGTCCCTTTTCCTTTATGTGCATCCTTTCTCTGTCTCGCCTCTCACTTTTCTACTTCTTCTTTGTCTACCAGGAAGATGTATCTTTGTCTGATATGTTTCTGTCTTTTCATTCAGTCGCTCGTTTGTTTGTTGCTGTGCTATTTCCATTTTCATTTAGGACTCAAATACGCACATTTTTGCTGATGCATCGTTTGCTTTGGTTAGAACACTTTGTTTTTTGACTTGCTTATCAGTCACCATTTCTACCACCTCAAAACCTATCACCAATTTCCCCAACCCCATCCTCATCCTGTTTCTTCCTTATTTGATGGAAGAGTTTTCCTGGCACTTAATTCTTCCATTGTCTTGCTGTTATCTATGAAACACATAAGCTGTTTCTACAGTATGAATACAGATGTTGTCAAGTTTTGAAACATTGTATAAAAATTATGTATGCCTGAGACATTTGTGTGTCAGATGGGGGCTTGCTTATTGTTGTGCATGGATGTGAGTTTGTGAGTGTAACTTGGTTGTATTGAAAATGTTTTGATTTGTTATATTTTTATATGTAGCTTTTAGGTTGTTTGTGTATGCATCAGAGAGATGCTGGTTTATCCTTTTTATGCTTGTTTATGTTTTGTACTTCATGAATTTTCTCATGTGTGAAAGAATCAAGCATTCCTATTCCTGTTCATTTACTGCCATGCCCATTTGGTGTTGTGGAACAAGCAGTGATCAATGTGGAGGTAATGTTAACTGAAGTGGGTAGATGTATACATAGAATAATAAACCAGAAAAGTAACAGTTGCTCCCATAGTGAGACTGGTTAAAGGCACTGAACTCCAAACCAGTACTGCTCGCGGTATTCATTCACCTTTCACACACAACCAAAAGCTTACTGAACAAACAAGAAACCACTGCCCCCTTAAAAAAGGAAAAAGAAAGAAAGTTCCAAGCTTCGTCCATATACCTGAACAACATGCATGTACTCAACAACAGCAGAAGAAACGTGCATACAGAGATTAACATTTATTCATGAGCCTTTTGATCTAAAGCTTGCCTGAGAACACACAGATGAATAGTTACAAAGGTACTGCCTATGAGCTAGATGAATAGGTATTGCAAGCAGCCTTTGATTTGCAGTAATGTGCCAGTAATTGTTTCACAGTGGGAGAACAAAAAACCTCCCATGTTGATCGTTTTTTGACAGTTTTGTTGTTTGCCCACGGGATCATGGACTCGGTGGAAGAGGCCAGCCACTGTAATGACCTCAGTGTGTGCCTCGCCTCGGTGACCTGCATGGATGGCTTGCTGCACTCGCTGGAGACTCTCAGCCGGGGCCATGGCTCTCAGACTCTGCCGTGGATGACGTTCTGGCTGCCTGTTCCAAGCTGGGAAAGGTGGGTTTTGGGTTGGTCTGTAGAACTGTGTAAAAATTGCCTGAAAAATGGATGTTAATAATGAGGTCTCTATCCACCTGGTTCACAGTGTCTTCCTAGTTTTTTGGGCTTGCTTTTGTTTTTGTCTGTACCTGTGTCTCGGGGGGAAGAAACTCTAAGGAAAAGGTTGACACAGAAGATCTTCAGAAAAGAGACCCTCTTCAGACAAGTATTTTGGCCCTGCACTACGTACACAAACAGTGTGTTTGGACAGCATCCAGGTCGAAAACTCCTAGGTACCTTTCTGCTGCCAGATATTTTTCTTTTTCATGCAGTGGGGATTCAAATCAGTATCTCCTAGAGGTTTGGGATTTTTAGGCCAATTCACCATGTGACTGATCCCTCATCTTATTATTATTAATATTATTATAATATGAGAATATTATATAGTGCCTATTCTCGGCTGGAGACCAAGCTCAAAGCGCTTTACAGTCCACATCTTTTTTCCCAACGGGCTGTCTACCTGTGTAGTGCCGACTGAAGAGCTGCCAGCTGGCGCTTCATTCAGTCGTTTCCCGTGTCATCCCGTCCATATCGTTCACTCAATTTCCTTACTTCCTTCATTCTTTCCCCTTTCTTACGCAGGGTGCATGTTATGTGTAACCCTGTCGTCCATATCAACGGCCAAAATGGCCTTCTCTTTCCCAAAAATTGGTGATGGGATTTTATGTGTGTGCAAGATGTTATATCTTCATAGCTCTAGGGCACCTGTTCTTAAGCTGTGAAATTTAACCAATCATGAAGTTCACTTTTGTTCCACCTGACCAGCTCCAGCTGGTACTCTTTTCAGCTGCCGGTGCTATTGCCCTTTGGGTTATAGTCATTGTCCTATCAGAAATTGAGAACTATGTTGTGAGATCATAGGCTGATTAGCCGACAACCCCCCCTATTGCTCCAACCTCTGCCTTAACTTTCTTGTACTCGGTTTCTCTGACTGCAAACTTCCCCTAGATTTCAGATTCTTTTACAGGTTTCAGCCTAAAAATGGGTATGTGTGATTATTAACTTATGGGGAATGTATGTGAACCGCTAGGAGAAAGAAAATTGGCAGACAGTTTCAGAAGAGCATGCACTTCACCTTGAACTCTATTTTGTCTGTCTTAGAGATATAGGTCATGTCACTGTCACCAAATTGTCACCAGACACGTGACATTTTATGATGACAATCAAGTTTACAGCATGCAAGCATGCGCAATCACCATGCTGATGCAGGCTGTTAGTGTAAGATGAAACCTGAGGCCTACTTGACGTGAACCATCTGCTGCCTGGCAGTACAGGTCCCACTGGTTGTCCCACCAATGTCATACAAAACTTGTCACATGTCACACACAATACTATAAAAGAGGGTCATGTGCGCCCTTTGCAGCTTGTTTTTGTCTTGTATACCTGTTTCTTTCATCGGTAGCAGTCTTAAAAAACAAAGAGGAACAAACAAAACGAAACAAACAAGTGGTGTAGCAGTGTCAGGTAACGAGTGAGCCGGCCCAGTGGGTTCCTGAAACTGATGCACCCCTGCCATGCCGTGTGTCGCGGGCCGCCATTTTGTCTGAAGCGCTGCCAGTGGAACATTGTATTCCGGGTCGCTTTGCACTTCACCATCTTCTTCAACACTACTACCTACTTCTGTATCACTTTCATTCTCCATTTTTCTTTCAAATGTCTCCACTTCTACAATAATTTCATCTAACTCCTCTTGCGAGTGGTCGACCATCTCGTCGTCGTTCGTAGCAGACGCGAAAGCCACCATTGTGAAAGTCGGTCAGTTTCCATTCACAAAGTTACTCGCTGCGTTCTGTGCCTGTTCTCAATGAACACACACGGTTCCATCACCCAAAAATAGTGCCAACACATGATTGGGCCATGCCTGAGTCTTCCTAGTTACTGTCTGCGACTGTGTGTGTCTACACACGTGATCACTGCGTGATGGAAAATTCCCACAGAGAGGTCCCGGTACGTCCCGGTACAGGAAGAACAGGCGCCCGACGTTCAGTCCCGGATTCTCTCCGTTGCGAGTATAAGAGGGTTAATGACTTTGGCTTTGAAGCCAGATGCCCTGAAGCTGCTGGCTAGACTGGCATAAAATTTTGTAGATACAAGCTCCTTCTGTTCTGCAGACATATGGCATAATGATTTCAGCTGGAACAGATCTGTTGAATTTTAGTGGAATACTATATTCAATCTCATGCCACTCTTCCTGATATCTCCAGACGGTTTATCTGGAAGGTCTGCTGTGCCCTTCAGGTTGTCCACTTGTTCATCAACTTGTCTTGTCTTTCTCTTTATGTTTCTCTCTCTCTCTCCCTCCCTCTCTCTCTCTCTGTGTCTCTTCCTCTCTCACTCTCTCTGTCTCTCTCTCTCACTCTCTCTCCTCCTCTCTCTCTCTCTCTCTTTTGAACAAATCTTAAAGGATGCAGGGTAGGGTAATTAATTAAGAAATAAGGAAGACAGATTTGCTTCCATGGTGAAATAACTACATGCCCTAACTCGAACTAATGACGCTTCTAGCATCCATTTGCCTAGCACAGATGCAGACACAAGGCACACAGAACAAAGGACACTTTTTTTAACTGGATCCTGGGTTCAGTTCCCACTTGAAACAGCTAGTAAGAGGGAGTTTTTTGTCCGCAGTCAGTGTCTGTGCTGGGTCCCAAGTCCTTCTTGTTCTTTGATTGAGAGTTTAAATCAAGATTCTGTGTGTGAATGCATGCTGTAGAAAAAAAAAAAAAGAAAAAAGAAAAAAATAAAACAAGAAAACAAACTTGAGCACAAGCAAACTTCTGTTTTTTCCTCCGTAGGGAAGAAGCTTGCATGTGCCTGTGGAATGAATGACAGAAACCAAAACAACAGAAACCACAAAGCATTCACAACACACGCACAGTGCAGGCATGCATGCACACACACACACTCATGCATGCACGCACGCAACAACACGCATGCACGCACATGCACGCACATGCACACTCACTCACTCACACACTCACACACACGCATACACAAAGCATGCATACTGGTATGTTTAAACATGATCCCTGAAGACGAAATGCGGTAACCTTCAGTAGATTGGATGAAAAATGGTTCCATAGACAGAAATCTCACATGGAGCAAACCTTAAAGTTTTAGTCAAATTATGAAGAAGATGAGAGAGGAGCAGCATGTTTTTTTTTTTTGTGCGACAGGGCAAAGGCTGCACAACCATCTGCAGCACCAGGGGAGGAGTCAAGGGGAGGTCAACAGGATGGGGATGGGCTCTGTCAGTACCAGCGGACAGCAGTTGTCTGCCTTTACTCCGCCGGATTCCCCCGACCATGGTTGGTAAGTAGATACCTTGATCTGTGTATGTCAGTGCTTATTGTCTGCGGTTATGTGATTTTTCTATGCATATGTTTATCAAAGTATTTCAGTATCTACAGTTATGTGAATGTTAACTTTTTAAAGTTTTCTGTAAATACTATTTAAATACATGCATTTGCGTATGTAAATCTAATGTGCAGTTACATACATTCGCGTCTTTAAATCTAATGTGCAATTACTATTTGACATAAATTTCTGTTTCAAGGGAAGTTATCTAGTGAGGTTTTGAATAAGGGAACCTGTGAACTCCCGCCAGACAAGAGAAAGGGAATCTCTTCGCAGATTTCATTTCATTGGTTCTCACAGGCAGTTTATACTTCAGGCCTTATTAAGAGTTGTAGTCTGGGCAACCTACCCCACCAGAATTGTTTGATCTCGCTTGCAGCATTATTCTGTACACACACACCTGAAAACCACTCGTTGAACTGTAAGCAAATTTTACATTGAAATGTTCATAATGTGATAGATTTTTTCAGATTAAGCTAGGACATAAGCACTGGTCTGTAACTGAGCTCATCGTAGGATACATTTTATGTTTCATTAGTTTTAGCACAAGTGCGTCAGCAAATGGTTAGAACATTGACCTCTTTACTTGATAGTCCTGTAGTTCCTGTCTTGGCAATATCAGATAATGAAGGGTGAAGCAGGATTCTCTCAAATGTCACAGGTCATACCAGTGGATTAAACTCCTCATTGTGTGTAGACATGCAGAAGATCGTGTGAACATAGACACTACAAGGTCCTGTGGTTCATGACAGTGTGTAGCAGAAACACTGAAATACCCAGCATGCACCAGACACATGGAGAAGATGTTGATTGGACCTGCCAAGCGTTCTCTGAAATGGGATGAATGTCCAACACAGTGGAAAGTTCAGAGTTCTTGTCACATTTGTCACGGTATACCTTGTCCTTTTGGCTGTGGAATGGTGTATATTGATACATTATTATAACAGTGAGAACATATCATGCAGTGGCTTTGTTATTATGTCCTTGCAGATTCCGATACCAACTCTGAAAATAGTGTGCCAGGTGTGGTGAGCAAGTGACTCGACTTCGACTCTCCGATGTGGAGCAAGACGAAGCTGTCGCATCAGCCACAGAAAATGACACTCCAGGCTCTGTGAGACAGCCAAAACTGAAGAAGAGCAGCACAATCAGGGGATGGCATTGCGGACGTATCGTCATCACGAGAAGTGGTGAAAGAGGATTCTCAGCTTGATGGTCGAGTGGAAGAAGCATCGGAGAAAGATCAAGGGGAACAACACTTGAGCCCTGCTCGAAAGGTGAGAGTAAACCATCATCATCTTATCACTAAGGTTACTATGGCAGGCTTTGAACTGAATCTTGAAACTGTATGAATGAAATGTTTTCTGCGTTATACTTTGATAATTTAAAAAAAGGTTTTCTCTGAATGGTGTAATTAGCAGCCTTTTTTCTTTCAGACTTTAATTCGGAAGGTGAAAGGATGTTATTTGCAAGCTCTCCGTAGAGGTGGCTGCACATCACATTTATTCTCTCATTTTCAGATTTATTGGAGGGAAAAAAATCCTCAGACTTTAATGCAGTGTAAGAAACCTAGAGTATTATTTAGGTAACGTTCAACTACAGGCATATGTTTTTTTTTAATGCATGTTAGTGACCTCTTCTTTTCAAAACACAGGATTGTTTGTGTTGCAGGCTTTGCAGGAGCAGTCAGAGAGGGCAGAACGTCAGAACGCTGCGGAGTTTGTGCAACTGTTGCGAAGCTGTGCTCCTCAGCTGGTGTCACTGCTGTCTGTCCCAGATGTGGATGACGCCCTTCAGACTTTTGCTTCCAACTTCTGCTCAGGTCTGTCTGCCTCTTTTTGTTTTTTCTCTTCTTTTTTTTTTTCTTTTTTTTTGTTGAGAAATGTTATTGATAATGCTTTCGGAAAAAAAATCCAGAGCAATCAGAGAGACAAGGAAAAGTACCATAGGTACTTATGCATAAAATGGGGTGGGGGTGGGGGGAAGACACACAATGAGGTGAACTTTTGTAGGAAAAGAAAAATTGGGAGAAAAGACTTTCCAAGGGTCACATTCACAAATCTTATGGTGAATATTCTTCTACCCATTTTGTATCAGCCCTGATATGGCCCTTTGCGGTCGGCTGGGCTATAAGCAACATTATCCACCCATTTTGTACAAGAATCTGATGTTTTGTTGATGTGGTTGGTAAACTTGGATGACAAATCGTGGTTAGGGTATGCTAGTGCTAATTGATATCCAGCTTAGCCATCCAGGAGAGTATGATTTTTCATAGTGAAGTGTTTGTATAGTGAACACAGGCCCCCTCTGAAAACCGAAAGGCTCTAGAACCCAGGATTTGGTGTTAACCTGAAGTTTTTTCCCCTTCCTCCTTGTGGCCCTGAGTGGTGGTATGCCTGAAAGCCTTTTGAATAAAATATTAACCCCGTAAATGATGAACCAAAGAAACACAGAGCAGTGTGCTTGGATTTGAAAGGACAACAGTCTTTACAGGAGATTGATTTACTGGTTAACACAGAACTTTACAACCTGATGTTTTTTCTTCATGATTTGTTCTTTTGGTCTGGAAGCTCGGTATAATTCTGTAGCCCAAATAATGCTTTTGTTTGAACTTGCTCTCACAGTTTGTAAATAGGTATTTTCCCAGGAACTGAACTAAGTTTTTACCAAGCTGACAAAGGCTCAGTGTAAGCCAAAACCTGTCTAGGGCAAGGACTAAATAGAAAGCCGCACTGAAATGTACAATCGGGCTCAGCCTGTACTGACCCCAGTTGCCAGTCTGGTTAGTTGTTATTTTTGTGCTGATCATCTTTAGAAAGCTTTGTAACTGGATAGATCTGTTTAAATATCAAGCATTGTCTCCCACAAAATCTATGGCATTCTCATGTCATTATCTGGTTTCATTTATTCATTCATTGATCTATGTTTTGATATACTCCTTTGCTTGGGAGTGCAAATTTGCTTTAAATCATTTTAAAAGAGTTGTGATTCTCCAAGCTGCAGATTACTCCCAAAGTCGATAAAAATCAAGCTAGAGCCACAGCTTATCAATCAAATTATCAAGGCATGATGTGAGTGGAGAAAAAGAATGACATAAAGCAAGCTGCACAATTTGATTTTTTTTTTTACAAATATCAAGCTTTCAACCACAGTTAATTTAAAAAGAATGATTTCTGTTTCCAGTTATAGACAGATGCATCACTTTTTAAAGAACAACAATTTTTGTCCTACTGTCTCATCAAATGCATAATCATTTAGAAATTTCATGGGGTTGATAAGTGAACTGTATCACATATTACCAAAGTCTCTATTTAGATATATGGGTAAGAGGCACCTGACCACAACAGAAAAGAATGAAGACAGTTGCTCAAATGGATCTGGATCTACAGTCAAGGGAAAGTGCCAGTAGTGACAATATAATTTTTGTGAAAAGCATGTTTGAAGAAAATTTTTATTGTACCAGTGTTTTTGAAGGACCTTTATTGCGTACAAAATGGCTGTTCCAAGTATGAAAAACATATACACTGTGATGTACTACAGTCTTCATGGAAACCACAAAAAATGCTGCAGTCCCCAAACATAGAATTTTGACCCGAGAGAAGTTCCTTTCCCTAATCTGACCTTGCTGATCAGAAACGAACTGATCAATCAACCCATCAGTCAGTGAATCTATATGTAATTGTTGTTATTGTTCCTTACGGCACAGGGTTGTGTGAACTGCAGTGCCAGGGCAGTGGTAAGCCAGAGATGTCGGGGCTGGTGCTGAATGCGGATGGCGTCTACACAGCGTCTATCGCCGCTCTCAAGCTGAGCTACGCTCTGAGCAAGGGAGGCTACTACACCACCCGCCAGCAGCATCTTCTTCCTCAGTCCCAGGTACTGTTTGTTATAATTCTACCCACTGCTGTTACTGCAGTTGACGATCATGATAACAAGGAACCTGTTGCATGTATTCAGGTATTTTTTTCCCCAAGGCTTTAAATGAAAGAAAGGTGGTCTAACTCTCTCAGTCCATATCGGATTCTCATGTGTTTCTGCCTCATTCTCTCCTTTTGGTTCTACCCCTGTTCCACATCCATCGCCCTTTTGTGTACTTCCCTTTTTGCCCACAGTTTTCCTTCCCATTATTTCTCCTCACACTCGTAAAAATACACTAAGATCCACACTCATTAATGTATATACACACACTAACAATACAGCTAACACACACACAGCACACATACACTAGCACACACACTCAATGGAACACACACACACACACACACACAGGAACTCATGTGCACTAGCACATGCACACACACATCACAGACACACACGCATGCACACACACATGCACACACCCACACACATTCAGATGTGCATGCATACTCTCTCAGATGCACGTACATTCACACACCTACAATGACACTCAAGGATGAAGGCATCTTCTGGCTGTGGACTTTTATTATTTCTCTCCATTGACGGAAAAAGAAATACTTCTAGAAATATGTGTCAGCCAAATCATAGCATTCATCATGAACATCTTGTCTCTGTACAGGTGCAGTTTGTGGATGGGGTACTTGGTTCCGGTCTGCTGCTTTACCTGTCTCCAACATGGCTGAGTGAACTGTACCTTCAGACAGTGGCCTCACCACTGATGGATGTCACGCATGTTGGCATGGTGGACTGTCCATTGCTGCAGATGCTTGAAGGTGCGTATCTCTATGCTGTCTTCTTTGTTCCTCACCTAGAACTCCAAGGTTAATTGTTTTTGCATATAGTGCATTAAAAAAGACAAAATGTTAACGTTTTTTTTTTAGTTGACTATTAAGGTAATCGTATTACATCTTTGGGGACAGTGTTTAACCCTCTTGTATTCAGATTCTCTGAGGCCAAATTCCCCCTAGTTTTCAGATTTTTTTGGTGAATTTAGCCTTAAAATGGGTATGTATGGTTCATGCTTCACCACAACCAAGAATAAACCTCTAGAGCTACGAAATTCCGCATGTATGATCACAAGGCTTTGTTCTATACTGTGAGCAATATTTGTGCGTCTCGAGGTGAAAGGTCGTGTCACTGTCACCAAAATGTCACCCAATGTGTCACATGCGATGGTGACAATTCTAATACAGCACACCAACATGCAGTTATCCCATGCACATGCATGTTAGTGTTGTAAAATGAAAGCTGCGGCCTAAGTGAGATGATCTGTCTTCTGTCCACCTGTTCAGTCCCCACAGGTAATCCACAGAATGTCACACACAACTAGTGTCAATTGTCACTACTGAACAGTTACTGTAGATTCAAGCACAGTTCCTCATTGTTTTTCTGTCACTGTTCTAAGCACCGTATACATGTCCATATGTATTTACACAATGTATAGCTGTGAAGAAATTGAGTAGAGTGTCACTGCCAAGTGTCATCAAAGCACTGTCACCATAAACTACAGGTAAGCATATATACACGTACACACAGAGAGACTAGCAAACTGCCCTACTGTTGAGTCACTTTCTGCGCATGGTATTCATGGAAACAGTCATTCTTATGAAAGTATAGAGGCACCTGGCAGAAAGAACACATATATGACGTTTCTACGCATCATCCATTAGTTGTCATACGGAATAATCAGTACAGAGACAGCCCCGCATTTCGTCAGGTGTTGTGTCGAACCAGAGAGGGTCAGGTGTGCCCTTAGCTGCTTGTCTTTGTTGAGCGTATCTGTTAGTTTCTTCTGCTACTAGTTGGAAAAATGTGAGAGGTAGAAAAAAGAAATAATCTAGTGCGGTGGCAGTGTTCGGCAGTGAGTGCGCTTGGCCTGTCGGCTGTTGGAATGTGACCACATGGGCAGGATGTGTAGCCGGTCGCCATTGTTTTGCAGAACGGCGAGTAGCACGTGGTTCTCAGGGTCGCTTTCACCATTTTCCTCTCCTTCATTGGTGCCGATTTCAACATCATTCTCTTCTCCTAACTCTCCATTTTCATACTTCTCTACTTCTTGCATAATTTGATCCCACTCCTCCGCTGAATACTCGGGAATATCACCAAACTCGCTGTTGTTAGCAGACGACGCCATTGTGAAAATCGGTCAGTCTCACGCACAACTCTTCGCTTGCAGTTTCTCCTCTTTCTTAGTGAATGGAAGTGGTGCCAGCATTCAAAAATAGTGCTGCCACATTACTGGGCTATAGTGGGAAATCCCCAACAACTTTTAGTGGCTCTCCGAGTATTTTCACGGAGTCAGCATGTGATGGAAAAGTACCATACACAGGCGGCGGGCAGCTCCCGTCTGCGCCCGTTACGAAATCTAGCGCGCTGTCTCAGCGCTCCCGTCTGCACCCGTTATGAATACAAGAGGGTTAAACAGGATGCCAGAGTTCATGTTTGTCTTTTTTTGTAATAACATTCTGTGAACTACTCGGTGTATTTATTACAGCACTAAATAACCCCAAATGTTTGAAACCCTGTATTTTTTAAAACAGAAGTCACTGGTCAAATACTGCAAGTCTTGATCACACCAAATTTTGTATAAAAAAATCTTGTGATGGATGTATTTTGCTCTGCGTATAAATTTTTCTCATACGTACCTGTGCAAACAAATGCCTTATCTCTTTTTTTGAGTGGAACATTGCTATAGTGTCAAGATCGTCAAAAAAAAGAGAGAAAAAAGAAAGAAAGGGATAGCAGAGAACTAACGATACCCTCATAACCAGTCAGGCCGACAGAGTGGTGGCCCTTAGTGATTAATCTTCATGAATCATACACAAACATAGTTTCTTCTTTTCCTTAGCAAGGGAACATGCCACTCTCTGTTCTTAAAAGTTCATAGTTAGGTTTTTTTCTTGCACTTATGGAACCTCTCAATAAGTCTTTTAAGCTTAGTTTCACTTTGGATGAGGAAGCTTCTTTGTCACTTCCTTCACAAGGAGAATATTGTAAAAAATGGTCCACAAGTTGTGGTGTATTGCCACATATCTCCAGCATGTGGCTCTGCCATCATACATTAAACAAGGAAACCAAGGAAAAGGAGAACACTGAGCTAGTTCTAACATGGAGCAATGTTGTGAACTTACTAAGGGTACTCACTCTGGCTGGCCTATCTGGGGATTGAGGCAAAGTTAGCTCCCTGCTCACCTGATTTTGTTTTTGTTTTTATCCTGATAATATTGCATTGTTCCTCGCCAAGAGGGGGAAAGGCATTTGTTTGGACAGGTAAACATGATGTACAACTAATTTTAGTATGAAAATTCCTATCTTGTGCATGTGTGTACACATTATAGAGGGTTCAGTCTCTAATTGGTCTGTAAATGATATACCCCTTAAATATGCTGGGGCTTGAACATGCAATCCTTAGAATGCAAGTCAACTTTTGTATCAACTTAGCTGTTGCATTGGTGGTGGTAGACTGGCATTTTATTGAAGGAGGCACATGCCTTGTAGGTTGTATTTATTGCTCATTTACAAACTGATGTTGGTTATCTCATAAATTACCTTCTTACCTTCAGTTTCAGTTTTCTGTCCAGATGAATCTGTAAAGATGTAGATCTGTTCATCCGTGTTAACAGAAATAGATGTTAGTAAATTCTGGTCATGTGCATTTGTGTTGAATACACGTTTAATCCCCCCCCCCCCAAAAAAAAAAAAAGAAAAGATTAGCCAAAACTTCTGTTACATAATGGTTGATTGGTCCAAACAGAATTATTTGGGTTCCCCAAATTCATGTGATCGAAAATGAAGATTTTGGGTTTCAGGTAAAACACTGTGTACTGATAAAATGTGCTTTTTAAAAGATATATAGTGCATTGAATAAAACCCAATGCATACTATGATCGGCGCGGTGTTTTAACTTGTCACGAAGTGTGTCTTCTGTGACAGAGTGGAGGGGCGGGCAGTCAGAAAGGGAGGACAAGATTACAAATTTCCCCGCTGTGAAAAAAGGAATGGTGGGAACTATGAAAAATTTCCCCAAAACCCAGAGAAAGGGAGGCGGAAATTTTCCCATGAAAATTATCTCTCCGCCCTGTTTTTGGTGTTAGCGCAAAGGGATTTGCTATTTTTTTTTTTAAGCGTAAAAAAAGGCCAACATTATGACTGAAAAAAAAAAAACTAAATTGACTGTCAGTATTTTTAAAACTGCTTTGTTTTTTAAGAAATCATTTGGGATGAAAAATTTAAAACAAATAAACTCGATTGTAATAAATAACCATGCCCTTTTGGGGACACGGGGATGATAAAAAAAAACCAGGCGTGAAAAATTGGGGGAGTATAAAAACGATTTAAAAAAAACACAGGCAGTGAAAAATTTTGGGGAGTATAAAAGATAAAAAAAACCAAGTCAGTGATAAATGGGCAGATAACATGATAAAAAAACCCCGATCAGTGATAAATTTGGGCAGTATAAAATGATTAAAAATAACCGGTCAGTGATAACATAGGGCAGTATAAAAATGAAAAATAACAGGTCAGGTAAATAGGGCAGTATAAACTGATTTAAAATAACAAGGTCGGGCAACAAGGGGAGTTAAAAATGATAAAAAAAAAACCCCCCCGGTCAGTATAACAAGGGGAGTATAACACGATAAAAAAAACCCCCCGATCATGATAAAATTGGCAGTATAAAATTTAAAAAAAAAACGGGCATGATAAAATAGGGAGTAAAAAAATGATAAAAAATAACAGGTCAGGGTAACCTAGGGAGTATAACAATGAAAAAAACACAGGGCAGTACTACATGCATAAACACTATAAAAAAATAAACGGTCACCATAAAAAAAGGGCGTTTAACCTGATAAAAAAAACCCCGACAAAACATAGGGGATAAACACGATTAAAAATAAAACAGGCAGTGATAAAATGGGGAGTATAAATGAAAAAAAAAAACCCCGGTCAGTGAAAAATTGGCAGTATACACTGATTGAAAAAACCAGGGCAGTGATAAATAGGGCAAAAACACATTGAAAATAACCAGGGCAGTGATAACAGGGGCAGTTAACATGATAAAAAAGTCAAGGTCGTGAAAAGGGGGCTATAACACTGTTGAAATAAAACCCGGTCGTGATAACATGGGGGGTATAACACTGATTAAAATAACAAGGTCAGTGATAAAAATAGGGCAGTATAACATGATAAAAAAGTAAAACAGGTCGTGAAACATGGGGGAGTATAACATGATAAAAAAGTAACACAGGGCATGATAACATGGGGCAGTAAAAACATGTTAAAAATAACACAGGGGGGATAACATAGGGCAGTATAACATGATTAAAAAAAAAACACAGGCAGCGATAACAAGGGCAATAAACAGATTAAAATAACAAAAGGTCAGTGATAACATGGGGCATAAAACATGATAAAAAAAAAACAAGGTCTGATAAATAGGGGAGTATAACAGATAAAAAAACAACCAGGTAGGATAACAAAGGGGGAGTATAAAAATGATAAAAAAAAAAAACACAGGCAGTATAAAAAAGGGCGTGTAACACGATAAAAAGAAAAACAGGTCGCGAAACATGGGCAGGTAACATGATAAAAAGTAACACAGGTCAGTGATAACAAGGCAGAAAAACACTGATTTAAAAAAACAAGGTCATGAAACAAGGGGATTTTAAAAACTGAAAAAAAAAAACACAGGGCGGTACATAGGGCAGTTAATACTGATTAAAAATAAACAGGGGGTGATGAGAGCTATAACACTGAAAGACAAGGGGCGTGATAACACGGCAGTTTTTTGACAAAATCTTTTGGTAGGGGCCGAAGCTGTGCTGCATAGCCAGTAATAAATTGGTATTGGGGATCAAAAAGACATTCATAACCTTTTTGGATGTTGCTAAAAGCCCATTTTTTGATGAGCCCTGGGGGGATGAAAACCCTGGAAAACACTTTTTCTTTATCAAAATTTGAGCAAGCTGGGTTTTCCCCCGGGGACATATCAGCAACTCTTCGCCTTCAACAGGTTTCTAGTCGTGAGACCTTCCCCAAAGGGGCGCTCTCTTTCACGTACCCCGGGGGGTCTGAGGTCCTATACCCCTCCGTGTGTCAGCAGAGGCTACTTTTTTGGCTACGACGGGGGTATTTCGTTGTTGAGCTTGACTCCTGTATAACCTTTGTGTGACTGGGGTTTGGTCAACATGGTTTTTAAAATTTTTGCTTTTAGCTTTACCCATGTGGGGTTTGGGCAGATGGGGGGAGGGTTATTTTCTGTGTGTATCTTTTTTTTTAGAAATTTAGATCTCATTCGGTTTTTAACCAAGGATTTTAATTTACACACAGTCCTGGTTTTAGCCATCTGTTTGCCAGGGTATTGTCTGTGTAGGAACTGGGCCAGGTATTGTCCTGTGTAGGACTGGGCTATCAACAACATCACTTTGCCTGATCTACAAGTGCCGTAAATTTGCTCTTTTTTAAGACTGAAGACCGCAGCTTGACTTTGAAGGATGTTCATGGGTCTTCTCCTGCTCAGACGTTTGCTTGTAAATCGGTATATAAATCATCACATGTATTTAACAGCAGCGTATATTATAAGTCAGTAATCTAATCATCCTTGTGAGTGGGAGATTAGCATATGTTAATCCATCAGTTCTCACATAGATCTAACAATCTGCATGTGTAGTTGCTTTCTGTCTGTCTCAGGTCAGACACTGGCAAGGATCATTCTGGAGACATGCTGGGACCGCATCCTGGATGTTCTGTCTGTGCTGCTCAATGGGAAGAGTTCGTGTGGAATCACCTTCAGCTTGGGTCTGCTGCTGGGTACAGAGGGCGCCAGGGAAGAGACGCAGCGAGGCCGCGACGCCATCTGTCTGTCCCTGAGTGGTCTGCAGATTGCCTCAAGACTCTGCTGCACACTTGGTAAATTTGAATTTCTCTCAAAGTCATTAGACTGGAAAAAAACCCCACACAAAACATGAGGAAATAAAGAAAGCAAGATAGAAAGGAAAAAAAATGAAAAGACTGTGAAGGAAGATTTTTTTAAAAGTGAAGATAGGGGAATTATGTGGAATACATTTTGTGTCTTTCGTTCTTCTGTTTTCTCATACTTTCCTGCCCAAACATGTGCCTTTTCACCACTTTCCTGCCCAAACATGTGCCTTTTTCACCACTTTCCTGCCCAAACATGTGCCTTTTTCACACTTTCCTGCCCAAACATGTGCCTTTTCACCACTTGCCATTGAACATTGCCACATTGTCAGGATTAAAAAACAAAAAAAAAACATCAGAAATTGGAAGAGAAGAGAGCTAACCTGACCTCCATGCCCAGTTAGGCAGCAAGAGTGTTTGCCCTTAGTTTACTTCATCGCAACATGTTCAAACTGTCTTGGTTTTCTCCTTTTCCCTGATAGAGGAATATGCCCCTCTCTGCTCTCCAGAGTTTGGTTGTCATGTTTCCAGCACTCATGGATTCCCACAAATGCCTCTTTAAGTTTCCTTTTGCTTCTCAAAGAGAAACTTCTTTCTCTGTTGCTTCTCATAGAAGAATTCGGCCAATAATTTTCCACAAATTACTTTCTGTTACTCCCTTCAAGAGTCAGCTTGGGCTTTTTACTCCCTTCAAGAGTCAGCTTGGGCTTCATATGCCTTGATGTCCATCTTGTGGTCCTCTGAACCAGCTGGTACTACTACAGCCTGGCACGTATGTTCTTGTTGCCACAAGTAGTACCTTGGTACACATGTGACCTGCGTTTTCTGTACATTGTTCCTGGCTTTTCTTCTGGTAACTCTGCGAGGACTCAATGGCATAGCAGGGCATCTTCTTCGCCAGTTTCATATTTGGGTTAACCTTCAAGGCAGTCCACCACTTTTGGCATGAGAGTTGCCCGCCTCTGCTAGGTATGCCAATGCTATAGAGGTACCAAAGTCTCGGCCCCTCCTGCTCCACACCCTGGAGTCTGCAGCGCCTTGTAAACGAAGAGAAGTGACCGTGGAATGTGTGTTTGTCGGGGACAAGCTCTTGCTTTCCTTCAGCAAGGCTCAGGTTTGGACTGTTTCCTGCTGGGAGAAGATTCGGCATGGGTCCCTGCTGCGAAAAGGCGAGCCTTTCTGAACCCTCTTTTTTTTGTTCCTTTACTTTTTTTGTTCGTTTGTTAGTGCACCTTATTTCGCTTGTAATATATAAATTGGAGAGGCAAATGCAGAAACGTACAAACTCCTTCTCTTGTGCCCATTTATGAATGCACACCTGTGCACACCCATACATATACACACATATGCTTGCAAGCACACATGCACACACGCTTGCACACTTGTATGTACACACAGATGGACGCGCACACACACACACATATATATACACACACACACACACACACACACACACAGGTATGCATGCACATGCTTACACACACACACACACACACATACACACATACATACACACACACACACACACACACACACACACACACACACACACACACACACACACAGAGGTAAATCACACATGTCCTCCATCCCCTGTGCAGGCCTGCAGTCCAAATGTGCCAGCGCCTTCGCTCAACTGGCCAGCACCTCGTGCGTGCGTGAGGATGGACGCCAGTCAGGTGTGGGGACAGCGGAGAGTAAGGGAGGTCTGAAGGCTGCGGTGCTGAGGGACAAGGTGCGCCCTGTGCGTCTGCATGCCTCCCATGTGCTGAGCATGGACGTGATGATGACCACAGGCATGGAGGTGGGAAGTCATGCGGCCGAGTGCTGGAAACACGTCTTCAGGTTGGCAACACCTGTTATGTCTGTACTGTGCTTGTTGAGGTTGTTTGTATGTGCACATCTGATAAAGGTATACAAACAGGCTGTGGGCTTTTTTTTATATAAAATTAGAATAGAATGAGAAAAAAAGCATTGATAGGCATCTACCAGTAGCTGCACAGGTCAGAGTTTAGACAAAAAAAGTGGTGGCTTAAAGTTTGGCAGTTATGGTATTTTCTGCTAAAGGATAATGTTGAAGGTGCCATAGTGTTTCATGTTGGTGTGACCTTTACTAGACTGGGCTATACTCCAAGCTTTCCATTTCTGTGATTCGATTGCCATCGGAACAGGTGTCAGATCTGAATGCCTCTGGAACGGAAATTGTGTCGCTGGATCTGTTTCGTAGTCCTGTCTATTTCTGATTGTCTCTAGAACTGATATCTTTTGACTGGAGTAGGTAATGTGTCATTGGAACAGGTGTTATATTCAGTCTGAGCATTTGACTGCCACTGGAACAGGTGATACACTCAATTCACAATGACTGACTATGACTTGATATACTCAGCTCAGAATGTCTGACTATGACTGTGACAGATAAGGCACTCAAACAGGTTGTCTCCTCAGATCTTAGTGTCTTGACCGCCCGTGTTTCAGAAGATACCTTTGCACCGTATCTTGAACTGCCATCTCAGTGTTTGAATTATCATGGAAGATCTGCTGCCTGATCCCTCACTGACCTCTTTGTTGTTGGACTAGGTGTTGTGCCCACATCTCAGAGCTGGAGCACACCTACTTCAGCCAAGGGAACCATGAGTCCAGCTTGCCACGCGTGCAGCAAGGTCGCTCTGCTGACACTGAAGTGGCAGGTGATTCAGATGGGTGAGTGTTACCTGCTTTCACCTGTTTTTAAGTTTTCTGTATCAGAAGTGTAATGAATGAAAGATCTGACAGACAGTGCTGGTGAAAATGCATATACCTGTGTGATCTTTGTGTTATTTGCATGTGTTGCATTATGCGACAATCACTCATGTATGTGTGAGTAATTGATAGAATGCGATTTTGTTTTGTTTCTCTTTTCCTCTCTTCTTGTCTGCCTTTTTTGACTTTCTGCCTGCCTCATATTTCATAGAAAAAAATTGTATAGTGAGCTGTGCATAAACAGACTTTTTTGATTGTTTGCTTTCCCCAAGCATGTAGCCACAGCAGCATTACAATACCTTTGTCTACAGACAGCACAGATATAACAATCATCTCAAGATAATCACAGCAAATTCCTTTTGTCTACAGACAGCACAGATATAACAATCATCTCAACACACAACAAATTCTGTTTAAATACCAAAAAATATACCAAGATAATTCGCTTGATTTGAACAGGTCTGTGTGACCCAAAGTGAGCTGAGTTTGCTTGGATGTTTTATATACATGGGAGAAACAAAATGCTACGCCAACTACAAATGTGATTATAATGTGTGGTTGGCATGATGCGTTTAGCAAGGGTCTTAATGTTACCTTTTCCTCATAAAATCATGATAAGCCATTTCCATCAGTTACATAAATTTCTATGTGATGTACTGTGTTTCAGACAGTATGTGTCGTTTTAGATGGTGTGTGTGTTTTTAGACAGTATGTGTGGTCCAAGACAGTATGTGTGGTCCAAGACAGTATGTGTGGTCTGAGACAGTATGTGGTCTGAGACAGTTAGAGTATGTGTGGCCTGAGACAGTATGTGGTCTGAGACAGTATGTGTGGTTTTAGACAGTATGTGTGGTTTTAGACAGTATGTGGTCTGAGACTGTGTGTGGTCTGAGACAGTATGTGGTCTGAGACAGTATGTGTGGTTTTAGACAGTATGTGTGGTTTTAGACAGTATGTGGTCTGAGACTGTGTGTGGTCTGAGACACAATGAGATCTTGTGTAAACTACTTTGCAAGAGGGGGCAGTTCCATTTTGTTCGGCCAGTCAAAGTCAAAATAATGTCATGCGTTGACATTGTGCGGCGGCGAGACACTGCAAAAGTGAATGAAACTGACAAAAGGTGCACAGACAAGTGGTCCTGGTCCTAATTGGACTAAAAACTGGGCTATGCACTGTTGACACTTGGACTTGAGTCAGATTGCACCATTTTGAATTTCAAGTTTCAAAATTTTGGAGGAGGCGTGTGGGATGGGGGGCAGGGTATGCCCCTGGACCCATTTGAATGTAAGAGACTTTGCATTTTTCTTCAGGGGGAGTCCTGATATTTGAACTAGTATTTTTACGTTGTATTGGTGTGATGAAAAGGAACCATGATGACATTTCTTTTCTCTTTTGTGATCGGATACTTCATTCTGCACCAGTCAGGGATGTGACAGAAAGGTTGCACGTGAAAACATACATATTTTTGTGGTCGGTCAAACTTGTTGCTGTTTGCGTGCATGTTGTTGTTTTGTTTGTTTTCCTGAGATGCAACAGTTACCTGATGTTACATATCATGTCATGAGACCTCATAAACACAGCTTCATCTGAGCATGTTATTTCAAATGCAACATCAGTTCTATATTCAGTGATTTGTCTCATTTCGCATTCATTTTTTATGTTGTACAGGATACTAATGTGCAGTACAGCTCTTCACATCTTCACCTCTTCAGTAAACTAGCAACTGAAGGAAAATTCAGAGTGAATTCACTTATTATAACGAAGAAGTTCTGGTCCACTTAAGTGGTAGGCAGAAATGCGAGTGATAAGAGATAATATTCCTTACAGCCCAGCTGTCTGCAAAGGGCCATAACAGGGCTGTCACCATGAAGTTGTCTTCTTCTTCCTTCTTCTGCGTACGCAGGCTGACACTCCTGCGGACACTTCCTGTATAGACAGGAAAGGATTAATCCTGTCTACCCAACAAAGGGAGTGGAGTTTTGTGTGTATGACCGTTTTTTTTTATCCCGTCATTAAGGCAGCCACACCCCAACTTTGGGGAAGGTGCATGCTATGTGTAACATGTCATCCATACCAACAGCCAAACTGGCCTTCTCTTCTGAAAGTTGGTGATGGGATTTTACGTGTGTGCAAGATTTTATGCGTGCGTTCACACATGGAACCTTGGTTTATAGTCTCATTCGAAGGACTGTATGGAAATGGAGTCAGAAAAATCCCCCTGTACTGAAACAGTCCGGTGGAGGTTCGAACCCGCAAACCCAGGATCTCCAAGATTATGAGTCTGGCGCTCTACCACTGATCTATTCTGGCCCCCCACCATGAAGTCAACTCTCAAATCATTAAAAGAAAAGAAAATCATTTGCACAACTCTTTGAAATGTGCTTTCTGAAAACACACCTGAAATGTCATCAAAAATCTTTTCTACCGCAGCTGAAGTGCAAGTTTTATCGCTGCCGAACATTGACAGGGTGATGGAGATGGAGCCCATTATGCTGACGGGTGCTGTGGTGCCGGTGGCTCCCCGAATCAACGTGGCGGAACTGATCCGTCAGAGCTGTATGGAGTGTGGCTGGGACAGCTCCCTCACTGGGGGTGGGGTGCTCACGTCTCAGCAGGCTGCCAGGGCGCTGTGTGGTCTGTCACAAGAAGTGGACAGGTGAGATGTGTGACGTGACACAGCATGTGTGGTGTGAGACAGTATGGCTGGTGTGAGATTGTATGTGTGGTTTGAGACAGTATGTGTGGTGTAAAACGGTATGCATGGTCTTAGATTGTATGTGTGGCCTGAGATGGTAAGGTCTGAGACAGTGTGTGTGGTCTTAGACAAGAAGGAATGCGTGTGTGTGTGGTGAGAGTAATCTTGCACAAGAGATGGACGACTGAGACAGTGAGTAATCTGTCACAAGAGGTGGAAGTTGTTTAGTGTGTGTGTGTAAGTGTGTGTGTGTGTGTGTGTGAGTGTGTGTGTGTGTGCGTGTGTGTATGTGTATTTATGTGTGTGTGTGTGATCTGTCACAAGAAGTGGAAGGTGAGATAATGAATGATCTGCCACAAGATGGTAAGACAGTGTGTGAACTGTCGCACAGTGTGGTCAGGTAAAACAATGTATGATTTGTAGTACAAGAATTAGGTATGTGATATGGATATTGAGACTTTATTCATGGCCACTTTTGAAGGGGTTGCAGGGAATAACAAACAGAAGAAATACTTTTGAAATGCAGAAATGTGAATAATAAGGAACGCATTGTAGTCCAGAATTTGAAGGTTACACACTTCTTTACAGCATCTTCTTCAGTGGAAGATGCAAGGATGACTGGTAAAAAGTCAGACCATGGTAACATGGACAAGTGAGAAAGTGTGCATGGTCAGTCACAAGAAGTGAACATACACAAACAGTTGTAGGTGAAGTATGGATATGAATATTCATCATAACATCTTCTTTAGGGGAAGATGCAGGGATGACTGGTGTAAAGTCAGACCATTGTCAAGTGGGCATGTGAGAAAGTGTGCTAGGTCAGTCACGAGAAGTGAACATAGATAGACAGTTCTAGGTGAAATATGGGTTTAAATATTCATTCACATGTCATTTTAGATGTTGCTGTTTAGGGTTGATGGGTATGAGTCTTGTTTTGTCATACCTGAGCATGTTTTGTCTGGAACCTGTTTGAAGACATAGCATTTGTCATACCTGAACATGTTTTGTCTGGAGCCTGTTTGAAGACATAGCATTTGTCATACCTGAACATGTTTTGTCTGCAGCCTGTTTGAAGACGCAGCAAAGAAGCTGAACCTGAAAGCTCTACTCAGCTTCCTGACGGAGCTGGGAGAGTCTAGCCGCCTGCAGCTGCGGCATCTGCAGCATCACCACACCGAGCCCAGCGACACCAGCAACATGCTGACCCCAGGTCAACCTGCCTCACATGCAGGTCAAGGGTCAAGGCTGCCTGCAAATGCCCTTCACCTGTACCGCTTGCAGCAGGCGCTGATGACGGTGGTTCACAGCCAGCGACCGCTGCTCCACCTGGTGCGAGTATGGGCGGCAGTGTCCCCATACCTGGTGGAGGTAGGGTTGATCAGTTTGTCATCCGATAAAGAAACAGACTCCATACCTCAATTGCTCAGTCCTGCTTCATCTCTCCTCATACCTCAGCTCTTTCCCACTCCTTGCCAATTTTTGGTTTGGTTTTTGTTCTTAGTTGTTAATAGTCCACAGGAAATCAATTCGATTTAACATATGTGACCTTCCACCACAAAACCAGTCTTAACTCGATTTTTGAAAGTTCTGAGATATACATATATTTAAAATCTACAGATTTTTCTGATTAATTTGATATAAAAATGAGTGCTATAGGGCAAAAAATAAGAAAGTTATGGTCATTTGAAGCGGGTTACTGTGCCAATGGCCATTTTGAGAAAATGCTTCAAAGTTTTTGCTATCATCTCCTGCATATTTTCCTTTGCAACGGCATCTTACTTTTTACCATACTTATTTTTAGATGACACACAGAGAAACCGGGAGAGCGTCACACACACTTTCGAACAGTATATAACACGATGGGGTTCTGTAAGGGTTGCGTTAAGTTTTAGGGTCATTTTGCGTTAAATGAAGTTAATTTTGATTCAAGGTTAGGCTTTTAAATCTCAATTTTAGCTAATGTATTGGTTGTTTTGGAGCAAATGGATAGTGCCACGTGAAAGTTTAGGGTGTAAGGAACACATTTCTGCAAAAAAGTCAAAATGCCCCAGGTAGACCCTCACCAGCTATTTTCAGCTGTAGCCGTGAAGTAGGCCGCGCGAGTTAAGACTGGTTTCGTGGTGGCGGGTCACATATTTTCCCTACAATGGCAGCTAGTGACTCAAAGAAGGGCACTAGCCCAGAAAAGAAAGAAAAATGAATTTCTTCAGTACAATAACAGAAGAGTTAACTTCAGCTAGCATTTGCAATAGTATCTTGATAGAGCAATTTATATATTTTGCTGAGAAAATCACAAAATTATACAAATATCAAAAGAGCAAGTTCATTTTGTAACTGCCGAAATTGTCCACTTTCCTGTTGTCTTCTGCTTATTGGATTCTACTGAAGTGACTGCATGAAGCGACATGAGTATGGATAAAGGCTTACATTTTCCATATTACAGTCCTTGAATTGTGTTCTAAAAGTCATCGAAAAGTCCTTAACCGTCTTTAGTATGCACTTACCTGAGCTTAGTTAAGCCGAAAACCCATCGGCAAGGTAAGTAACTCCGTAATTTGAACATGGTTACCCAATTTAAAAATTAATTTAAAAGAGAGGAAAGGAAATAGTGAAATGAAAATAATTTTAAAAATTCCTACGAATATATATGTTGCTATATCATAAGTTTGAAGAATATCATATGAGCCATTTACTCGGGAAAAAAAAAAATCTTCTTCAGAACGTTCTTCCGAATCATACCTGGAACATCATCCCAGTCGAAATCTAGGTCACTCTAAGCTTCATTACCCAGCACTTTCACTAAGTCTTATGCCATAAATCCTACAAATCACAGTATCTTCATCACTAAATCTCGTTATAGAATGGCAGAAATCAAGGTTAGCGATGGCGAAAAACAGCATTTCGACCACAAAACTTAAAAAATTCGTAACTTGAGAACTACGGCACGTATCGACTCGCGGTTTTTGCAAACGGAAGTAAATGGCCACAGGAAGAAGGAAGTCACGTTCTCGCGAGACTTCCTTTTCAACGAGAAATATGGCGGTGCCCATTGTTGCCACGTGTTTTACCGGGCGCTGGCAGTTGCTCAGCGTTTTGGCCGTGTGATTTCCGGTTGGGCACTAGCGGGTTCTCGCCTGTCAAGAGGGTTAAATAGTCCTTGAATTTCATGTTCAAAAGTGTATATAAACCCTGAATTGAGATGAGAACGACAGGCTTTGAGTACTAGTTACAGTGAAATCTTCATAAAAAAGACCTCACCTGCTAACAATCCCTCACTTAAAAGATTTGTTTTTACAAGAACATTTTTCATCATTGTCTATACAAGACTAAGACCCAATTTTTAGGGATAACTGGGGGTCTTTACAGAAATGTTCCATTATACAACCATTTTAATTTGGTGGTTTTCTTCAAAGAAGAAAAACACTGACTACCATTTCCCTGTTATACAGGCCACAGGTCATCGTGACGGCAGCATATCCAAAATGGCGGTGACCTGCATCCACGATTTCATTGTGGCTGTTCTGGGGGGCCGTCATGAGCTGCCGCACTTCCACATCAATGAGTTCCTGTGTAAGACATTTGAAGACATGCTGTGCTTGGAGCTGTGTGACAGCGACGTGCAGGATCAGGTAGGTGGCCTGAACTCCACTTGGAGTGGACGGAACCAAAGTCATTTTCAGACTCAGAGTCACTGTGGAGTATAGGACGTATAAACTGCTTTTGAAGAAAATATCAAGTTTCACCTATAAATGTGGCACATGTTTTATTGCAGCTATGATTTTGCTGTGTATATGAAATCAGATATGTCTCTACTTCTGCATCACAGGGGCCTCTTATATTCTCTGTTTCCAAACCATCAGATGTTTACTGCTTCTTTTGTAGTAGGTTTGATTGTTGATGTCTTTTGTATGGCTGTTGTATAGTTTTTGATTTAGCTTTGTATAAGAGTGCATGGACTGCAGCATTATGATTGAGTGTGTTGGTGTTGTCATTGGCATCTGAAAGCGAGTGACAGAAGTCTTTTATCTCATAAAAGGAAATATGTTTTTTTTTCTGTTTGAATTTGTTATATGCCTAATGGACAAAGACGCGAGCATGCTAAAAGCCAGAACTGATGATGTGGTCATGTCATGAACTGAGGTACATATTGAACAATTGATGGTGTAAACTGTTTTGACACAAATACTGAACCATGAAAGTAGATGGTCTGCATGAATGGGTCTTCAGAGGGAGTTGCCAAAAGTAATGTAACCATGCATAGGAGCTTCAGAATACAACATAATCAGAACACATTTGAAAAAAAGAAAAGAGACAGGAAGCCAGTGCCTCAGGATTTGAAAATTGTAGCCATTTATATTGAGCATGTTGCAATGCTGGACATTTTTGTTTTTAAGATAGGGGGTTTAACAATAGTGCCTGCTTCTGTGTAATTGAACTGCTGAGTTTTGTTGAAAAAACCTCAAAATAAAGAACCTCCCAATAACAACGCTCTACATGTAAAGACTTCAGGGTTTGTTACATGTTTTTTTTGTGTTGTTGGCTTTGTTTGTGTGTAACAGTTTTAATCTCTCTAGGAAGACTCCATTCATTTGAGATCCGGTTAGTTAGAATTCACTGGTGTTGTTTTAACAAAGTTCTTCTGACCTTCTGTTTTTTTCCAGATTGTGTGCTCCATCTGTGAACTGGTTGAAGCCTGTACTCAGGAGCTGCAGTCAGGGTGGCGGCCCCTGTTTGGGGCTCTGCGCAGCGTGCGGATTGAATACACGGCCAACGAGGCAGTGAATGAGGCTCGTCAGCGTCACGTTGCGGCCGTTCTGGATGTGTTTGAGGTGTACCTCAACACAGAGAACATCCTGGTGTTTGCCAACGCCACCGTAGACTGCATTCTGTGTCTGCTTAAGTATGTGCATGGTTCAGGTAAGTGGGTTTGAATTTCAAGTTGATATCTGTCATTGTTAAGTGATTTAGATGAAGGAGGAGGGAAGGGTAGAGAGGGTTTGTTGGGGTGGGATTGTTGGTCAGTCGGAGCCTTGGTGAGAACCTTTGGTTTGTGGTGTATTGATTCCTTTTTCATTGCTTTTCCTCTGATGTGCACTGTATCACATTGTATGGTGTGTGCTGCAGTTTATGAGCATTTCTATGTTGCAGTATACTGAGCTGTGTCATGCTGTGTAGTTCTGTGCTTTAGAGTGATGTGCTGTAGTGTGTTATATGCTGTTGTGCAATGATGTACACATTACACATGCACCTGTGACCACACACTCACAAACACACTCACACCTGCACACAGATGCACACACACGTGCTCATATGCACTTGTGCGTGCATGCACGCACGCATGCACGCTCGCTTGCACGCACGCACACATGCACGCGTGCAAGCAAGCACGCACGCACACACACACACATGTACCCACCCTCCCTCACAATATGCAAACACACATTATGAGCAGGTTTTCTACTATTCCAGAAGTTAAAAGTCTAGGAGAAAAAACGCTTGTTTTGGAAACAGCGTTGAAGTTGTCAGTTTTGTTTTACATATGTTTTGTGCTTAAAAAGATCTTAACCTTTCAAAGGGACAAAAAACAGGCAACAAAGTAACATGTAATGATCAGTGTCGCAGTCCCCTGACTCTGCAACTGTGAAGCAAACAGATTTTCCCCAACCCAAAGTGGCTCCCTGAAAGTGCAAGTTTATGCCTTTACTGTCATATAGCCTGTACTCAGTGTGAGAACAAGTGTTTACTTTTGTTTAAAGTTCCATGTCAGTCTCTTGCAAGAAATGGACAGTTTGTTAGCTCTGTTTGGCTGAAAGTTTGCAGCTAGCACGATAACAAGTGCCTTACAACTTCCAGTCCAGAATTTTGTTAGCTGTGACTTTTGCAAGAACTCCTTGAATCAGTTTTTCAATTGTCTTCTGTCACTTTTAGGAATGTTTGAAGACATGGATGATGACGACGATGACGGCTCTGACTCGGGCAGTGATGTTGGCAACGGGGGAGTGAACCTTCAGAACCTGTGTGTCCCTGCTCTTGGCTACCTGACCCGCTGCTGCCAGATCCTGGCCTCCATGTGGCCAATGCCTGCCTGCCCAGTCTTCAAAGGGGCCTTCAGGTGAACTAGGGGAACCAGCACGTGTGATCATGTCTGGTTGAATAACTATCAGCATGGTGAGATAACCTTGACTATCCGAGCTTAGTGAAATGACAATGGGCACAGCTAAACTGTCCATTAAAGACCGTCTGAAGTAAAATTTCTTCTCTTGAGAGACTTGTTTTTCCTGTGACATTTTTCACTTCGTCTGTATTAGGTTTACTTGGCAATGAAGACCACAGCGTGGGGGAGGGGGGGGGGGGGAGCTAAAAGTGTCAGGTTGTGACCAACGACTTTCCAGCACTATCCTTTAAAGAGAAATGGTGTCAGCTTGTGACCAACGACTTTCCAACACTATCCTCTAAAGAGAAATGGTGTCAGCTTGTGACCAACGACTTTCCAACACTATCCTCTAAAGAGTAGTCCAGCGGAAGAGGAGACCAAACAGACAGAGGTAGAGATGGACAGCTTTAAAGAATGGACCGGGAAGAGCTCTGCCCACTGTCTTCAGAGGTGGAGATGACTGGCGTAGCATTTTTTGTTGCAGTTCCCCCAAGTCTTTAGTGAGCTGTAGGACCAGTGAAGGATTCCTTTCATAATTTCCACACTTGCACGCACGCACACACACACACACACACGCACGTACACACACACACACACACACACACACACACACACACACACACACACACACAGACACAGACACACACACACAGACACACACACACACACACACACACACACACACACACACACACACACACACACACACACACAATCAATTTGAAGTCAATATCTTGTTCTCAACAGTGTTCTAGGGAGCATAGTGTGAAATCGGCATCAATGCTGAAGCTATTAATTCGAGTCCTGGAGTTAAATTAACATCAGTGTTGATACTAGATGTAGAGTGAAACCAGCAGCCATATTGAAAACTTTCTGGCGCTGATTAATGGTTTTTAAACAAAAGCTGTATTTCGAAAGAGGTAGACACCAAAGTAAAACGTGTCTTTAGGTCGTTATTGAGAGGGTTCTGCCGAATGAGAGACCATCTGTCACACATGTCTGTTGCAGAATTCAACTGGGGTCTCATGTCCGCACAGTGGATCCCCACATCCCTCACATGGGCCTGTCCCTGGTGGCAGAAACCACAGGCCAGAAGAGTGGCAAGACAAGCGACACCATGACAGGCAAATGGAGCTCAACTGTGGGCGATTCATTAAGCATCACCTCTGTGGATTCAGGAATGTTGGAAGGGTCTTCTTCAGAGACAGGTTTGTCACACAGCTGTCTGTCAGTGTGAGGGTGTTGCGCTGAAGAAACATTCATGAAGAAAAAAAACAGAATATATTGTAAATCAGTTCCTTTTGTTCAGGCCTATTTAAAATCCGAGGTCTATATTGTGAATCTTAAGTTTGCATTCCTGCCATGATACAAAGTTAGTGTGGGATGGGAGATTGCAGGTTCGAATCCCATCAAGAGATATATATTTGTAGGATTTTACAGTCCATGGCAGCCGCTGCCAAAAGTAAATTTGAGTGTGCTACAGGCTAAAGTCGGTTGTTGGCTACACTTTGTCAAGGTTTGTTCACATGATAGATACATCTCTCTTCGATGTGCCCTGATTTCCTGACCAGCCTTGCAGATGTCTGTATCTCTCCATTCTTTTGATGCCAGGATATTTTAATGGACGTCAGTGAAAATTACAGCTGTGCCATTTCATCTCAGCCCAGAACACAACTCCATAGCATCATTTCCATCATCTGTGTCTTCACGGATCTTTTTCAAAAAGAAGTCTCAAATTCTGAAGGTCTGTGTGACCTGTTTTGCTTTCTGCCTCGTCTTCGTCTGCGGTAGGTTCCTGTACAAGTCTTCAGAGTCTGCAAGTTCATGGGGATGTCACTGGATGGAGGTTGGGTTCCTCTCTTTCCGGGTGGGGACTTGGGTCCTACAGCTAAGCAGTTATTATTATAGGGCACGCTGCTTAGTGAGTGGTGTCTTGTCTGAAGTGGTTGAGAACAGGCATCTCTCAACACCACCCAAAATGACCCAGCAGCAGTGCAGTGTTTAATTGCACATACTATACCATGGCTCACTAATGCCACAGTAAGTATGTTAGATCAATTGTAATTTTAGAAGGAAAATTTCCATTTCCTCTGATTGATGACCTGGTGAATACTGGATACTGATGAGGTCCCCTGTGGATTGGTGCTGTGACTGCAACAGAAAGAGTATGACTGAGGCTGTGTATGGGGTGGCCAGAGTGAGCGGCCCGGGAGCCATACCGCTGGGAGAGCACAGAATAGGAGATGGTAAAAGAGCGCAGACGAAAAATCAGTGTTATGACGGTGTTTGTCTGCTTTCAGCATAACAAAGGACTACATTTTCCGTACTCTTTTTTTTCCTGTGTACTTTTCAACAGGATTTATCGCTGAAAAGAACTGGACCCTTCACCTTAGCCTTAAAATGTAAAGTAACTGAGTGCATTTAATTTGAAACAAAAGGACAAGAATTTTTGTTTCCAGTTTTATGGAATTTGAGTTTTTTGCAATTAATGCTGTTAGTCTGATCAATCTGTTTGTGCTGACTGAAATTTCAATACATGTATTCAAGGTGAAGGTTCTGCTTGACTGTATGTAACTCATGTGGTACTGAGACTTAACTCTCTGTCTTTATCTTATGACTGACTTTCCCTATTGTGAAAGTCTGGAAAAACAACAAGAACAACAACAACAACAAAAACCAAGCAAAATGACTTATTCTGAGACAGAAGATCAGGTCTCAAATAGCTGTATCACTCACAAGCATTCCTAGCAAAACTAAGTTGTTTAGTTGCCTGTGACAGCGTGAAGGTCAAATGTGTTGTTTGCAGCAAAATAAAATCATACACATACATGTAATGAATAGTGGAAGTCCTGATTTTCTATTTTAGAAATTGAGTAAAGCCATTGGGCACAAAGATGCCCTTCCAAAAATTCATAGAAATGCCCTTCCAAAAATTTTCATAGAAGTCCTAATTATGGGTTTGGAAAATTTGTACCAAGGTACAAAATTTGTATCAGGCAAACGACTTTTTCTCCATGAACAATGAGAAATTGCTTTGAACTGAAACAACAGCAAACTTCATAGATTGTTTTTCACCTTAAACCGCAAATGAATAATCTTACACAGGGCTTCTGCTGGGGTGAAAATCTTTCCGGTCCCAGGGACCCCATCATCAGATTTTTAAGGGGTCCCAGGCTAACATTAAGGGGTCCCTACACCACAATAAAAACAACAAAATATACGTTAAAAAATTGCATCCCTGCATGCGCACTGCAATTGTCACAGACACATCGTCACAATAAAAACAAAATAAACATCAAAAGTTGTATCCGTTCTCGATCTTGCTCCTCTGCTACGCTTTTTCGCTTTTGCGACGATGATTTCGTTAACCACGCTTCGAGAGACATGTTGGAAACAAAGGCTTCGCAGAAATGCCTCTCTCCTGCCGGGAAAATGAAAAGCGTCATCGTGACATCACATGGCTCAAAGTAGGAAAATTCGGTCAACTGAAAACGATGCTGTGGCCTAGCGTTAAGCTTAGTCAGCCAGCCTCAGCAGACGACAAAAGTGACCGACGTATGTTGTTAGGAGGCTGCCCTACTTGCTTTGTTACTGTTCAAACTTGAAATGGGATGGGTTGGGTCCGAAGTGTAGCAGACCTACGATGTTATGGCACCCAACTTACGATGTTGAAGGCAGTCTTTTCTCACTTTATGTCTGACTTCACCAAAATTTGAAGGGGTCCCTGGGGACCCCATACACAGACACCCAGCGCGTCCCGTAGAGTTTTAATGCGTACTGTACGCAATTTTTTGCGTTTTCAGAAGCCCTGTTACAGATTAATCTGCATGTAAATCATTTTTCATCTCCAGTCACAAACAAAAGAACTTTCACCACAAACAAACAACTTTTCACCACAAACTACACCAAAATGACATGTTTTTTTCCTTTCTCTTCAGAGGACCAGAAGAAAGCGGATGAAGGAGTCTGGCTCCAGCCGGGCAGTTACTGCACCCTGGAGGAGCTGGACAAGAGGAGCGGGGTGCTGCACGTCTGGTACCTCCTCCTGGATGGCCTGGCCACCGCCATCTCATCCTGCCCCCGCTCCTTTCAACCACAGACCCTCACCACCCTCTTCTCCCTGCTCAGGGACACTGCCTCTGTGCCAGGTGAGTTGAGGAGACAGGGGGCTTCCTGAAAGAGAAGCAGACAGGCGATGCTATGATGGAGAGGGACTTGGGCAGTGGGGTGTTGCAGTTGATGGAGGGCAGGAGTGGGGTTGAATATAAGAAAGAGGGGAGTGAGTGGAGGATGAAGTTATGGGAAGCAGAGAGGATCGAGAAAGAGTGACCATGATATTCAGTTGTTGACGTGTCTTCTGCAGTTTTTCATCCCAAAGACCCAGTGCTATTGTGTCAGGCTTTGACATGGCAGATTGTGATTCAGCCACTCTTTTTGCTCAACAGTTAGAAGAAAGAAAGATCAGTTTTCTTTGGTGTGGGGTAAACATGCATTCTGTAAAGCTAATTAAAAACTCATTTGCTTGCAATAAATGAAAAATTACTTCGGAAAAAAAAAAGAGTAACCTGAATAAAAGTATGCCGAAAATCAACTCCACCACCCATTCAGCTCCATGGAACAATCTGTACATTTGGTGGAAAGAATATTTTACCATTGCATTTCCCTCATAGTGTGCGGTGCAGAATGAGTTGAGTTACATGGTACGTATGTGCGGCTTACTAAGAGTCTGAACATAGGAACAGTCGACCACAAGGTGCTGGTTTTACATGAATCAGACATCTTCTTTTTCTTTATTTCTTATCACTGGTGATGATGAAGACTTTTAGTTGTGTGTGTGTTTTTTTTTTTTACTGCTGTATACTACTGAGGAGTGGTTTTGTTTCAGATGTATGCCTGGGCATGAACTGACTTTCCTGCTTTGGTTTTTGACCCTGCAGGTGTGAAGTTTTCGCTGCACTGCATCAACCATCTGCTGCTTCCTATGCTGCAATCCTGGCTGCGACGTGGCTCCCGTCTCCATGGTTACTGGGACAGTGGGGCGGTGAACTTCAAACAGTGCTGTGGTCTGATGGCGGACCTGGTTGTGGAATTCATCGCAAAGTTCGTGGGTGAGAGAGAAAAGAAGCTGTCACACCACATTGAGCTAGTCAGATCTCAGCAGTGTTATTTGTGAAACAGTTTTTGTGGTAACATTGAGACAACAAAGAAAAGAAGGAAAAAGAAAAAGCAAAGTTGTCCATATAACTGGTAATTCAGGGGTTGCAAAGGTAGTTTAACATTTGACAGTTTAACCTTTACCAGACTCCTGGGGTCACCCACGATCCCACAACACACAAAAAGGGTTATATCTCTAAAAGTATTTGAGCAATCTTCATGAAATTTAATGACTTTGTCAAATACGTAATTGGCTTTAGGTATGTAAAATTTTACATGTATGTATAACTTACGAATGACGTAATTGGACGCATCTTTTTAACTATCTTGAAACGATGGCGGGGGTCGCGGAAGACCCCAACTCGCTTTAGGTATAAGCACTAAAATGGCTCTTTGCCGAGTGACGCATCTTTTTAACTATCTTGAAACGATGGCGGGGGTCGCGGACGACCCCTACAATTTAAAGAGTAGAATGCCGCTTATGCCTAAAGCGATGGCGGGGGTCACGGAAGACCCCAACTTGCTTTAGGTATAAGCACTAAAATGGCTCTTTGCTGAGTAGGGTCGTGAGAGACCCCCGCCATCGTGTCTGTGTAGTCAAAAGCTTCATCCGGTAAAGGTTAATGTGCATACTGTTTGGTTGGATGTCTGTCAATAATGCAGTAGTATGTCAAAAAAAAAATGTGGTCGGAAGTTAATGTACAATTATAGGCTAGTAACATGCAGTGATAGATTTGTAATGTGTAAGTCGTGGTAAGTCAGCAATCTGCAGCAGTAACTGGTAAGCTGAAAGTAAGGAATGGTAAATCACAAATGTGCTGTATAAGTTAATGCATGCTGGTAGATTGTAGTAGGTAAAAGTAAGCTAATAATGTGCAGTGGTAAGTTTTAATTCACAGTAGTTCGTGAACAATTTGCAGGGCTGAGTTACTGTGCTGTGGTAAATTAATTATATGTCTTTGGTGAGTAAATGACGTGCAGTCAGTTGATAATAATGTGGAGTTTAAAAAGAACATAACGTACTGTGGAAAATCAACAATGTATGTTGAAGAGTTAATAATATGCAGTGGTAAATCAACAATGTGCATTGGAAATTTAAGAACATGCAGTAGAAAGTAAATACTGTGCTGTAAAAATGATTGACAAGCTGTGGTAACTGAAAGAATGTGCTGTGATAAGTTAAAAGTGTTTGGATAAGTACGCTAATACTTATGTGTGTGTTTGGATAGGTACGCTAATACTTACTTGTGTGTGTTTGGATAGGTACGCTAATACTTATGTGTGTTTGGATAGGTACGCTAATACTTGTGTGTGTGTTTGGATAGGTACGCTAATACTTATGTGTGTTTGGATAGGTACGCTAATACTTATGTGTGTGTTTGGATAGGTACGCTAATACTTACTTGTGTGTGTTTGGATAGGTACGCTAATACTTACTTGTGTGTGTTTGGATAAGGTACATTAATACTTACTTGTGTGTGTTTGGATAAGGTACATTAATACTTATGTGTGTTTGGATAAGGTACATTAATACTTACTTGTGTGTGTTTGGATAAGGTACATTAATACTTACTTGTGTGTGTTTGGATAAGGTACATTAATACTTACTTATGTGTGTTTGGATGAGGTACATTAATACTTACTTATGTGTGTTTGGATAAGGTACATGAATACTTACTTATGTGTGTTTGGATAAGGTACATGAATACTTACTTATGTGTGTTTGGATAAGGTACATTAATACTTACTTATGTGTGTTTGGATAAGGTACATGAATACTTACTTATGTGTGTTTGGATAAGGTACATTAATACTTACTTGTGTGTGTTTGGATGAGGTACATTAATACTTACTTATAGTGTGTTTGGATAAGGTACATGAATACTTACTTGTGTGTGTTTGGATAAGGTACATGAATACTTACTTATGTGTGTTTGGATAAGGTACATGAATACTTACTTGTGTGTGTTTGGATAAGGTACATTAATACTTACTTGTGTGTGTTTGGATAAGGTACATTAATACTTACTTGTGTGTGTTTGGATAAGGTACATGAATACTTACTTGTGTGTGTTTGGATAAGGTACATTGATACTTACTTATGTGTGTTTGGATAGGTACATCAATACTTACTTGTGTGTGTTTGGATAAGGTACATTAATACTTACTTGTGTGTGTTTGGATAAGGTACATTAATACTTACTTATGTGTGTTTGGATAAGGTACATGAATACATACTTGCGTGTGTTTGGATAAGGTACATGAATACTTACTTATGTGTGTTTGGATAAGGTACATGAATACTTACTTATGTGTGTTTGGATAAGGTACATTAATACTTACTTATGTGTGTTTGGATAAGGTACATGAATACTTACTTGTGTGTGTTTGGATAAGGTACATGAATGCTTACTTATGTGTGTTTAGATAAGGTACATTAATACTTACGCGCATTTGGATAAGGTACATTAATGCTTATTTATGTATGTTTGGATAAGGTACATTAAGGATAAGGTACATTAATACTTACTTATGTGTGTTTGGATAAAGTACATTAATACTTACTTATATGTGTTTGATAAGGTGCATTAATACTTACTTATGTGTGTTTGGATAAGGTACATTAATACTTACTTATGTGTTTGGATAAGGTACATTAATACTTACTTATGTGTGTTTGGATAAGGTACATTAATACTTACGCGCATTTGGATAATGTACATTAATACTTACTTATGTGTGTTTGGATAAGGTACATTAATACTTACTTATGTGTGTTTGGATAAGGTACATGAATACTTACTTATGTGTGTTTGGATAAGGTACATGAATACTTACTTATGTGTGTTTGGATAAGGTACATGAATACTTACTTATGTGCTGTGGTAAGCTAATGGTGTGCCGTGATAAGTTAATAATGTGCATTGGTAACTTATGACATTCAGAAAGATGAATGTGTTGCGATGAATCAACGCACAGTTAATATCTGATAATAAGTGAACAGGTATGCACCGGTAAATTTATGGAATGCACAGTGATACAGCAACTATGACTGATGATGATAATGACAGTGATAGTAAGGATGAAGATGATAACAGTGATGGTACAATCTGCTTTACAATGTGGGCGCGCACATGCAATGTTGATGATGGTTTCAGACCGGACAGAGGAGACTTTGTCGTTGGAGTTGATGCTGAAGCAGTTGTTTGCCGTCCTGATTGAGTGTGTGGCTCAGCCCATGAGAACTTGTCCTTGCTTGGCTGCTCTTGTATCAGGTAATGCTGATAACCAGGTGCTCGCAATCCTATGACATTTATTTGCCATAGATTTCATAGGCCTGTGCAATGCTGGGAATACTAGTTGCAGGTTCCTTTATGCATGTCATTTCTTTTTTCTTTTTTTTAACTTTGATGTTGTTAGGATTGTGATGTCATTGTTTAACTTGTATGTGTGTTGTTGTGTCAGAGAAAGACAATGAAAGCCAATTTTGTATTACAGGTAGATCGTGTGCTGTAGCTGGTTTATATCATTCTTAATGAATCAAGTTGTTTTGATTTGTACATGGATGTGCATTGTATGATTGTAAAGGTTTGTTGGCTGGAGACTTCTTTTTTGTTGGATATCTGAATATTCTTCATTTTCGAACATCTGCACAGAACTTTGCCCTCATCAGAGATTTTTTTTTATGTGTGTGTGTCAGTGCAAATGTGTGGGATCAGTTGTGTTTATGATCTTCAAAGTGATTGTTGTTGTTTCGTTGGATACTCTTTGTGTAGTGGATGGGAGACGAATTCCTCATTTGGATTTTATGCATTGTCTCTTCTGTTCTTATCTGCATCATTGTCAATGTGTGATTCTGTGGTTGATGGTTTTGTTTGTTATAATGTTCAGTAAGAGAAGCAGTAGCATCATAACTCTTTGGCACAAATCACTCTCATATCATTCTGTAAAGTGACTATCATGTTGATTTTCCAAGTTTTGTTGTTGTGGTTTTTTTTTTGGGGGGGAGGGGAAGCTAGTGAGTTAGTTGTATACAAGACTAGTTTTGTTTTTACATATTAATTTGAATATGTCATTTAACTATTACTTTTGGTGTGCCTAAAGTGTCTGTATGATTCTTCATTGAATGATAAAGAAGGAAGCTTAACACTATTATGCCAATAGAAACCGAACATTTTCAACAGATATGGTCATAGAATGCTGGAGTTTGTGATAGATTCCAGTGACTGAGTGTGCAAATTAAAAGTGTTAGAGGTTCTGTCACTTAGACACACAGACTGGTTGATGGCAAGAGAACAAGAGCTGAATAAAGAAAAGAAAAGAAAACCCTGATTTGAGTTCCTAAGGCGCTAAGCTCAGTCGATGTCATATGACATGATGTTGAGAAAGGAAATCGTAAATGAGACGGAGATGCCTAAACAGTAAATGACAAGTAAGAAAGGCAACTTTACTTCCAAGTAAAAGGTTTGTAACCTTATGTTCCAAGTAATGCGCTGTGTGGCTCCATCTTGGCGTAGGTACGGGTGCAGACATGAGATACCAAGTGAAATGATGGGGTTGGGGTGTTGGGGGGGGGGGGGGGGGGGGGGGGGGGGGGGGGGGGGGGGGGGGGGGGGGGGGGGGGGGGGGGGGTACAATGGGGGTGAAAATTGCTCTTTCTTTAGAATTTACAGTGTACATGTCCCAGCCTCATTTGATGTGTCTTTTCATATTGGTCATGTTTAGGTTATTTGTGTTTGTTTCTGTTCAGAAGTATGTGTAATGTCACAACAGTCAGGATGCGAAGGCACTCACGATCAGTCCTGAACAAATTTTGATTTGTGTTCGTTCATTGCTTCAGTTGTTGCTGTGTGCGTTTGTCAGCTTGGGGATATGATATGGGTGAATTTTCAACTTCCTTTTTCGAGAATCCACCTTAATTATCTGTGTACTTTTGTTTGCGTTTGTGCTAGCTGAATTGGTGCCACAAAAAGCATCAATTTGGAGTTACAGAGATGTAATTTGTTTCACCATGGGAGCCGATGTTAATTATTTCTTATTCATTATGATGCTGTTCCAGACACGTAATGCTGAGCGCCGCTCCGTGCTGACAGAATCCATGTGGGCAGTCAGTGCCCGCTGCCTGGCTCATGCTGTTGCCGTGACAACCCACAATTTACGACAGCTTATGGCCCTCTTCCATCCCAACTCGGATAACTTTTATGGTGATATTGGTCAGGTCAAGGTTGCCACACGCAAAGACTGCGTTGCCATGGATAACATGCGGCTAAAACAGCTAGCGCAACAGGTTTGTGTGTGTGAGTGTGTGTGTGTGTGTGTGTTTGTGTGTGTGTGTACAAATGTGTGCTTGTGTGTGTATGTATGTGTTGTACAGCATTTCTTTTCTGTTATAGTAAAAGATTCTCATTACAAATTATTTCATTGTTTGCATGATAACACTTTTTTTTTTTCATTTGTGGTTTTATGGATAAAATAGGTTTGTATATATGCTGCTTCAAGTGAATAGTACACACCTGCCAACTCTTCCATTTCTAGCTGAATTCTATCGGTGCTAAGAAAAAAAAAGATTGTTTTGTGATCATCCTGTTTACGCAGCAGCAAAACTGCTGTGTGTATAGCCACAAATTCAGCTGACGTTCTGGTTGCCAACATCGATTTACTTCATTTGTTACCACCATCATGTTGAAGCGTGAAGCTTATTTGTGTTGCTTTGTGCCGAAGACAAAAAGAACTGAACTGAGGTTTCCCTCAGACTACTCAGAAAAAATAAGTGTGTGTTCGATCCAGTGTTGATATATCTTATCCTCAACAATTCACATGGAGGTTGTCTGCATATCCAGCGTCACATGAACTCTGCAGAAACCGGCCTGATTTTTCGGTCTTCCATTGGGCAAGGCACTACAAAGGCATTGATGGTCCTGAAGTAAAAAGAGGGCCATGATTCAAAAGTGATGTGAGAGAGAGTTTATTGCAGCAATGCAAAAACGCCACTTCAGCTTCTCTCAAAAGGTAAATGTACTGGTTACAGGGGCTATGTTACAATAGTGGGTTGAAAGATAACACAGACATGAACAAAAGAAAACCTCCACCAAAATTTTGAAAATTTGATTTTTTAAAACCCCAAAAGGGGGAGGAGAAGAGAAAATGTTTGAATTGCAAGCATTTTTTTTTAGATGGGGGAAATGCCAAAAGGGTTTTATCTGTATTTCCAGGGGTTTCCTCGTTTGTTGTTGGAAAATTTCCTTGCAAGTTTGAGGAAGGTTGGGCGGGTCTGTGAATAAATTCTTGTCGTGGTGTGTGTGTTTTCTCATTGTTCTTGAATGAATTTTGTTTGAATATTTTGGAAATATTGTAGATAAAAATTGTCTGGCGATCATTTTTGGATGCAAACATGTATTTTGAATATTTTAAATCCAAATATACAGTGTATAATGTATGGTGTTGGTGGGTTGGGGGGGGACGGGTGTTTTTGTTGAAACCAGTTACCGCACCCCCGTTTCGTTTGACTGGGGGACAAGCTTTGTTTTTTTTTGGGCCCCCCGACCCACTGACATCTAAACCCAGTCACATCGGGCCCCAGGAAAGAATGGGTTTCCCCAGTCCCACACTCCCTCCCTTTCCCCCTCCCCCGACCATACTGAAAGTCTGCCCCATGGAGGCCGTATGAGTTTTGTTGCTTCCCCCCCTTCCCCATCTGCCCCCCGCCCTTGCTGACGTCGTCCTTTGATCATGTCAGGCAGGTGAGAACTCCTTTTGTCCCATAAATGCTCCACCCCAACCCCCTTTATCTCCCCCGCCACCCAAGTGGATCCTGATTCCGGTAAAATTGTTCCTTTTCCCCTCAACCCTGCGGGCCCCCCCCCCCCCCCCCCCCCCCCCCCCCCCCCCCCCCCCCCCCCCCCCCCCCCCCTTATGTCTCTGACCACACCTACGTAAAATGTTTTACATCAGTGTCAGTAAAAATCCCCTCTTTGCCCCTCATTAATCTTTTGTTGTCTTTTAAACCCCTTTCCCTCCCCCTCTCCCTTCCTTGCTGAAACCCCATTTGACAGTCCAAAAAAGATCATGTCGGGGCCAGGGATTGCCCCTTTCCCAAAACTCTTACCCCCCCCCCCTTTCCCCCCTTCTTCCTCCCCCGCCCCAGACTTCAGTATACAATTGACATACGCATGTGTTCCCCGGGGCTTTAATCCTCATGCACAGAGATTTGAGTGTGTCGTGTGAGTATAGGTTTTTCCTTTTCAAAAATTGTTGTTCTTTTGTGCTTTATTTTTTATTGTCTTTCCTTTCGGTTTTCCTTTCCTTTTTTAGTACCCTCTTCCATTCAGGGACTCAACCTTTAGTACACCGGTTGGTCTGCGCTGTGTTGGCAAAAAAAAAAAAAATCCAAAAAAAGAAGTAGTCTTAAAAATTTTTTTACACCTGACCTCCTAAAAACCCCTATGTCATCAGTGCCCGGGCAGTTGCAGATAACAGATTCCCAGCAGGGAGATCATGAGTCTATTTTACAGGCCATTTTGAATTTTTTGGGGGGTTTTTCAGCTCTGACTTGCTCCCGCCAAGTTTAGTTTTTCATTGGCTTTTTTGGGCAGATTGGGAACCAGCGTTGATTTTATCCACAAAGGACACTTTTAACTGTTGTTTAAATTGCCGGGTCAACATTCATGTGTCTGTATCTCTCAGGGCCGGGGAAAACTTTGGGCATGCCATGCAGTTCCAGACCAGAAGGAAACTGCACAGCGCATCTTTACCCATCCCATGATCACATTCATGGCTACCTCGGGTTTTTAAATTTTTTTCTCATCGGCATGATAAGCAATTCTGTCATCAACAGGGGGGTTTAAATAGGGGTGTCCTGCGCCTATGGATCAGAACAGGGGTTGCACCACCCTTTAAATAATCGCATTACAGTGTATGTGTGGGGGGGAATTTCTTGAGGCCGAGATTTGGTGCTACATGTTATTGCCTGTGCCCAAACCCCGTAGTAAAGGCCAGGGTATGACTGTGGGTGGAAAACTGGAAAGACCAGCATGAGGCAATGCCCCTGAAGTGGCATGGAAGATGAGACAAAACCAACCAATCAAATGGAAGGTGAGACAAAACCAACCAATCAACTGGAAGATGAGACAAAACCAACCAATCAAACAAAAAAGAACTTATGATGCGTATTATGAAGGTTTTGAAATATTGTTGTTTCCAGAAACAAAGGACAGCTTTTGGTGATTGTGATGATTACTGTGAAATACCAATGCTTCCAAATCAAATGCACCTCTTGGTGCTTGTTGTGAAATGTAACATTGGTTTTAGCATCAAACCCAGTCTGACTTACCGACCGTTTACTTACCGCTTGCTGAACAGTTATGCATTACCTGGTGCCTGTGAATGGGAGTTCGGGATAAGCTGAAGAGGAAACTGAATGTGTACATTTCAGGGTGCCACTGCGAGACATGATTGTGGGCTTGCTGTCCAATCAGTTGCTGCTGCAGACGCTGGGAGCTCTGTTGCTGGATTCAGGTTCTGACCCTTCGGTGTCCTCCGAGGGCGTGTCTCTGCCAGGTTGGTGTGCTCAGGGGATCAGTGACAGGGTGTACGCAGTCGGGAAATGGTGGGGAGACATCATGTGGTAGTTTCAAGGGCTTAAAAGCTTGTGAACTTTGGGATCCTTGGTTTGGAAAAGCTTGTATGTTCTGACAAGTCAGCAATATGAAATGTTCTCAAAGCCATTAAAGGGAACAAATGGTTCTTGTGTTGGAAGGGGAGAGGAGGGGTGAGAGTTTCTGTTGTTCCATATTTTATTTTGTGATGGAAGTTGAGTAAGAGTTATCATCCATCATATATGTGTTTAATAAAAGGTATGGATTGATAAACAGATGGTGGTTTGTGAAAATAGAGTGTTCGAGGAAATAGTTTGTACATAAACATGAAAATCCGTTTGAAACCAAGCTTGGATAATTTGAAGCTTCTCAGTATACGCAAGTTTTCAATGAAGATCAGCACTTTTGTTGTTTTGGGTGACTTTGTGTGTACAGCGCTGTGAAGTAAACATACCCTGCACATGTTATGTTGATAGCTGGGTAATTTATCGGGCATGTGAGACAAACAGTATTTGGGCTCTGAAGATTTTTTTTTTTTATGTGATAGAGGACCTTAAGTACTTTTAAATAAAACTTTCATCAATGGATCCATCGTCATGTTGCCAAAGCAATATGTATTTCAATGTATCAAGCTTTGCTAAAGTGAAGGAGATGTTTTCCAAGCCAAGTAGGATTATGTACTACAGATATGCTACAATACCCACACCCATATACTTAACAAACAAAGGAATAAGATAAATGTTTACTTTTATACCGTTTCTCTATAGTGATTCCTGCCACTCTTTTTTTCTTCTTTTTTTTCTCGCAAAAGAAATCTTGTAATTCTTTATTCATAAAATCAAAACATCTGCAAATCATTCCATGGAACCTAGGTGTGAAATTTTATAGTTTCATATCATCAAACAACATCTTATATTTGTTGATTTCGTATCAGTCACTGCAGAAGTGAGAAAGTATGATTTTGAAAATGTTCAGAGATGCCTGGTTTATGCATGGCATTGTCTCATTGTGCGGCTGACAGGGCTCATGCGCTACATGTCTACGCGGAACGTGTTGTCCTTCATGGAGATCCTGGACTCGCTGTACCAGTTTGCTGTGGCCTTTGACGTGCGCCCAGGCCTCAAGTTCCTGCTGCAGAAGGTGGCAGGACTGGAAGTGGCAGCCAACCAGTACCCGCCTGGCTGGTGCCAGCACCGTGCTGTATCTGCATGCCCTCACCCACCTCTGCTCCGCCTTCTCTTCCCTCGACATGGCCTCGGTGAGCTTGGTGCTCCAACAACACTGTGCTCCGGAGGGGAAAGAGAAGGGGCCAACAGACCATGAGCCAGAGAAAACGGACACACTGGACAAAGATGGCCAGAAGATGAATGGAGAAAAACTGGGAGGAGATGGGGAAGAAAGAGAGACTGACTTCTCTTCGGATGCCACAGTCAAAGAGGGCGTTGAAACACATGTGAATGTGTCAGACAGTTGCAGGGAAAGTACAGATGATCAGGAAACATGCACCTCCACCCTGATGGCAGAGGAACAGAAAAGGACTCGGCAGACAGTGGTGAAGCTCCTCAGTCCAATCCCCCATCTTCCCGGCCAGAGACAGACGACGCAGACAACCCTCCTCCCACAGCCGCATCTGATGTGCCACCGTCCGCCTTCCACACCCCCACACCACTTCATCCTGGAGGCAGCGAGGTGCAGCCAGCAAAGCCAAGCCCTGGGAGAGCGCCACCGTGTTCCTGCCCATGCTGAAAGAGAAGTGCGACGCCATCTGCAAGCAGTACGTGGACATTATGGCCGACAGCCACACAGAATCCCTGGTGGACCGCATGTCCGGGCGCTCGCTGTTCTTCTTGCTGGCGCAGCCTGAGGACATCGCGGAGATCACCAGGCCTCTCATGAGGAAAAGCAGCGACATGAGCAAGAAGGCTGCGAGTCTGGGGACCGGGGAAGGGACCAAGGAAGGCGACAAGGCTGCTGTGGTGGAGATGGTGGTGTCCAACCCGCAGATGCAGTTTGGTAAGTGTTTCGGTTCTGGACTTGCTCAGTGATATGTGCGCACCGTTGTGTGAAGTGTGGTATGTGTGATTTCAATATCTGCACACTGGTCTTCTGGGTGTGGAGCTTTGGTGTGGTGTACAGGCTAGTCCGCATGCAGGTGCGTTGTTGAAACAGTTGATCGTGATTTTTTTATACATATGCAGGAATGCTAAGGAAATTGCTACAGCTCTCATTTCATTTGATTCACTCATAAGTAAACATAGACGCAAACACGTTAGCTGTTAAAACATGTGCAGACATGAATACATTTAAAATAGATGTGTGCTTGAGTTAGTGACCCCCCTTTTTTTTTTTTTCATTCTCATAGGCACACGAACACACAGGTGCATATACTCACACATGTGCAGAGGTACGCTAGATTAGTGAGGGGGGAGATAGAATAAGGAGAGGGGTGGAGTAAGGAAAGAAAAACAAACATCCTCCTCCCTGTCTCCCCTTTCCCCTTGGGTTACAAAAAGATGATAAAAAAAACGTTTTATTGTACATGTTTCATCGCAGTCTTCAGACAAGGGGGGGGGGGGGGGGGGGGGGGGGGGGGGGGGGGGAGAGAGCGGGCAAGAGGGGGAGGGGGTAGTAAAAGTAAACCCAGAACAATGAGCATATCTTATCTTTTGTGCTGATTTGATTCACACTGATACACTTGGTCTCTCTCTCTCTCTCTCTCTCTTCTCTCTCCTCTCTCTCTCTCTCTCTCAATCTCACACACATACATTTTCATTGCTGCCTGGAAAAAGAATATATCAAGTAGAGACTGAGAGAGACATGAAAGAGGTGAGATGGAAGCCATGCATTTTTGCCCCACAGACCAAGCTGCTCCTGACTCTCCCCGTTCTCCTCCACCAACTGAGCAAACACTGCAGGAACCAACGACTCCAGCCAACACGGCAGCAAGGTCAGCAGAAGTGAACACACAGACGGCGATGCCAAGTGGAAATTCAGCAAACGGCAGAGGAGAGCCGATCAGGAGAGCAAGGTGAAAATGACAGTAAAATGACACTGGTTTCTGATTGGTTATGCTAAGATTTTTTTAAATGCAAAATGACACTGGTTTCTGATTGGTTATGCTGAGATTTTTTTATGTATCATAATTATCTCCACCAAGGGGATTAGCCTGTCATCTGAATCTGGTAATTTATTTTGTTTGGCTGTCTGATAATTATGACATAATGCAAAAACTTCTGATTTGATTTTAATGAAGAGAGCAAAGATGAAGTTACAGAACCGTGAAAGATTATGAAATGACCAAATAACAAAACAGACACAACATGTTTTGACCTATTGGTCTTCTTCAGACTGGAAAAACAATTGAAACGAACCAATGGATCAAAGCGCGTTGTGTTTGTTTTGTGACTTGTTCCATTCGGTGGACAGTCCTGTGTCTTCATTGTGTCTTTGTGTTTGCTTTCTTATTTCAGTAATTCCCTGCAGTAACCCCACTTTGAAACTGATTTCAAAGAAACATGGTGGAAAGGTGAATTGTGGCCCAGGACATGCCCATGAAAGAGTGGTGCAGATCCTGGTCAGACAATGTACCAAGGATCCTTTTAGCGAGATTACCCCCCCCCCCCCCCCCCCAAAACCACTGTAACAGTTGTAACGAAACTTTGTGGAAAAATGGAATGTGTCCCTGTAACGAGCCCATTCAATTTGAATGCAGATCCGTGGTGTGGATCTGGATCAAAGCGTGGATCTGGGGTCCCTTCCACTTCAGCGGAGGTCTGGACTCTCTTAAGTGCCCTACTGTTTTTATTTTTATTTATTTTATTTTTTTTTAACAGTTATATGTTTATTGATTGTTGGGGGGGAGGGAGGGGGGGGGGGGGAGGAAATTCAGTAGGCAATTTGAACACCTGCTGGGGGGAGGGGGGGGGGCATCATTTTATTTGATAGTCACACCCACATCTTTTCCTCTCCCTCCTTCCTGGTTTATCCTTTTTCTTTCTCTGGTTGCCCCATGCCGTGAATGTGATTGTCACGTGCCTGTCCATGGGTGCAGGTGTACTCAGTGGCCACGGACACCGTGATCCAGAACCTGCTGGGTCAGTACAAGCGACGCAAACTTCACAACACCATGCCCAGCACCCAGGTGCAGTTTGCCCGACACCACCGCCCGGCCGTCACCAAGGTGCCCCGCCGAGAGCCGGTGGATGAGGTCATCGACAAGCAGCAGCAGTCGTCCATCATGAAAGTGAGATCTGTTTTTCTTCTCATATTTGGTTGACTTGTGACTGTGTGTGTGTACATGTGTGTGTGTGTGTGTGTGTGTGTGTATGTGTGTGTGTATGTGTGTGTGTGTGTGTGTGTGGCGGGTGCATGCATGTTGTTTTTCTTTGCTTTGGAGTTTGGAGAAGCATGCCCAAAGAGCAGTATATTTTAATGCACCCTGTGCCCACCTTTCTCTTGCATTGAAGGTTCTTCCTCAGAGTGAAACATCTTTCAACAGGATCACCACAACGTGCATTTTCATAGGCCAAAAACACAAAACCTGATATTAAGAAGAAAGACACTGTTACCAGAATGAGCTGAAGTAAGATTTTCGCCATGGTGTTTTGTTTGTACTTGTGTAGAAATATAAGCTGTGATACATTTCAGTAGATTTGCTCTCATTAGGAGACACACACCTCCAAAGCAGTTTGGCTTACAGTACCTATTTATCTAGTACTCATGTATATTATGCACATGAATAAACTAGGAAACTTGAGTGCTAGATGAATGTGCAACAGTGTCAGTAAAATAAACCAACCAAAAATCTGTGACTTACTGTTGTCAGTAAAGGGATTAGTAGATGGTGTCTTGTACTTGCAGACCTGTTTACCCGTATACAGTTTCAACGTATTCTGTAAGCACATTAGCGAAAATACAATCAATACCACAAAATAATTTTTTTTTGTAAACTGTTAAAAACATCCAGACACATAAGTGGTAATCGGACTAGAGGAATGTAACGATGATGTTGTCCCATTTGCCAGTTTGGCTGCTTTCACCAAAGAGTGTCGGCTCTTGCTAACTTCCGCAAGATCTTTTCTGGCTGAGTATGCTTCATTGATAACATGTCAATAAGTAGGAACAACAGCTGGCCCTGAAATAGAGAAAAAAATTTGCGGAAGGGCAGGAAAGTGTCCCAAACTATGCCATTGAATCAGGTGTGAAATGAGTAGGTGTTGGAACAAGCTATTCTTACCGTAGTAGGTAAGGAATGTGATGCTTCCATCATGGTACGGGAACATGAATTGAATGCCCACCCCACCCCCACCCCCTTCCTTCCCACTGCTTTTACAACAAAAAAAGTTGAAAGATCATCCCCCTTCCCCTCCTGCCCCTCTCCGACCGTTTTCACAAAAAAATTGGGAGAATTTGATACGCTTCCTTCTTGGAAAATGCACCCATTTCTTGTAGAGAAAAAAAGTACACCCAAAGAATTAGACCAAAAAAAAATCTTTAACCACTAACAGCTGAGCAAACAGTGTGGATTTTAGCCTGAATAGGTGAAACTTTCAGAAATGAATGTGAAGGCTTCCCTGTGCAGTAACCCCTCATGTCACAGGCACGTTTGCTCTTCTCCTCTACTCCTCTGCAGGACAGTGAGGCTCACCAGAGGTCCTGGTCAGAGATGCTGGTGACGGTCCTGCAGTTGTTCCTGCAGCTGGCAGACCCTGAGTTCCAAGCTCTGCTGCCGGTGGTGTCGCCCAGCGTGACCCAGCTCATCTGCCATGCTCAGGACCCGGTGCTGAGGGACACCCTGGCCCAGTGGTTCCAGCGTCTGGGCGACATCTATAACTTTCTGCCCCACCAGAGGAAGGAGAGTGTTGGGAAGGAGTCTGAGTGCTGATCTGCCGTGGGATGATTGGTTGTCATTGTACTTCACTGGTAATAGGAGGAGAGAGTGTTGATGATGATAAAGATGAAATGTGTGTGGGGTATCATGGAGGAGGAACACAGAAGGGGTGGGGGTGGGGGGTGGAAGAGAGAGTGATGGTTTAATGTTGATAAACATGAAAATCTTGTTGGATATCATTATCATTAGGGATAGTTACCAATATTAATAAAGTTGAAGAGTTTGTTGGATATTGCGAAGAAGAGATGGTTGATTGGTTGATTCTCATAAAGAAAGATGAAAACTTTTTGTAGATGATATGCCAAAGTGATTGATGATGATAAGGATAGAAAGTTTGTTAGGTTATGGTGAGGAGGCATGTTTGATAATGACAGTGATAAAACATTTTGTGAGGAGAATGGCAGGAGATGCTGTTTTTCATGATAAATGATGAAATGCTGAGTGGTGATTGTTAATGATTAAGATGAAAAGTTTGTCCGGTAACAAGGAGGGATGATCATCGATGATTGAAATGAAATTTTGTTAGGTAATGAGGGAGATGGTTGTTGGCAATAAAGATGAAAGTTTGCAAGATGATAGGGAAGAGGGTGGTTGTTGACAGTAAACATGAAAGTTTGTAAAGTGATGAGGAGTGATTTTGAGGATGATCACAAGGATGTAGAATATTTGTTATGACTGATGATTTTGGAAATGAAAGATCTGATGTCATTTGGTATGACTGGTAGTATGTGTGTGAATTCTTGGAAGTGTTTTTGTTTGGGGCTCTTGTGTGGGTGTGTGTGTGTGTGTGTGTATGTGTGTGTGTGTGCGTGCGTTCAGTTCGTGAGATATTGTAATGTAATAGAAATGTTCGATTTTTTCAAACACTACGATGGAAATTCTGGAAGCATTAACAAACAAAAAAAAGACAATGCACCAAAGTAGTGAAGGTGCTTTGAATAGAAAAATAAAAAGAATCATTGCCTGCTTTCAAAGGTGAAATGTGTAAACAATTCATAATGTTTTGAACAAGCATGGAAAAGTTGAAATGAAAGAGGATGAAAGCAGTTGCAGAACTTTCTTGATGGGAGAGGAAGTGTTCTCAGAGTTACAGGACTTTCCTGATGAGTAAAGGAGTGTTCTCGGAGTTACAGGACTTTCCTGGTGAGTAAAGGAGTGTTCTCAGAGTTACAGGACTTTCCTGGTGAGTAAAGGCGTGTTCTCAGAGTTACAGGACTTTCCTGGTGAGTAAAGGAGTGTTCTCAGAGTTGCAGGATTTTCCTAATGGGAGAGGAAGTGTAATTAGAGCAAGTGCCAAGCCTGGGCATGGAGAAAACCTGTGTGCCAGGTGTTCATGCAGCTTCAGAACCTCGGCAATATCACCTTCAGAAAATATGATCGAGTCTTGGAAGGGAAGGAATCTTTTTCAGGTCACTTCGGTACAGATTCATAGCAAAATTTCATAGAAGCATGTTTTTGAAGGGATGGAAGTCTGTATTTGGAAGGCAAGTCTTATAAAGACAGAAAGGTGTTTCAAAAACGGTCAAAAGACAGAAAGGTGTTTCAAAAACGGTCTTTAAAGGGAGAGAACTTTTTGGGGGGTAGGGGTGGGGAGCTAACTAGTAGAAACCAGAGAAAAATGTGCCACTAAAACAAGTCTTTAAAAAGAGATAGTCTTTGTTGGGAGGCAGACCTAGTAAAGACTAAGAAAAGACATTCCAGACAACAAAGTTTTTAAATGGAGGTAGACATAGGTGGAAGTAGATCTGGTGAAGACGGAGAAAAATGAAGAAAAACAAGTGTGTGCAGGGAGGGAGACTTTTCTGAGGAGGATAGTCTGGTGGATGAAAACAGAAAAATGTTCCAGCAAAGCAAGTCTTTGTAGGATGGTGTCTTTGTTGAGAACTTGTACGTGACATCACTGATCACTTTATAGAAGAAACATCTATTTCTGTTTCAGTTTTTACAGATTGTGCCAGAAGGGAAAAAAATGAGCAAGAAAAATGTTACGCTGAATTCGAGCATTTCGTTTTCCAGTCTCATTGCCTATATACATCAAATGCTATTTCCTGTAATTTGGGTACAGCTTTAGTCAAAAGACAGGATAAACGATTCACCAATCGAATGCGTTCATCGTCAGCTCTGGTCTCTCATAATTCTCAGGTGGATGTGTCACTGGCAAATTGGAGACCTCTCAGTTTTTCAAGCTCTTTCTTCAACACAGATTGTTCTAGTCTGATTTCTTCATCCAGAATGTATTTAAATGCCATTTTCTGTCACCGTCCCCTTGATGAGAGATAGACGGAATATTTACCCTATTAAAATCCTACATTCTGTGCCCGTCTAAAGGTCAGGAGCAGACATATTGCATTAATGACAGTTACGTTTGTGTTAAGTCTGACGACGGTGGCTGGTACCATCTCTTGGTGGCTTTTTCCTTCACTGTTTAGTGACATGTTCAGTTTATTGGGGAACATTTCATAGAAGAAGGCGGGTCTGGTCCTTCGTGGAATCTGGTGCTGTACTCACGTGCGCTCAGTTCAGGTTCACGGAGAAAAGAGGGGTCAAAGTTTGCTTTGTTAAGGGGTGACATCGAAGCCCTCGGTCCCAAACCCTCGTCCTTGCTCCCACCCCTCTGTGCATGAAAAAAAAAAAAGTGTGCTAAATGAGAGGCATTTATTTATTCTTCGTTATTTCGTGCGTGAAAGATAACGATGGGTTTAATCATTCCAGCTATGCCAACAGATGTCCCTTGTAGTCATGTGTTCACCTAATGCAATGAAATCCATGATTTTCTCCAATAGATAGGTGGATATACTGGTGTTTGAATGGTCTTTTTTTCCCCTCCTATGTATCTACATCTATTTGTTGTTGTTGTTGTCTATGGTCTTCTTGAATTCCATATTGCTGTTTTCATGTTTTGTTCACATATAGGAGATCTGTGTTCATTTATTTTCTGGAATGATGTTTGAGTTGTTGATATACATCATACAGCATTTACATATTTGTTGTATTCCATTGTGTGATTGTTATTGCTCAAAATAAGTTTTTCTTTTGGTATATTGTTATTGTTTTTTGTTTTGTTTTTTTCTTCTTTTTAATTGTTGCCCTCCAGAAGGGAGAATAGCACTTGGGGTTGAAAGTTGGAGTTTGTGAGGCAGATGAGTTGTATTTCATGTACATTTTGTGCACATGTTGTGTCTGTGTATTTATATATATATATATATATGCCTGTCTGTGATTGAGTGAGGTGTATCAAATGTTGAGAGGTTACAACAGAATATAAATAATATTAATAAATGTTCTCTTTTCATTCTATTTTTGCTAACTTTTAACATGGATGGTTTCATTGTTTTTAATCTCACTCAGATTAGTTGCTAACATCTGTCTTGTCTGTGCATTTCTGTTTTAAAGTCATGTGCTGAGATTTTAGTATTTATTTTGCAACAGTCTTTTGATGTGTTTGCATACATTCTGTACACTCTTATTCCCAGTATTTCTGTTGTTGTTGTTCTGAAAATTCCATGGATTGTATTTCATCTTACTTTACACCGCACAGGTTAGTCCCTTGACTTTGAACCCACATAAGATAAGATAATGTTGCTTATAGCCCAGCCGACCGCAGAGGGCCACATCAGGGCTGGTTGAACCCACATAACTGCAAATTTACTCTAAGATCTTTGTTTGATGGGCATGAGTATGATTTGATCTGATGATCTCTTGCATTCCAGTGTTCTAAAAGCTCACTATTTTTTGCAGCCATTCCGGATGGCTTATTATCCATTCCATGTTCGCTGCCATAATCTTTTATTCCTACCTGTATTTTCTGACTGCAATATATTGACATGCAGGTTGGAGTGGAAAAGATCTGTTCATGAAAGTGCCGGCGGAATTTTGATGTTCTTTATCTTAACTGCTTTTGTTTCCCCTGATCTCCGTTTTATTCTTCTGTGTCGCTTTTTTGAAGAGGTTGGTGAAATGGGACTGGGGAAGAGGGAGGCGGTAGACTTGGAGTGTTTGATTTTTCATATCTGCTGATCGCACTGGACAAATATCAAGTTCCAACTTGCATAGAACACATGTGGTTTTAGGATTTAAGAATGTATTTAGTCTGAAGAGGAAGAGAGAGATATAGTAATACTCAGTGGTCTGACAAACTGACTTTCTTTGATTTTCTTTCCACATTCTAGATGCTTTTGAGCTCACATGTAGAAGGTTGTGCAAGTTTGTACTATGGACGATCAACATAGTAGTTGTCATTTTCGCCGGCCATCTTAATGTGTTGTCTTTCTGATTGTCCATGCAGTGTTGGATATGATCCTCCCTCCGCCCCCCCCCCCCCCTTCCTCTCCTGCTCTCCTGAAGTGATTATTCATATCAGCCATATTGCCTCAGGTGGCCGTGGACATTTAGCCTGAATCAGTTAACAGTCTGTGCCAGCCAAAGTTTTTTCTCTCTTTTAAAAAACTTTTTTCTTTTTTTTTATCAGCACTTTGCTCCAGAGCATTTGTTACATCTTGTATGGCTGTTACTTTCCTTGGTTATTTATGAGTTATTATATTTTATCAATAGTTGTATTTATCTACGGCATTGTAGATGCATTGGTCCACAGTCTTTCTTGTTGGTCTTATTAGTGCATATATCTATATATCAATAGTATTGGCTTTCATTCTTTGTGCACCAGCAGTTTAGTTTTCAACTGTATTCCAGAGTCCGTTTTGCACCATCTTTTGAGCAGTTATTGTTTTGGAGGAGCAGTATTCTGGAGTCTTTTTATTGGACTTTCTTTAGCATTAGCTTTCCCAGTGTAATGCTCTTGGTCTTTACTATGATGCATTGTATTACCATTTTCGTTTTTTAGTTTTGTTTGTCATGTACTGGAATTATTTTAAAATACTTTTTAAAATCAAGACCTTTTTGAGGTATCTTCAAGGATTTTTTGAAAGAATAGTTCTTTACCAACATTTTTTTTCAGTATAATGTCATGCCTCCCCCCCCCCCCCCCCCCCCCCCCCCCGCCCCCTGTTTCCCCTTTAAAAAATTTATTTTTTACCTCCGTTAAGGATGTAAAGTTTTCACTGGCGACTGTTGGTCTGTTTGTCTGTCTGCACGACGATGCAAAAAGTTTAGGAACAATTTTAACATAACTTGTGGGAAGGTGGAGCATGACCCAAGGACACAACAGATACATTTCTATTGAGATCCATGGTGCGGATCCTTGCCGAAGGGTGGATCCAGGATCTGTGTGGCTTTGACGGAGGTGTGCACTCTCCTGAGTGGCTGCCCGGGTTCTCTTGTGTTCGTTGTTCTTTTGTGTTGAATGCCTCCGACAGCGGCCACTTTTTGCAGTATGGTTCCGGTGCATTTTCACCGCAAACTGGCAGCACGCAAGACTCTTGTCATGGAGACTGCTGAGTCCTGTGCCTCCCTCCCCCCCCCCCCCCTCCTCCACCCTCCCTTCCCTTCCTCCCTCGACACAATACTACCAGTTGGTTTAAAAAAAAAAAGAATTTGTACACTGGAAGGGGGTGGGGGTGGGGGGTGTTGGAGGGAGCGAATAGAGGGTGGGAAAATTGGGGAGGATGTGATCGGGGGGAGGGTGGAGATGCTGCTTCATTGTGTTGATATAGCCATAGACTTGGCTGTAAGCTCTCAGTTGTGATGTCCGTCAGAGTTCTGAAATTTACTTCCATGTACAAATCTCTGTTTTCCTTCAGTTCTATAGAGTTGAATAAAAAAAAAAAAAAGGTTTTACATTACTAGCTACATGCATATGTGCATGTTTATGTATGCATTTGCGTGTTTTAGATTTCAGCAGTAAGACTGTTGCCTCTTGCAACAGCTCCATCAGTTTGATTTGAAAGGGCATATGACATTTTGAGAATTATTTTTCAAAATACAGAAAATATGATGTCAAATTGTTAGATAAAAACAAAACGAGCTTCTATTTATACACAAGCTTGGTTAGCTTGCCATATAATAAACAAAACGAGCTTCTATTTATACACAAGCTTGGTTAGCTTGCCCGCTGGTGACCTACTTGTTTTTGAGTGAACCAGCCTTTTATGTAGAAGAAGAAGGGGGAAAGATGCATAGAAATTAGCTGGGGGAAAAGACAGTAATGGCATTTTTGAGGTAGAGGATTCCTTGCAGCTAGTAGTGTATTGCACTGTACAGTATTGTATTGCATTTTCTTGTGTTGTGTTTTGTAGAGCATATATTTCTCTTCACAACAGATTTTTTTTAAGGTAGGGAGGTCTTCTCTCCGGTGGAGTGGGTTGCCATAGGACAGTGCTACCTCTTTTTTTCTTCTTATCTCTCTATGCTTTTTGTTTTTTTTTAAACAGAATTTGCAGGGGAAGTGATCTGGTTGCCAATGTTTATTTCACATGTGCTAATTGTACGCTGCACGCAAAATCACAGTTTGTTGCCTCATCCTACTAAGGACAGGCACTCAGACCACTGCTGTTAAGTGAACGAATGATGGGAAGGGAAACTTGTTGCATGAGATTTGAACCACTGCTCTGGTGTTTCCTGGGTTCTTGTGAGTTAGGGAGTAAACTACCTCTCCACTGTCCTCTTACCAGCCTGCATTTTCACCCTCAGCATGGATCAAGAGAATACTGGAAGGTGTGTTAAAGATTTTGTGTTGGTTTTCCTCTTTTTCCTAGTCTGTATTCAGTATTTTATTGTTAGCAGTACATGACAGTTTCTGTAGGAAATGATCTTTTAATCATCTCATCAATATTTACAAATCTTTACCGTGTTTGGTTTTTAAAGTATTCATTCGGAAATGTTTTTCGAAATGTTTGCATGGTATGATTTATGTTCCTTTTATGATTTGTTTGCTTGTCGTTCTGTCATGAGATCTAGTCATTAAAAAGCCCTTTTTGTTTGTTTTTATTTTGCTGCACACTGGCTACGCAGTGTGTTTGAAAACAATAAAATAAGATTGAAAAACTTTGTATATGCCATTTTCATATTTTGATTTTTCTTTACTTGTAGATAAATGTATTTACATGCTTACAAGATACATACATGTATTTATTATCATACAGGTAATTTCTCGGATACCTGTCTGGATCCATGTTTAAATCCAAACAGCTGTAGAAACACTAATACACACACACACACACACACACACACACACACACACACACACACACCTACGTGCATGGACGCCTACAGGCTTGCACACATGCATGCATTTGTGTGTGTGTGTGTGTGTGTGTGTGTGTGTGTGTGTGCATGCGTTGGGAAGGATACAACTTTCTCCCTTTTGTGTATCACACCCACTTCAATTGGTTGGACAATGTGTACCCCTTCCATCAGCTGGGCAGTGTGTACCACTTCTGTCAGTTGGGCAATATATCCCGTTACCATCGGTTGGGTAATGTGTCTCACTTCCTTTGTTTGGTCAAATGTATCCCACTACCATTGGTTGGGCAATGTGTTCCTTTTCCATTAGTTGAGCAGTGTGTCCCACTTTTATCGGTTGGGCAATATATCCCAACACCATCGGTTGGGTAGGGTCCGCGACGTTTCGTCGAACGACATTTCGTCGAACGACATTTTGTCGACGCGACTTTTCGTCGATCGACATTTCGTCTACGCGACTTTTCGTCGAACGACATTTTGTCGAATTCGCTGAAACGTCGTTCGACGAAAAGTCGCGTCGACGAAATGTCGTTCGACACGGATACGGATACTTGTGTGTGGTTGTGTGCGTGTGGTGTATGTTGGTGTGCGTGTAATGTGTGTGTAATGAAACACACACGTGACTTTCACAGGATCACTGGTAATCAGAAAAAATAATGTTGCTGAACTTGTATCTTTTACTTAGGCAAAACACAGAATGCTTGATGCATGAGACTGGTCAAAAAAACAAAAAAATGTGTTTGCGTTGTTGGTTTTGTTCTCGTAATCCATGGCGACAGTACGAAGACAGGATCGTCAATGGTACACAATTGAGCGAGCAACGTCCTCCAGGAACTGAATGTGAATGATTGCGTTGTTGGTTCTGTTCTGGTAATCCCTGACGACAGTACGAAGACGCCTGGCAGCTCGTTCCTGAGAAGTGCGTTTCCAGATGTTTGGGTGGGCCTTTCCCAGGATGGACTTAATCCTGCGATGCCACCCTTCAAGTGCATTTGTTGTGCGTGGTTCGTTGGTGATCGTTCTTCCGTGAACAGACCAAATTTCTGGAGTGAAATGCGGAGCAACCCACTCCAGACGAATCCTCAGACCTTGTTGCTGGGCAGGGACGTAACGGCCAATGTACGTCCTTTCAAAGTACGCGCAAAGATCATCACATGAATCGGGGAGTGATGTGCTCATTTCCTCAAATGCCGCTCTGATGTTCTCTGGGGGAACAAACGCTAGGGCTGTCAACTGGCGAACTTGCAGACTGAAATCAAAGTCAGTCATGTAGGCATCACGGAGTCCGAGTTCAACGACCTTGCGCCAGTTAGTCTGAGCGAAGTGGAAAAAGCAGCATTCCACGGAGGCATGCGGAAACAGCTGTTTCACTGAGCCAAAGGCTGCCTGTTCAAAATCTGAGCGGAAAACCTGCATGTCAATGTCGCACCCCATTTCAATAATCTTGTCTCTGATTGCTCTGATTGCCATCAAGTATATTTCTCCAGACTTCCTGGGCAGAACACAGAATGCTAGAGGAAAAATACATCCAGCCACTTCTCCATGCAAAGTATATAATTGTTTAAAGAGTGGTGGTGACACAAAAAAGGTACCATCTCCGTACCAAACTCTGCTTTGAGCTAAAAGCCGAAGGTTGGCATCAGAAGAAAATACCAGGACACAACCATCTCCGACTTTCTCATCAAGGATAAGCCAGTCTTCTCCTTTGTGGGTACAACTCCAGACGCCTTCGATTGTGATGTCTGCGGCTGTGGGTGGAAGTTCCGGTAAAAGGCGTCTTCGCTGTCTCTGCACAGTCCTCCTCATGGAAGCCTCTTTGGGAAGGGACGCCTGGTGAGCAAGGTGAACTTTGGCAGCGACCTCCTGGTTGATGATTGTCGCGGTTGCCCATGAAAGCCAGCAGCAGCAGCTTCCTTGATACGTTGTTGCGCCTTTTTTGCCTATATGGAACACAGAGACACCTCGTCCTATTCTTACTTTTTGAGTTGAATTGAAGTTTGAACAAAAGAGACACCAGGCATCATGCAAACACATGTGACACCAGGCATTACGCAAATACATGTGACACCAGGCATCACGCAAACACATGTGACACCAGCATCACGCAAACACATGTGACACCAGGCATTACGCAAATACATGTGACACCAGGCATCACGCAAACACATGTGACACCAGCATCACCTCAATGCGAGAAGGCTCAGGTTCGTGATTGTGGCGACCACTGGTCTTGGATTCGACGAGAGAGAGAGAGAGAGGTGAAAACCATGCAAATACATGAGTGAGTAAGTGCGTGTGTGTTGTTGTTGTTGTTTGATCTGTTTAGCGTCTGTTCACTCTAGGTGATATTAGACGATGCGTGTGTGTGTGCGTGTGTGTGTGCGTGTGGTGTATGTATGTGTGCGTGTTTGAATAATCACCATAAAAAAAGTCACCTCAATACGAGAAGGCTCAGGTTCGTGATTGTGGCGACCACTGGTCTTGGAGTCGACAGGATCCCCCGCCTCATTGGTGTTTGATACCACCCTTGCATGACACTCTCTCAGGCTACAGCGCCAATATATTTTGTTGGCCGTCTTTCTGTCCACTGTATACGTAAACTTATTTCTGTTGGTGCGTCCTATCTCCATCTTCACAAAACATCAGGCACCGCAAATGACCAAGTTGCTGTTGTGATCGGGTCCTTGTGATCAGCCGCTCACTGAAAAAGAACAGTGAACACAAACTCTGTCTCTCTGTTACATCGACGCGACTTTCTGTTGCACCGGACCCACCGAACGACGTTTCGTCGAAAGACATTTTGTCGAATTCGCTGAAACGTCGTTCGACGAAAAGTCACGTCGACGAAATGTCGCAGGCTGCAAGAAAATTCGAGGAAATGTCGTTCGACGAAATGTGTCTCACTGCCACTGGTCGGGCAATGTATTCTTTTTTCATTAGCTAGGCAATGTGCCCCACTTTCATTGGCTGGGGCAATGTGCACCACTTCCATCGGTGGGGCAGCATGTTCCACTTCTGTTGGTTGTTCAATGTGCACCACTTCCATTGTCATGCAGTGTGGGTCCCACTTCCATTGGTTGTACAATGTGTCAGTCTTCCACTGGTCGTGCAATGTGTCCCTCTTCCATTGGTTGTGCAATGTGTCCCACTTCCAGTGCTTGTGCAATGTGTCCCACATCCACTGGTCGTGCAGTGTGTCCCTCTTCCAGTGCTTGTGCAGTGTGTCCCACATCCACTGGTCGTGCAATGTGTCCCACTTCCAGTGGTTGTGCAGTGTGTCCCTCTTCCAGTGCTTGTGCAGTGTGTCCCTCTTCCAGTGCTTGTGCAGTGTGTCCCTCTTCCATTGGTTGTGCAATGTGTCCCACTTCCATTGGTTGTGCAGTGTGTCCCTCTTCCAGTGCTTGTGCAGTGTGTCCCTCTTCCATTGGTTGTGCAATGTGTTCCACTTCCATTGGTTGTGCAATTGTGTTCCACTTCCATTGGTTGTGCAATGTGTCCCACTTCCATTGGTTGTGCAATGTGTCCCTCTTCCAGTGCTTGTGCAGTGTGTCCCTCTTCCAGTGCTTGTGCAGTGTGTCCCTCTTCCATTGGTTGTGCAGTGTGTCCCTCTTCCATTGGTTGTGCAATGTGTCCCACTTCCAGTGGTTGTGCAATGTGTCCCACTTCCATTGGTTGTGCAATGTGTCCCTCTTCCAGTGCTTGTGCAGTGTGTCCCTCTTCCATTGGTTGTGCAGTGTGTCCCTCTTCCATTGGTTGTGCAATGTGTCCCACTTCCATTGGTTGTGCAATGTGTCCCACTTCCATTGGTTGTGCAATGTGTCAGTCTTCCACTGGTCGTGCAGTGTGTCCCACTTCCATTGGTTGTACAATGTGTCCCACTTCCATTGGTTGTGCAATGTGTCCCACTTTCATTGGTTGTGCAGTGTGTCCCACTTCCATTGGTTGTACAATGTGTCAGTCCTCCACTGGTCGTGCAGTGTGTCCCACTTCCATTGGTTGTGCAATGTGTCCCACTTCCATTGGTTGTACAATGTGTCCCACTTCCGTTGGTTGTGCAATGTGTCCCACTTCCGTTGGTTGTGCAATGTGTCCCACTTCCATTGGTTGTGCAATGTGTCCCACTTCCAGTGCTTGTACAATGTGTCCCACTTCCATTGGTTGTGCAATGTGTCCCACTTCCATTGGTTGTGCAATGTGTCCCACTTCGATTGGTTGTGCAATGTGTCCCACTTCCAGTGCTTGTGCAATGTGTCCCACTTCCATTGGTTGTACAATGTGTCAGTCCTCCACTGGTCGTGCAATGTGTCCCACATCCACTGGTCGTGCAGTGTGTCCCTCTTCCAGTGCTTGTGCAGTGTGTCCCACATCCACTGGTCATGCAATGTGTCCCACTTCCATTGGTTGTGCAATGTGTCCCACTTCCATTGGTTGTGCAATGTGACCCACTTCCATTGGTTGTGCAATGTGTCCCACTTCCATTGGTTGTGCAATGTGACCCACTTCCATTGTTTGTAAAATATGTCCCACTTCCATTGGTTGTGCAATGTGTCCCACTTCCATTGGTTGTGCAGTGTGCCCCACTTCCATTGGTTGTTCAGTGTGTCCCACTTCCATTGGTTGTGCAATGTGTTCCACTTCCATTGGTTGTGCAATGTGTCCCACTTCCATTGGTTGTGCAATGTGTCCCACTTCCATTGGTTGTGCAATGTGTGCCACTTCCATTGGTTGGGCAGTGCATCCCACTTCCATTGGTTGTGCAATGTGTCCTACTTCCATTCGTTGTGCAATGTGTCCCACTTCCATTGGTTGTGCAATGTGTCCCACTTCCATTGGTTGTGCAATGTGTCAGTCCTCCACTGGTCGTGCAGTGCGTCCCACTTCTATTGGTTGTGCAGTGTGTTCCACTTCCATTCTTTGTATGATGTATCCCACTTCCATTGGTTGTGCAATGGGTTCCACTTCCATTGGTTGTGCAATGGGTCCCACTTCCATTGGTTATGCAATGCAGGGTGTCCCACTTGGTGCCCCATTGGTTGTGCAATGTGTCTCACTTCCATTGGTTGTGCAATTTGTCCCACTTCCATTGTTCGTGCAGTGTGTTCCATTTCCATTGGTTGTGCAATGTGTCCCATTTTTATTGTTTGTGCAATGTGTCCCACTTCCATTCGTTGTGAAATGTGTCCCACTTCCATTGTTCGTGCAGTGTGTTCCGCTTCCATTCTTTGTGCGATGTGACCTACTTCCATTCTTTGTGCAATATGTCCCACTTCCATTAGTTGTGCAATGTGACCCACTTCCGTTGGTTGGTCATTGTGTTCCACTTTAATTGGCTGGGCAGTGTTTTACACTTTCATTTGTAGAGCAAGTGTCTTCCATTGGTTGGGCAATATGTCCCACTTCCACTGGCTATGCGATGTATCCCACTTTTAGTGGCACGACGCACCACGCACACACACGCACGCACGCACGCACGCATGCGCACGCACACACAGACACACACACACACACACACACACACACACACACACACACACACACACAACACACACAAATTCAGAATATTTAATCCCTTGACACCTTTGGAGACATGGAGAAAGAACAGGGGTGATACTGCTGAGATACTCAGTTTGGCCATTCGTCCAATAAGTGGCAAAACTTACACCGTTTCTCCAAATACTTTTCTCCTTATCTTGGTTACCCACATCTTCCCAGCCTCAGCCTCTTCCTGCCCTCCTTCAGTGTAGTAACAGACTACAAGAGCCAGCCCGTCCATGCTCGTCTGGGAAGCAGTTAAATTCTGACCGCCATATTTGAATTCCAGGTGTTACATAGACTGACGGCTTTCTTCAGCTGTTGTTCTTTCACCTAAATGAAGAACATTTTCTCCACATGCTGCTCCTTCACCTCAATGAACAAAGTTGCACTTTTCAGATAAGGTCAAGAGAGAGAGAGAGAGAGAGAGAGTGTCATATTAAACCTACACTCTTAAGGACATGTCTTCAGAACAATCAAGTCTGACATTTTCCAGTTAACGGATTTTCTTTTCATCTTAGCATTGTGTGCACACGAGTCGAAGAAACAGGTGTGTAGCCATGCACTTTACTTGTGTATGCATGTGTTTGTGTGTGTGCTTGCTTAGGCGTCAATGTCTGTTCACATGCGTTGTTGTGTGTATGTGCGTGCTTTAGTGTGACCGTGTCCGTGAAAGTGTTCGTTCAACTGTGTTTGCATGGGTATATGCAAGAGATCAGAGAGGGGCTCTGTCATCAGTAGACCTACTCCGGACTTAAAAGGAACTTAAAGTTGGCCCCTTAAAACTTGCATCAAGAGAATCAAGAGATATTAACGCTTGCTTCACACAACCCCAGGTCTTTGCTGTCAGCTGGTCTTCATAGAAGGTGGAATGACATTCAACATGTGAAACGTTTCCCAAAATGGCAGCTGATACGAATTTTAAACTGAAACAGTGCACCATAAACCAAAAACAGATGTCTTTTATAGCTCACACAATGGTTTTGAAGAGCCTAGCTGCAGATGTTGAAACAGCTGTGTAGATGTTAAAACGTCGTGGCATATGCTAAAGCGTAAAACCCAACAACTCTGAATTTGAAAAAAAAAAATCTCATCCGAGTGATCTTTTATAACGACATGAATTGGAGCTTTTGTATGAGCAGTGTAAATGAGTAGAAATCCCACTCCTTAGCAGAGTTTTTGTACAGGCAGGGTAAATTAGGAGCCCCACATTCCTGAACAGAGTTTTTACACAGGCAGTGGAAATGAGAAGAAACCCCACATTCCTGAACAGTTTTTGTACAGGCAGTGGAAATTAGAAGAAACCCCACATTTCTGAACAGTTTTTACACAGGCAGTGGAAATGAGAAGAAACCCTCAATGATTTTAGTAACTGTCTTAACAACAGACAGCAAATAGATGCAATTTTATTAGATTTTTCTAAAGCCTTTGATAAGGTTGACCATGAGGGCCTGCTGCTTAAATTAGAACACATTGGCATTGGCGGTTCTTTGCTAAAATGGGCCAGATCATTCCTCGTTGGGAGAACGCAGAAAGTTGTTGTGGAAGGGTCGTCATCCCATTGTAAACCAGTCTTGTCAGGTGTACCACAGGGAACTGTTCTGGGGCCCTTGTTTTTCTTAATTTATATAAATGACATAAGTAGAAATCTCTCTCCTGGAACTACTATAAGGCTTTTTGCAGATGACAGTTTAGTATATAGAACAATCAGAAGCAAGAATGATACACACATTCTACAAGAAGATCTAAACGCTTTACAAGAGTGGGAAAGAACTTGGAAAATGGAATTTAATCCCCAAAAGTGCCAAGTGTTGCGTATATGTAACAAACGCTCGCCAATTAGATCAGATTATTCTATCCATAATACTATTCTTAAAGAAACTAATGCTGCAAAATATTTAGACGTGATTATAGATAGTCGTCTCAAATAGAAAGAACATTACAATTTAGTATGTAAGAAAGCAAATAACATCTTAGCTTTCTTATACAGGAATATCAATGACTGCCCCCAAAAGGTTAAAGACGACTGCTACAAAACACTGGTTAGACCAGTACTGGAATATGGTTGCTCAGTTTGGGATCCTTACCATCTAAAGGACATTGATAACCTTGAAAAGATTCAGAAGAGAGCAGCACGGTTCGTAACAGGGAACCACATCAGAGAAAAGGGAATACTAGGAAGAACATGAGAAAATTAGAATGGAAACCCTTAGAAGAGAGAAGAGCTTTTATTAAACTTAACACCTTTTTCAAAGGCAGAGCTAAAGTAATTGATATTGCAATGGAACAACTAGTATTGAATAAAAGTAGCACCAGGAGTGGCGGTCAATGTTATACCATACCTGCATCAAATATTGACAGCCACTTACATTCTTTTTATCCCAGTTCTGTACGGCTGTGGAACTCACTGCCGGGTGCCATCAAGATTGCCACAGGTGCAATCTCATTCAAAAAACAAATTGATTCGACAGTTTTGAGATCTGCATATTGACGTTTTTCTATTTTTACTTCCCCAGATATTTTATTGAATATCGAGTACGACCCCTTGTTGCCAAATTTGCTCCAGGAACCAACAGTCTGAGTCGCACTGTTTTATGTTATTTTATTCTACTTTTTTTAACATGTGCGCTGGTGACCTGCTCATTTTTGAGTGAACCAGTATTTTAGGAAGAAGAAGAACCCCACATTCCTGAACAGAGTTTTTTACACAGGCAGTGGAAATGAGAAGAAACCCCACATTCCTGAACAGAGTTCTTACACAGGCAGTGGAAATGAGAAGAAACCCCACATTCCTGAACAGAGTTTTTACACAGGCAGTGGAAATTAGAAGAAACCCCACATTTCTGAACAGTTTTTGTACAGCAGTGGAAATGAGAAGAAACCCCACATTTCTGAACAGTTTTTGTACAGCAGTGGAAATGAGAAGAAACCCCACATTTCTGAACAGTTTTTGTACAGCAGTGGAAATGAGAAGAAACCCCACATTTCTGAACAGTTTTTGTACAGGCAGTGGAAATTATGAGTTCCATATTACTAAACAGTTTTGTACAGGCAGCGGAAATTATGAGTTCCATATTACTGAACAGGGTTTTTGTGCAGGCAGTGGAAATTATGAGTTACATATTACTGAACAGAGTTTTTGTACAGGCAGTGGAAATTATGAGTTCCATATTACTGAACAGAGTTTTTGTACAGGCAGCGGAAATTGTGAGTTCCATATTTCCATATTAGGAAGGAGCCGGCATAGACGACATGTGGACTGACTTCAAGACATCGCTGCTCTCAGCTTTGGAAGAAAACGTCCCCTCATACATACAACGGAGAAACCACCGCTACCCATGGATCAACAAAGAGGTCAAACGCCTGCTCAGAAAGAAGAAAAGACTGTATAAGCAGGCAAAGAAGACCGGAAGATGGGAGAACTACAGATTTTTCCAAAAAGATTGCAGGAGACGAATGAGAGCAAAGAGTGGGAGTACGTAAACAACACAATAGCAGAAGGACTCCGGAATAACAACACGAAGCCCTTCTGGAACTACGTCAAGTCTAGATGCCAAGACAGCACTGGTGTGGCACCATTGAAGAAAGGCACGACCCTCCAGAGTGATGGCGCGACCAAGGCACAGATCTTGTTGGATCAGTTTAAATCCGTCTTCACACCAGATGACGACACACCACTTCCGAAGATGAATGGGCACCCTTTCCAACTTTGGATGAGCTCATCATCGACACTAACGGAGTAGCCAAGCTGCTGAAGAACTTGAATCCAGCAAAAGCAGGTGGACCGGATGGTATACCAAACAGGATCCTTAAGACCTGCGCCGATGCCATCGTTCCTGCCTTGACCTGCATCTACAGGTGTTCCATACGTACAGGCCAGTTACCAGAGGATTGGCTGACAGCAAACATATCAGCAGTTTTCAAGAAAGGAGATAGAAACAAGGCAGAAAATTACAGGTCAGTTTCTCTAACTTCAGTAGCCTGCAAACTCCTGGAACATATCATCTGTCGTCACCTTCGGAACCATATGGAGAGGCACAACATACTGACAGACAGAAACCACGGCTTCAGATCCGGCTACTCCTGTGAGACGCAACTGATTACCACAATGCATGATCTCTTCGAGTCCTACGATGCCGGGAAACAAACCGATGTGGTGATACTGGACTTCACTAAAGCCTTTGACACGGTACCTCACAAAAAGCTACTCCACAAACTCGATCATTATGGAGTACGAGGACCGATTCTTAAATGGCTCACCGACTTTTTGACGAAAAGGAGGATGCGAGTGGTGCTGGAGGGAGAGGCATCAGGAGAGGTAGCTGTCGACTCCGGTGTCCCTCAGGGAACAGTGTTGGGGCCACTACTCTTTCTGTGCTACATCAATGACCTACCGGAAGCAGTGAAGTCAAAAGTACGACTCTTCGTTGACGACTGCCTACTGTACCGCAACATCGACACCCTTCAGGACCACATCACCCTGCCAGAAGACCTGAGACACCTTGAGGACTGGGCCAAGAGATGGGGATGCGCTTCAACGCACAGAAATGTTACATCATGTCCTCCCGGAGCAAGTCTACCTACATGTACAGCCTCAATGGAGTCTTCCTGAAACAGGTTCAGCAAAACCCGTACTTAGGAGTACTCATCTCAGATGATTTGAAATGGGGTCAACACATTGCAAATATTGCTCGAAAAGCTGGATCAACAGTGGGCTTCCTACGCCGGAATCTCAGGGATTGCCCAAAGGAGCGCAGGCGCCTGGCGTACATCGCACTGGTGAGATCCAGACTGGAGTATGCAGCTACAGTGTGGGACCCATATTATCAACAGGACATCGAGAAGTTGGAGAGGGTACAGAGACAGGCAGCACGCTTCATCACAAAGGTCCAGGGAACCAGGTTGCGTAAGCAGAATGCTGCGGGATTTGAATCTCCCCCCGCTGGCTGATCGTCGCAGACAGGCACGATTAGGCCTGTTGTTCAAGATAGCGGGAAATCTCATCCCCGCCATTCCCCCCAAAAACTTCCTGACCCCTGTGAGTGCTGGCCGCAGACGGACACGACCCCCCAAGTATGAGGACTTCGAAGTCTTCAATATTACAGAACACCGTGTGGTCAGTAACACTCGCGGCTTCAAACTACCTGTCTGTAACACAAGTCAGTACACCCACTCCTTCTTCGTGCGGACAGTGATGGACTGGAATCATCTAGGGGAGGATATCGTCAGTGCAGGCTCTGTCAGTGCATTTACATCAGCACTTGGCAGATCAACATCGCCTGCCTACTAGCATCCTGACAGCAGTAGAGTTTTTAGCCAGCTTTTTGTGTTTTTTTAAACCTGTAGATAACCTGTTGTGGCTACTCACAGAGACCTTAACCCAGTAAAAGATTGTTAGGACAAAGTGGTGGCTTTTTAAACCATTTTAAAACTATTTTTGCATCTCTCCCCATTCCGTCGCGTTTATAGCCGTTGATTGGCTCCTGCGACGTATTGTTCCAGATCCAGATCCAGATACTGAACAGAGTTTTTGTACAGGCAGTGGAAATTAGAAGTAGTTATATTACTGAAAAGAGTTTTTGTACAGGCAGTGGAAATTAGGAGTTATATTACTGAAAAGAGTTTTTGTACAGGCAGTGGAAATTAGAAGGAATTATATTACTGAACAGAGTTTTTGTACAGGCAGTGGAAATTAGGAGTTCCACATTCCTGAACAGAGTTTTTGCACAGGCAGTGGAAATTAGAAGGAGTTCCACATTCCTGAACAGAGTTTTTGCACAGGCAGTGGAAATTAGAAGGAGCTTCACATTCCTGAACAGTTTTTGTACAGGCAGTGGAAATTAGGAGTTCCACATTCCTGAACAGACTTCAGTACAGGCAGTGGAAATTAGAAGGAGATCCTCATTCCTGAACACAGTTTTTGTACAGGCAATGCAAAGAAGAAAGAACTCCGGACTTCTGAACAGAGCATTTTGTGAGGTGGTTTAGTTACCTGGGGGGAGATAATACACGGTGAAGCTGACCTCAGATCAGTTGCATTCTACACTTTAATGTCGCCGACAACAACCCACCAGTCCTGTCTCCTTCCTGCATGAAAGACCAGCAACGGGAAGAACTTGCCGTTTCCTCGTGCCATCCGTGCATGCGTGGAATTGTCTTCCATCTGAGGCAACGTCATCGCCTTCAATGGAAGAATTCAATTCCCTAGTCTGAAACACCACTCCTGGCCCTTAATACCACCCCCAAGCCGTCCAGTCTTTTCCATATTCAACCCCTTTCTTTTCTCCCTCCTAAGCCTCCCCAAAGAACGAGGTTGACAGGCACTCTGCCCTACACCCAGGTCATTACCGGACTCCCTCCCTAGTCTTCCACTTCACGCAACGTCCAAATCATCAATATCATAATGGGAGACATCACATGAAAGAGGAAGAAGAGGTTGAATATGTGCCCATGTCATGAAGAAACCTTCAGCCATTCGGCTAAACATCGCAGTATTTTCAAGGTCCTTGATTTTAGTTTTCTGTCTGGCGTTTTGACGAGGGCCAACAATAATAACAACAAGAAACTGTTCACTATGTAGTGGTAAAGCGCCTATCCTTTCATATTAAAATGTTCACTGTATCACGATAAAATGCCCACTAGATTCTGATAGAGCCCACCACCATGTCGAATAACAGTGCCCTCCACACCAGGGTGATGTACCTACCATGTCGGGGTAAAATGCCCACCATGTCGGGGTAAAATGCCCACCATGCCGGGGTAAAATGCCCACCATGTCGGGGTAAAATGCCCATCATGTCGGGGTAGAATGCCGACCATGTCGGGTGAGAGTGATCATTATGACGAGGTAAAGTTCCCCTGACGTCGGGGTAAAGTGCCCACAATACCGGGGTAAAGTGCCCACAATACCGGGGTAAAGTGCCCACTATATCGGAGCAGTGTGCTCACCAAGTCAGAACAGACTGCCCCGCACCATGTCAGGGTGAAACGTCCACTATGTCGAGGCGTTTCTTCTTGTGTAGTCTGCTGGGCAATAATGAAACTGAAACTGAAAAGATATGTAAGATAAGCAACAGCTGGGGAAAGAAATACTGACACAGCCTAGGTTATACAGTGCACTCCGGTATTAAGAAAGTCGAGGGCACCAGCCGCCGTGGCGAAGTGGTTAGCGTCGCGGACTCCCGGCTGGGAGGTCGTGGGTTCGAATCCCATCAGAGTCATGTGGGGTTTTTCTGCCCCGACCGGCTCCTACCCAGAGTTGAGTTTGCTGCGGACTCAGTTGGGAAGACTGGGACCACACAGTCGAATTTCATCCACTTAATGAATGCGTTTCTGAGAGTGTTGCTCAAATTTCCTGACCAACACTGCAGGCGCCTGTATCTCTCGGGCCTGGTTGACGCCGGGATATATTATGAAAGGAAGCGTAGAGTACATCCCTGTCATGTAGTCTCAGACCGAAATGGAAATCCGTAGCATCATCTTAATCATCCTCATTCTCATCGATCAGCATACAAAAAAAGTCTCAAATTCTGTGGTCCTTCATGCCCTGCTCTCATGGTGACCTCAGTTTCGATGTCCTATCCACGTCTGTGGCTTTGATTTGGTTCCGTCGGGGTCACCGGTATCGGCGAGTCCATGGGGGCTGTCGTTGGACGGACTTGGTTGCGCCCTCCGGAGGGAGAGCTCACTCACGCCGGCTCCGCGACTAAGCAATTATAGTCGTCAGTAGGGGGCTGG
>CM031610.1:52773362-52778362 GCA_018398815.1 Conus ventricosus | reverse complement strand
GACTAATTTGGCTCGCTTGTTCCTGACGACGACTATTGTTTTCTGGTCCTCCGACAGTATTGATGCCATCTTGTACATCGCCTGTGGGACTGCATTTTGGCGGTAAGTCAGTTAGTTTCATGTCCTGAACTCCGCTGGTTTTCGTTTGTTGTTTTTGTGTGCTCTCCGCCGGTTGCGCTTACCCCCCCCCCCCCCCCCCCCCCCCTCCTGATGACATTTGGGGCGCTTTGTGTTTTCGTACTTAGTCCCGTATTCTGCTAACGTGTTGGTGTTGATGTTGTTTGTTCTGAGAATTCGCCTGTGTTTGTCGTTTTCTGGTACTTCTGTAGTATTTTTTGTCTACCTGTATATTCTAGCACTTCGTCGCTATATTTGTTTCCTAGACTTCATCCGTACTTTGGTTTCCTAGTGCTTCACCATAATTGTATGCGTGTTCCAGCCCCACGCCACTAATTGTGTTTTTCTCGTTTTAGTTGCTGTATATTTCCGTTTTTTGGTACCTCGTCAGAACTTTGTTTTCAAGTACTTCACCGGCGCTTTTTTGTTTGTTTGTTCTGTTTTCTTGTGCTTCGCCACTTCTTGTGTTTTCTAGTCCTTCACGACTACTGTTGTGTTATAGTCCATCAACATTACTGTCGTTTGTAAGTACTTCACCAGTCTTTTCTGTTTTTTAGTGCTTCGCCACTATTTTTTGTTTTCTGGTGCTTCACCACTATTTTTGTTTTCTAGTGCTTCACCACTATTATTGTTTTTTAGTGCTTCGATCGAAGACAGCAAGGGTCTTAGGACCCACCTAGGGCCCACCTAGGTTCTGGCTAGATTCAGCTTGTCCAGGCTGGAGCTGGCTAGAACCTAGGTGGACCCTAGTACCCTTGCTGTCATGGTCGCCACTATTTTTGTTTTCTGGTGCTTCACCACTATTTTTGTTTTTTAGTGCTTCACCCTATTTTTGTTTTTTAGTGCTTCACCACTATTTTTGTTTTTAAGTACTTCACCACTATTTTTGTTTTTTAGTACTTCACCACTATTTTTGTTTTTAAGTACTTCACCACTATTTTTGTTTTTTAGTGCTTCACCACTATTTTTGTTTTTAAGTACTTCACCACTATTTTTGTTTTTAAGTACTTCACCACTATTTTAGTTTTTTAGTGCTTCACCACTATTTTTGTTTTTTAGTGTTTCACCACTATTTTTGTTTTTTAGTACTTCACCACTATTTTTGTTTTAGTGCTTCACCACTATTTTTTGTTTTTTAGTACTTCACCACTATTTTTGTTTTTTAGTGCTTCACCACTATTTTTGTTTTTTAGTGCTTCACCACTATTTTTGTTTTTTAGTACTTCACCACTATTTTTGTTTTAGTGCTTGACCACTATTTTTGTTTTTTAGTGCTTCACCACTATTTTTGTTTTTTAGTGCTTCACCACTATTTTTGGTTTTTAGTGCTTCACCACTATTTTTGTTTTTTAGTACTTCACCACTATTTTTGTTTTAGTGCTTCACCACTATTTTTGTTTTTTAGTGCTTCACCACTATTTTTGTTTTAGTGCTTCACCACTATTTTTGTTTTAGTGCTTCACCACTATTTTTGTTGTTTAGTGTTTCACTACTACTTTTGTTTTTTAGTGCTTCACCACTATTTTTTGTTTTTTAGTGCTTCACCACTATTTTTGTTTTTTAGTACTTCACCACTATTTTTGTTTTTTAGTGCTTCACCACTATTTTTGGTTTTTAGTGCTTCACCACTATTTTTGGTTTTTAGTACTTCACCACTATTTTTGTTTTTTTAGTGCTTCACCACTACTTTTTATTTATAGTGTTTCACCACTACTTTTGTTTTATAGTGTTTCACTACTACTTTTGTTTTATAGTGTTTCACTACTACTTTTGTTTTATAGTGTTTCACTACTACTTTTGTTTTCTAGTGTTTCACTACTACTTTTGTTTTATAGTGTTTCACTACTACTTTTGTTTTATAGTGTTTCACCACTACTTTTGTTTTCTAGTGTTTCACCACTACTTTTGTTTTATAGTGTTTCACCACTACTTTTGTTTTATAGTGTTTCACCACTACTTTTGTTTTATAGTGTTTCACCACTACTTTTGTTTTCAAGTGTTTCACCACTACTTTTGTTTTCAAGTGTTTCGCTACTGCTTTTGTTTTCTAGTGTTTCACCACTACTTTTGTTTTCTAGTGTTTCACCACTATTTTTGTTTTTTAGTGCTTCACCAAGTGCTACATTTGTTTTCTAGTGTTTCACTACTACTTTTGTTTTCTAGTGTTTCACCACTACTTTTGTTTTCTAGTGTTTCACCACTACTTTTGTTTTCAAGTGTTTCACTACTACTTTTGTTTTTTTTAGTGTTTCACCACTACTTTTGTTTTATAGTGTTTCACCACTATTCTTGTTTTCAAGTGCTTCACCACTACTTTTGTTTTCTAGTGCTTCGTCAGCACTTACGATTTCTAGTACTTTGCCACAACTTGTGCGTTCTAGTACTTCACCACTTATTGTTCTTATCTTTTTAATATTTTGCGCTTTTTGTTATTCTTAATGCTTTGTAAGTACATAGTCTTATTGTTCTTAACTTGTATTTTTTTACTTCTATTTTTTTAGCCCTTATACAGCGTTTCTGTGTTCTTGTACTCCGCCATTACTTTCGTTTTCTTGCACTCCGCCATTACTTTCGTTTTCTTGTACTTCGCCAACGTTGCTGTTCTTCTGTACTCCAACACTGCTTTGTTTTCTTGTACTCGGTCAGTTCAATACTCCACCAGTATTTTGTTTTCTTGTACTCTGCCAGCATTTTATTTTTATTTCTTGTGTTCCACCAGCATTTTTCATCCAGGTACTCGTCATAATGTTTGTTTTATTGTACTCTTCCAGTTCTCTTCTTCTCTCTGTTCAAAAATCTACACATGTCTTCAACTTAAAAAAGACAAATACTGACTGCAGAAGCGGGGGGGGGGGGGGGGGGGGGGGGGGGGGGGGGAGGGTGTAAGAATGAACATATCTTCCATGATCATATACCGCCGTTTTCTCTCTCACCCGCTCCCCATCTCCCTTCCATGTATTATACATAGCAACGTCGTCTGACTGGTTTATGAAACGATCTGAATTCTCACCTTCCTCGTGCTCTACGGCTGCACACACACACACACACACACACACACACACACACACACACACACACACACACACACACACACACTAATGCGCCAAAGCCTTTGCTTGAAAAGTCGAGTAATTATAGAAAGGCACAATTAGATTGTTTTGGTAAGTTTTATTGTGTCTGAAAGTTGATTCACATTCTTTTCGTTTACCTGCCCATCAAGGTACATGCCAGGTGGTTCCAAGCAGACAGATTAAAATGAAAGGAATGGGGGGCTATTTGGGGGGGAAGCACCTGGCGCAGATATAGGGTCACGGGGGTGAGGGAGAAGGCCTGAAATGTGACGTCAGCTAAGGGGAAGGTCATGTATTTGAATATTGTGAATTACGCCATCGGTGGAAATGAAAAAAAAAAAAGGAACAGAAAAGAAAAAAATGAAATGATTGGGGGGGGGGGGGGGGGGGGGGGTTGTTCTTTTGAGCAATTATCAGTTTGATATCAATTGTTGGCTCAAACTTATGCTAGACTTCAAAACACTTACATGGATTACATAGTGATTTATAGCAAAATCCTAATTGTGGCGTGTGGCCTGCGTGACGTGACGTAACTTTCAGTATCATTATTGAGGTGTCCTATTTCAACGACTGCGACTCGCGTACGTTCCTCTCTGCCGTGGGCGTACCTCGTTAGCTCAGCGGTTTAGAGCATCTCCTTCGCAGTCAGTATGCCAGTTGCCAGGTCAAACCCCGCCGCCGGCGTCCAACTTGGAAACACAACAAAACAAAAATTTTCGTTGTCCATCTTAACGTGTTGCCGTTCTGTTGGGAGCAGTGTAGCGTTAAGCACGCCTCTGTCTGTCTCATTTCCTGTGGTGTAGGAATGGACGTGATTTCATAATGTAACATAACTTTGCGTGCCGGTCTTCATTACGCATGCAGCGCGACATGCCACGCATGTAATGAAAAATGACGTCGAGACCGCAAGACGAGCATCTTTAAAAAAAAAAAAAAAAAAATTGAGATTTTTAAAGAAAAACGAAAGAGAAAAAGGTTCTAATCCATCTTATTCAGTTTTGACGTAAGGGCTTTAGAAATGTTGCTAGCAGCGCCGAATCAGTCACGTAACGGGGAGGATGGGGGTGAGGGGGGGGGGGGGGGGGGGGGGGGGTGTCCAAAGACAGTCCGGGGTTCCTCCGCAAAAGGGGTATCAGAAGAAGTGTCAGGGAATGTACTCTGTCTCTGTCTGTCTGTTTATACCTGTCTGTCTCTCTGTCTGTCTCTGTCTCCGTCTGTCTGTCTGTCTGTCTCAGTTGTAATGCCTCGCCCGACTTGCTTTCGTCAAAGAAACGAGCTTTTCCTCATCAAAAAAAAAATCTGTCTTATTAACTCCTAAACTTTTGAAACGTTCGTGAGGAAGATGTCGAGAGAAAGAATTCAGAAGAAAAAAAGAAAAACATGTTGGGGCGGGGGAATTTGGGGGTGGGGGTGGGGGTGGGGACGATGTGGGGGGGGGGGGGGGGGTGTTGACATGAACGGACGCGGATTATTTGCGTTGTGAGCCAGTAGAAGCAGCCACAAGGCTGTAGGCACGGGAAAGTCTGTACTAACTTGTTCAAATGGGAAAAAAGCTGAGCTGATGAGGACACAGCTGCCTGGTATTTTGCCTGGAAGATCCCCAGCCCTCAGACCAGACAATGACCACTCTCTCTCTCTCTCTCTCTCTCTCTCTCTCTCTCTCTCTCTCTCCAGCTCGCTCGCTCTCTCTCTCTCTCTCTCTCTCTCCAGCTCGCTCGCTAGCTCGCTCTCTCTTCTCTCTCTCTTCTCTCCGCTCGCTCGTAGCTCGCTCTCTCTCTCTGATGTCGGAACTCGCTCTCTTATTGTACTAAG
>CM031610.1:52726155-52765671 GCA_018398815.1 Conus ventricosus | reverse complement strand
GGATGCTGACGGAATGAATGGGTGAGAAAAACCCGCCCAGAATGGCAGGTGGGCGAGGTGCAGAACAGTCCACTTCCGATCCAAAGAAGGGTAGAAGTCGTGACTGCAACAGTCCACTCTGAAGTGGACCCCAGGTCAGGGACGACCTAAGTTGACTTTTCCAGCTGGCAGGGATAGGGATCCGAGAAGTGACGAATGGTATTCTTCCCAACCCACCGAAGGGTGAAAGTCTATACCAAGCAACCCACAGGGAAGTGGAGTCAGATGAAAAGGATCCAGCTGGCAGAGGTAGAGATCTCTCTGACTCGAAGGTCCTTAAGTGAGTCTACACCACTAGCCTGACAAAGCTGACAACAGGTAAAAACTGCTCACCTGTAGCACCTGACGTCGGCTGGTGCACCTCGTGAAAAATGCAAAGCATAAGGTCCTATGTCGAACACAGGGCCCTATACTGGACGTCCTGAACAAAATAATGAAACTATTGGCCTAAGAAGGGAAACCCGAAAAGAACAGAAAAAGGCTTTAAAAGAAAAATGAAGGGAAGTATTGGAGGATGGGAGCGATATGCACGGACATAGCGCACCCGGGGTATCAAAAACAGCTCACAGGTCGACACCCGGCCAATGAAGTAAAGAAATCACTGCTGACAATCAAGTTTATACTGGGCTTTAAAAAAAAATGGGTTGCCTTACCGACTAAAAGGATGTACGTATGTGACAATTACATAACATTGAAATTCATGTTTTTGTTTGCAGTGACCTTTTGAGTGGAATGCAAGTGCAGAAGCAGAGTCCAGGACAGCAGCAGGCAGATAGAGTTTTTATGAAGGCAAAACCAAGATGTAAGTGTACTGTAAAAGTGAATCAGCTGAAGCACCTATGACTGGTCACAAAAGTAAGACACAAATTGAAATATGAACCAAGATGTAAACATAATTAGAAATGGAAGATGTAGCAGCTTAGTGAAAAAAGGGACATCTATTATTCAGTGTCAGGGAAATGGGATCATTTGCTGATGTTGACTTTTAATCAGTGATAATCTAACATGATAGGAGCCATGACTGGGGCTACTTAATAGTGTTGGAGTAACTTTCCATAAATGCTGTTCATTCACTGAAACTGAAGAGTTTGCATGAGGTGAAAGGTAATTGTTTCTCTATTGTTTAAGGTGAAACTGTGCTGTTTTTCTCTGTCATTTTTTTTTTTTTTTTTGGGAATTTCAGTTGCTGTCAGTTATTCAATAGTTTGTGGTCATAAAATAGGCTTTTCTTGTTTGTTTTTTTATAGGGATTATAATTTTTTTTAAGGTGGCTAGAAACTAGGAATTTTTCTTTGAAATATACTTTGATTTTTTTTTTCTTTGCTCACTTGCTTTGATGTTTTCAAAATTGGGTTCCAGAGTCTTTGTTTAAGATAGAAGTTTTAAGCTTTGTAGATAAGTTTTGACGATCTGTTTTAGAAATCTTGATGATTTTCAATGTCTGTGTATTTCAGCGGGCCGCCAGCCTATGAGGAGACAACAGTCACAACCCGACAGGTTGGTATTTATATCCTTTTGTCCCTTCCTGTGTTTTCTTCCCTCCAGTCTGCCATGTTGATGCAATGATTAGGGTCACAGGTTGGGGCTTGGATCTAGCAGGTTCAGATCTCACCTTTGACATATAATATTTGCAGGATTTGTCTCAAATCAGCTCTAACCTAGAGTCATAGACAGTGCTTTTGGCTCATAGAATGACTGGGACTATAACGTTGAGGTTTCTCTGCTTGATAGTAATACATGTACCTCAGAGTATTTTTCCTGACCAGCATTGCACGTGTCTACATCTCTTGGGCCTAATTTAATCTCTGTAAATGTTATGAAAGAAAATGTGGAGTAAAGAATAGTTACTCAGACTTAGACTGGAACTCTCTGGTAATATCTTCAACATCCTCACTCATATTGATCATCATAAAAAATGTTTCACATTATGAGACCCCATCATGCCCAGCCTAGATGACCTCAGTTTTGATTTCCCATAAACATCCTACGCGTGTACCGAGTTCATATTGAAAGTGTTCAGTGTTGACGAATTCATGGGAACCATCGAGGGAACAGACACAGTGGCTGTCTCCCTGTGGAGAGAGAGGAATTCACTCGCCTATCTTTGTGTCTATAATTATTGTTATCAGGTGTTGACCAAGTGCATGGTGGCCTGTGTATGTTATTTTGGATCAGAACAGGAAGCATTGGACACTACAGAGTGATTTAATTGCAGTGCAGTGTCTCCTCTGATGGGTTGTCCAATAACAGCCTAGTATTGATTGCCCTTCTGCACACTTCTGGTGTTGGGGCTATGTCACCAGTATTTTTTTTTGGGGTTTTTTTTTTTTTAAGAGTTGCACACACTTCATTGTGCAAAAGAAAATAAATGATATGTATGTGAACTCACCTGTTATGCCTCTTAAGATATAAGCCATAACAGATTTGTCCTTGAAGACCTTTGAAAGTCTTTGACATTTAAAACTTCAACTTTAAGGCCTTGAATGTCCCAGAGAACAGGGCTTCTGTAAGAAGGTGTTTGAAAACATAACCGCTGTAATTTGCTGAGCTGTGATGCATTTTAGTGCATGTATGATGCTGTGCCTGGTGTTTCTGATAGTTCATATCAGTCATTAAAAAACAACTCGGGTTGTGAGAAGTTTTGGAAATTTTCATTGGTATTTTTGTGTTCGAAATCAATCTAGATGTAAGTGACAGTGACTTAGGTAATCAAGATATGGAGATCTTCAAAAAGCGGGCAAGTGACTACAGTGGTTAGTCATAAATATTAACAACACAAACACATGCACATTGAATACATGTACTACAAACTTTTTAGCAACAACATTGTTGCAGTTTCGATTTGCATGTGTGTGTGTGTATGTGACTATGTGTGTGTGTGTGTGTGTGCATGTACGTGTTTAAAACTGTCGCACAGTTTTACGAGTTCATCTGAAGCTCTTGAAAATTTGTTTGTCAGTTTGATATACTTTAAAAAACAGAAAAAAGTTTGTATTGTTTGTATGTTGAAGATCTTGGACACAGTTCCTGATTAACATTGCTAGGAATGCTCTGTGGAACACAGTTGTTTTGCATGTATGTCGGTGTCCTTTTTTCACCAGCTGGTTTCCTCTTTTATTTTTTTCTTGCCGATTTTCTCTTTTTTTTTACTGCTGGAAATTTCTGGAATGGTACCCACTGTCCCAGATGTGCAGCATTTTCCACCAATAATATGAAATCTGAATGAAAACTTATTGATAAGACATATTTGACAACAGCCAACCTGTAATTTCACAATGTGAAAAAGGTGATCAAGAGTGCCATCGTTTTCCTCCCACCTTCCACTCCTCCCCACAGCAGGCATATCTTTTTGCCTCTTTTTTTATCTTCAGGAAGTTGGAATGCATATCACAGAAAAAGCATTTTTCCATGCTCCCTTCAGAATAAATTTTAAGAATCTGTGTTTGTATATGTGTGTGTGTGTGTGTGTGTGTGTGTGTGTGTGTGTGTGTGTGTGTGTGTGTGTTGTGAAACACATTACAGAGAAAAGGTCAAGTTGTTTCAAGGACCCAGCCTTGGCATCTTCACCTCTGGCGATGCTTCTTCAGTCACCCCGGAAAAAGGTATTTCTTCCAGAAGATTATATCGAGTCATTCTTTTAGTCTTCATATGGTGCTTACAAACTGCTGTTTTCAGGGCTTAAAACGTTCCGCGTCTGGGCGGAATTCCGCGATTTCGGTTTGTCCAAAAAAAACCAAAAAAAAACCCGACAGGAGCAAGGTATCCGTGATCGGCTTGCAAGCGTTCATAGCAACTGCGCGCAAGTTATGGCCCCTGATTATTCTTGGAAGCAGTTTCCGGTCGGACTTCCGGAAAAAACAAAAGGGCGGAGCACGGAGTCATTGTTCATGCGGGTCGATCTTTTGACGAATCTGCAATTAAAAACAAGTGGAAATGGGAGTGGACGCTTCAGAAAGTTGACGAAGAAGTCATTGGAGACTTTCTTCGCAAAGTTATTGCACCAGGTTTAGCTTGGTGCAAACTGTGCTTAAGGGAAGTGTTACGGTGGTCGCGGGAAGAAAGCTCTTGATCACATTCGTTCAGCAAAGCACGTGTCAAACGTCAAGGCGCTGAGTGGAACTACAAGAAAGGTCACTGAAGACACTTTAGCAGCAGTAAAACGTGCCAGGATAGAACATTGCAATCCTGTGGGGAAAAAAGAGGGTAATATAGAAAATGTGGAGAGTGCAAGCCAGGCGGGAGGTAGCAAGGAAAAAGATAGGGTTCAAACTAATCAAAGTCAAGTTGTCAGCAAGAAGGTGGATGAGAATGAAATAAAAATTGTAGAGTGTGAAAGCCAGACAGGAGAAAGCAAGGAAACAGCAGACAAAGATAGGGTTGAAATTCAAGTAAGCAAGAAGGTGGATGGCAAAGACAGAGCAGACAATGCAAACAGCAAGAAGAAACGGAGTTCCTTGCTATGTTTCTTTAATGCCTCCACCACCCAAACACCCAAATGACAAAGCTGTGTGTGTGTGTGTGTGTCCTTGTGGAATCCTGTATTTCAGTGTTTATTATAATTTAGGAACTTCAAAATTTGACTTTCAGTATGTGCTCATTCCACAAGTTTCTCATTTATCAAAATTTGGATATTGTGACTTTCAAAATGTGCTGATTCCGCAAGTTGATCTCTGTTATATGAGGCTGAACTTTAAAGTGTTTGATGCAGTTACTGACTTTGTGAGCACCAACTTCAAACTTGATATTGTGTGATCATTTAAACATGAAAAGTGAAACTTATTGAGCAACCCCAGAAGTGAGATTTCATCCAAAGACTAGTTGGTGAACACATGTAAAACACTCAAGTTAAAGGGGGAGTGTTCATTTTATTATGTGTTTAACCCCTTCTCCCCTTGTCCCAAATATGTCTTCCTGTAATAATTATGTGTTTACAGCAATTTTTATGCACTAAATAACTTTTGAAATTATGTCCAGAAAGCGCAAAATGGCATAGATTTACACTCGGTTTTTAAAAAAAATTTCCGGGGGAGCATGCCCCCGGACCCCCCTAGTTTCAGTGGTTTTTTCCTCCTCCTGTTTTAAGCCCTGGTTTTGCTCAGTCACCCATTTTGGTGTTTGGGGAAATGGTCATTGAATGCTGGCTATTATAGTGACCGCCCTTCCCTTTGAAAATTCTCATGTTCATCTCAGTCCGGAGAGAAAAGATCTTTTGTATAGGGGTAAACCCACAGCGTATTAATCAAAGGATCTGTTCAGTGCAGTGTTCCTGAACATTGAATTCATAGTTGATCTTTGTCGCAGTCATGAAAGCATGCCAACAGGTTCATTTGTGGACAAACATTTTACAGATGAAACTTCTTTGTACTATTTAGCATAACAAAGGACGATTCAGAATCCAGTTCATTTGTCTGCATGACAAATGAGAGTTTTCGGAACAGCCTTTTTTTTTTTTTTGAGGTAGTCAAAGACAGCATTGAAATAAAAAGTGTTTATGTAACTGTAGTTTTGGTCCTGAAGTTCAAAGGCCTGTTGCAGATCAAATGGCTGCAATAGTAACAAGGGATATCAGTCTGTTGTCAAGATTTAGAGTAGAGGATCTCAGAATAGGATGGAGAAGGGGGTCCTAGGCTGCAAAGGTGTTGGTGAGCAGACAACCAAATTTTTGTTAATTCAGTTCTATGCATTGAGTTTCGTCTGTGCCAAAATTTGGTATCTTATTTTTCAAAGTGGAAAAACAAAAACAAAAACAGGAAGGTGTGGGGGCCTATGTATTTTAAGGTGGGGCGTAACGATGTGTAGTTATGTTGCTGCAAAAGTTTTCAATTCTGTATTTCAGAGAAGGAAAAGCCTAGGTATGTACAAGTTATCTAACAATGCATGATTTTTAGATGGGGCACCACAAGCAAGAGTATCCCTGTGGGAACAAGTTCAGCAGGAGCAGTTGGAGACATTGAGGCGACAGCCTCCCAGTAATGCCTTTGAGGAGATGATCCAGTGGACTCAGGAAGGAAAGCTCTGGCAGTTCCCCATCAACAACGAGCAAGGCAAGTTCAGATTTGCTTGTGTATCACTTTCGTAATTTTACCAATCTTTTTGAGTAATATGGTTAGTCTTATTAAGTGTGGCAATGAGGTGGTTGATCAACTTGCCAAGAGTGCCACAAAGGAAAAGTTGAGCAGGTTGTCTATTCCTCACACTGATCTGAAACCCAAACCTTAGGCATATGTCAAAGACCTCTGGCAAGAGGAATTGAACTCGCAGATGGATAACAAACTATTTAAAATCAGTCCAAACCTGAAAGAGTTTTTACCATGTTCCAGAGGAGGCCGTAAAGAGGAAACAATCTGTGCCCACAGGCCACTCATTTTATACCCATTCTTATATTTTAAAAGGTGAAGAAGCTCTGTTGTGCATTCCGTGTGATGTTGCTCTCACAGTGACGCATATTCTTTTAGATTGTTGGGACTTGCATGATGTGAGACATTAACACTTTACCGCAGACTCCATGAAAACCCTGTTCAGAGTTGTCCACCTGATGTGATCTTTGAGTTTCTGAAAGAGATTAACATTTTTCATCGGATCTAAAGTTTCACGAAAGAAATATTTTTAACAAAGTTTCTGGTGCATTTTTAAAAGATGTATTTTAAAAGAGATGTGTGAATGGTTCCTTTTTTGTTTTTGTTTTTGACGACTTGTGAGTTGATAATGTGGTGACAGCCCTGATATGGCCCTTTGCGGTCAGCTGGACTATAAGCAACATTACCTTAGCTCTTAATTTAGTGCCAACAAATCCAACATATATACATACTGGCAAAAAAGATTGAGATACAAAGACATGATCCTGTTGATCACATATGCATTAATAGATATTTTCTGCTTCAGATTTTAAAAAAGGCATGATCCTATTGATCACAGATGCATTAATAGATATTTTCTTTCAGATTTTATTGCATAAAATAATACGTTCATTTTTTTCTTCTTTTTTTCTCTCCCTTCTCCAAGTTCTTGGATATCTGTCTGTTTTTCTTTATTTTTATATCTCCCCTTTCCAAGTTCTTGGATGTCCGTCTAACTTCCTCTGTTATATTCATAACCTGTTATAGTTTAAAAGACAACTCAGTAGTTTATTGTGAGGTTTTGGAGACTAAGAAAGAGAAAAAAGAAATTTACTGGTAGACATTTATTTCATGTCATTTTTAGGTCTGGACGAAGAAGCTAAAACTGGATTCCACCAGCATGTTTTCCTTGAAGACCAGATTCAGGATTTTCCTCGTCGGGGCCCCATCCGCCATTTCATGGACCTGGTCCTGGTGGGTTTGTCCAAGAACCCGTACCTCACAGTGCAGCAGAAGCATGAACACATCGACTGGTTCCGCCAGTACTTCAGGGAGAAAGAGGATGTGCTTAAGGAGGCGCTGGGACAGGATAGTCTGATTGCCGCTGCAAAGTCCAGTTAGTGCTGTGCATGTAGTGATGCTAATTGGGTTCCATGTGTTGTGTTCGTTATGGCATGAATGAGGGCCAAGATTCGCTATGATGTATGAATGAACTGTGTGTATAGAGAAAAGCAGTTGAGTATTAGAGGATAAGAACACATTTTTCACAAGACTGGCTGTGTGTGTGATTCAGCTTTGTGTATAAAGAAAAACAGATAAGGATTGATGGATAACAAAAATCTATCTACAGCTGCCTGTAAAACATTTCTTTCATATCTGCTTTGACTGGTAAGCAGTTTCTTGTTTTTAATACTCGATGAAAATCAGTGTCATGGTTAAGTTCATTCAAATGTCTTCACCGGTAGGAAAAAAAAAGAAATGGTAGATTATGGACATACGAGTATAGAAACTGTTATTGTTTGAGCATTTTTGCATTGTTGTCATTGCAAACAAATCGGGTTCTGTACAAGAATTGTTAGTTGATCTAGACAGAAAATTGTTCTGACTCCATTCCCCATATAGTCCTTCGAATGAGACTATAAACCGAGGTTCCGTGTGTGAACGCACGCATAACATCTTGCACACACAGTAAAATCCCATCACCAACTTTCGGAAGAGAAGGCCAGTTTGGCCGTTGGTATGGATGACACGTGACACATAGCATGCACCTTCCCCGAAGATGGAGTATGGCTGCCTTAATGGCGGGATAAAAAAGGGTCATACACACAAAACTCCACTGCCTGGCTATACAGGGAGTGTCCGCAGGAGTATCAGCCTGCGTACGCAGACAGAAAGAAAGAAAATAGACAGAAAATTTATATTTCATGTGGCAGTTATATATCTGACAATATGTACAGAAGATGTAAGTACACAAAATTTCCAAAAATTATGCAATTTCCTCTTTGCTGCTTTAACTCAAGACTATTCCATGCATTGCAATTGTACATTCTGTTTAACAGACCTTGAACTTGTATATTATACTTTCAGAAAATTAGAAAATGGCAGTCCGATTATGGAAGACTTCTCTGTGAATATTGTGGAAGATGGAAGTTGCGTACTTGTTTGAGACCCTTGTAATGGTTGTGTGAAATTGAAATTGTGCATTTTCTGCTGGGAGTAAAGCCTTGAAACTTGCTGCCCAAGTTACCTTTCCTTTGTGATTAGAACCAGCTGTCGTAATATTTCTTTTTTTTTTTTTTTTTGCTGTCCCAACCTCGGCACCACCTCAGAGGCAGTGTACCCACGCCGCTCATTCCGACAACCGTCCATAGCCACAGCCCGGTCGGCCCCGCCGCAGCCCCGGCACCAGCAATCCACAGGGAGCAGTCAATGTCAAGTCGTTAAGAGGCAACCCACCGGAGGAGACACTGCACTGCTGCCGAGTCACTTCGGTGGTGTTCAGTGGCACCTGTTCTGATCTAACATACGAAGGACACCACCTACTAAGCCCCTACTGACGACAATAATTGCTTAGTCGCAGAGCCAGCGTGAGTGAGCTCTCCCTCCGGAGGGCGCCACCACGTCCATCCACCGACAGACCCATGGACTAGCCGATACCGGTGACCCCGACGGAACCAAACCAAAGCCACAGACGTGGAGAGGACATCGAAATTGAGGTCACCATGAGAGCAGGGCATGAAGGGCCACAGAATTTGAGACACTTTTTTAATGCTGATCATTGAGAATGAGGATGATCAAGATGATGCTACGGATTTCCATTTCGGTCCGAGACTACATGACAGGGCTGTACTCTACGCTTCCTTTCATAATATATATCCCGGCGTCAACCAGGCCGAGAGATACAGGCACCTGCAGTGTTGGTCAGGAAATTTGAGCAACTCTCAGAAACGCATCCATTAAGTGGATGAAACTCGACTGTGTGGTCCCAGTCTTCCCAACTGAGTCCGCAGCAAGCTCAACTCTGGGTAGGAGCCGGTCGGGGCAGAAAAACGCACATGACTTCTGATGGGATTCGAACCCACGACCTCCCAGCCGGGAGTTCGCGACGCCAACCACTTCGCCACGGCGGCTGGTGCTGTCGTAATATTTCAGTCAGTATTTTACAGCCACCAAAATGTTTCTTCAGACCTAAGAGTGTTGCGTGACAGTTGTTGATTAGGAAGACAGGTGGTGGACACAAATGGTCCACTCTTGTGAAACATGTACATGAAAGGTCATCAATAGGCAGGTGAGCAGGTGTATACCTGAATTCAGTTTGGTTGATTGTTGTATACCAGGGTTTGTCTTCTCATCTGAAACTGAAAGACCACCGGCCCCTTGAATCCTACTGTTTGATATTTCTCAGTCATGCAAGAATTGGGTCAAAATCGTTTGACTCCAGAGTCGAGCAGACCTGCATCGGTTTTTTGCCGTTTTTCAGAAAAAAAAGCACATTGCATCAAATCACCAAAAACCACATTCATAATGAAACATTATGTGCGGCGTATTTGCAGTTTATATGAAAGCAGATTTCTGCTTTTGAATTTATGCTTTGACAGTGACGTGTCTGCTTAACAATCTGAATGCATCTGCATCTGCTCCTATCAAAATGAAATACAAGTAATCTTTTGATAGAGTGAATGCAAATTGCCATGTGATTTTTGAGGGAAACACATTTTAGATGAGAAATAATCCTACATAATGTTTTGAATTCAGGTGTCCCAGTCATCTCGGTGCAGATGGTTTTATTCAGAGCTAAGTCCATTGCCATGGCAATTTGAGACCTTCATGGCTTTCAAATCTTTTTTTTTCATTTATAATATAAAGACAAGACATCACCATTTTTATTAAAAATACCACTTTATTTTCATATCCAAAACAAGTTGTAAAAAGGAAATGTAATCAAGAAAATATGCACACAGATTAATTCTGACTAAAATATAGATTCTTGAGTGAAAATAAAGCATATGTATTTACTGCATCCAATCTGTAAGCACTATGCTTCTAAAAAATATGCACATATTATTGAACTTAAAATTTGTGAACATTAACTTTCAGACAAAAGGTCCATAATCTAGCTCATCTCTGTATCCACATCCACGCCGAAATTCAATAGGTTCATCTGTGGACCTCATGCCATCTGTCCACCATCCCCTCATGCCATCTATCACAGATGGACAAAACCAACGGAAGAGGATGAAAACACTACCACCTTGGAAGAGGTAATACAGGACACATTACCTTCTCTGGTACAAAGCAACATTTCACAGTTGTATGCCTGACCGACAATTTATGCAACCTTACCTGAACACATAGAGCTGAAAAATGCTGGGTTGAGTGCTTGGTTGACGTGTGCACTGGACGGCAGTTAACACTGAGTTACAGAGACAAGGACAGCTCTGCAGGTCATGTGTACAAGCTGACCAACACAGTTTGGTGCCCAAACAGAGAGTAAATTCTAACAGAGGCAGGCAGCAATTACAATACCTGAATAAGGTTATGTTTGTAATTGATGAATAAATATGCACAGTTTAACAAATTTGTTCAGCTGTACTTTTTTTTCCATACCTCTTTAGATACTGCTTTGAAAATCATACTTTCATTAAACCATCAAAATGAACCCAGTCAATGATGTTGACAATTGTTTGGAAGCTCCATTCATCCACTGTCATACTACACAAACATTTCAGCATCAACAATTTTGTTGGAACATGAAGACTGACACCAAGCATAATTTTTAGAACATGCTAACATTTGGCAACGATTTACCTATTCACTAATAACATACACTTTATTTTAAAATCTGGGAGGATGAAAAAGGTGTTTATATAAACATGAACTGGTCAACAGAATATAACATCACCATCTGCTGATTTATGGTTTTTAAATCAGCAAAACGTGAAAAGTAAACCACAGTTCACCAAAGACTGACAATCTTGAGAATAGCAAACATTTGTGTTCCTTGGACAAGAATGGACATATTTTCCAGCAATGCGATTTGAAAAATGCATTCATAAAGTGTAACAAAAGCAAATCAGGCGGCACAGTGGCAAAAAAAAAAAATTATGTATATGCAAAAAATTCCAGCCGACTAATAAATACGGCAGATTCAGATCCTTCTGCATTCAAAACAGCTGTGAATGATTTGGGTTGATGCACGACTGTAGGTAACGGTAATAGTTTGATAAATAGAACTGAAAGTCATCTGAACCTGAATAGAATTGATAACTGAGCTTACTCGAAAGACATAATGTTTTCTGAGAACTTGTCAATGGTTTTTGAAAGTTCATAAGATTTGAAACCTCCATTTCAAAGCTTTGAAAGTCCTCAAGAACAGGACTTTTCTGTAGATGTTCCTAAGATGTCCTTGAAATCTGTCCTCACTAAGTAGCAATTTCTTCATCCAAATCAAGAAGCATGAAAACATATATACAAAGTAATACCACATGAGACAGACAATGCTGATCGTGAAAAATGTATAAATGTGCATTTGTTGGAATTCAAGCTACGCTGGCATTTATTTTTATCAAATCATAGAAATCTTGCTTGTGACATGTTTCAGAATGATTAGCATGTTGTACCTCCTGATGGTGCAATGATCTTTAGAGAATTTCTTAATTATGACCTAAAAATACGGAAGGGTTAACTGATAGTAAATGTAAACGCATTTGAAAACAAAACAAAACAACAAAAACATAGAAAAATCCCCCAAAGAGAAGCAGAAAACCCTTTGCCATCACACCATTTCCACTGAAGCCAAATGGCAATTGGGAAAACCCACAATCTTCGTGTACAGCATCCAGACTGCTAGGACAACATCTAAGCCTACTGGTACCACATCCAACAGGTCTGTTATTACAGCATCCAGCAGCTATTAATATGACAATAAATGTACAAGTTCGTGTAATTCAGAGGAACTGAGACAAATGTGATCATATATGAATATGGGTAAAAGCAGTGTAATTTCTAATGTGCAGGATTCTTACTTGGTTCAAATGGGTTGATCTGCTACCATGATTATATCTATGTCAGTCACATACTGAATCATTTTTGACAACCAGGTGTTTCAATTACCAAGTGAGAAAGAGATGACTCTTGCTTGTGAGTTGAGTGGTCTTTCAATCATTTTAGACAGTGAAATTATGTAAGACATGCAATGACAAAGATGTTAACAGTTGTAAAGATTTCAGTCAATGTTTCATCATTATCAACAACAACCACCACCAGATTCTATCAACATAAAAACAAATATTGTATAAATCGTGACTTGGAAGAAGTGAAAACTTATTATTTTCAGGCTGTCCTCTGTGCTCAAAAGCATCCAAAACCTCAGCCACAGGCAACCCCAGGACTTATGGTTTCTAAACCAGCATGGTTTCTCAATCTCATATTTGCAAAGGGTATTCTCCTGAACTTTCTATTACCATTCCACCTCTCCACCATACTCCTTTTCATTAAAGTGTTGCTCCTGTCAACTGGCCCTACATTTCATTTCCATAAGGGGTATTTGGGAAGCATTGAGTGTTCAGATGGGCTGTTCGTAGAGAGTTGTCTTTACATAAGTTGTTACTGTCATGAATCTGCTTTGACTTGCCTCTAAAACATTAAAAAGCAGTATTTTGGAGCTGGTGTCATGTGCAACAAGTGACAGTGATAGTTCAGCTGTCCATTAAACATGATTGTGGACAGTTTAGCTACCCAAATTTTGCTGACTCAACGGCAGCTCATCAAGCTGTGTAGGTGATACAGGAGCTCTTGTAACTGCATCAAACTTTAAAGTGTTGGGAGAACCAGTCGGCTTCATTATTACAGATATATTCTGCATTTACCAGAAAGGTGTACATGACCACAATGATCAGTTATACATGACCAACACAAGAACAGACATTCAAGCAAACTATATCCACCACTTGATTTTGTAAAGTTATATTGTTTGTGTGTGTGTGTGTGTTTGTTTTTTTTAAAGAAAAAAAGTAAATTTCAAAATTTTTCTTGATACTTTTGGAAATGAAGCTGGTAATTACACACATTTAATGAAAAAAAAGATAGTGCAAGGGTCTGTGCATTTTAGGAAAACTTATGTAGGACTAAACATTTGTTTGCATGTTTCTGAAATACGATTTTGAACACCAATTATTCAGGGGACTTTGCCTTCTTGCCACCCTCATCCATCATGAACCAAGTTTCAATGTTGTGCAAAGAATCAACAGCAGCAGTGTCATCACCTTCAGGTTCAACATACACAGAAGACACAGAGAACAGTTGTAGAGAACATTACACATTAGGAGATTATGCTCTGACTGCTCATGGAGGAAATGAATTGGCACTGGCAGTTAACCTACAGAGTCACAACATCAGCTGTGAACATCGTAAAAATGCTGCAGTGAACTTACAGAATAACATCATCAGCAGTGAACATTGTAAAAATGTTGCAAATGACTTACGGAATACACATCATCAGCAGTGGACATTGTAAGTTTCCATGGATCTAGCAAAGCACACTCTGTGACTACAGTACGCAAGTCAAAATATCAAGATTCGATAGAAGAAAAAAATTGGTTTAAACTTTCATTTAATTTGATTTCCCTCTTGATGCATTCTAAATACCTTGCGGTCTAGAGGTTTGCCAGAACTTTAGTTCCTTTGATGTAGAAAGTCTGTGACAGAACGTTGGAGGGAGCACGTTTCTTCTGTCCTGGCTGCTGTCCTCCTACATACACCATCATTTTCCCTGCACAGTCATTCACACAGCTTTGCATACAGTGTCTGGAGGAAAAAAACCCAAAAAAACCCTCTCACTGGCAAATAGTTGCAGGCAAAAATGTCATTAGAATATACATTATCTTTGCCTATCTGAGCAGTTGGAGACCTAATCATTCATCATGTGTTCCCAAAATAATAATGTTGCTATCTTGAGTGTTCTTTGCAGCTTTTTACCAAGGAATGTCTGATGGTACACTAGCCATCTTCCCTTCAAGTATCCTGGATATTTCATCATTTCTTTGACCTACCAAATGCGCACCACATTCAAGCAACATTAAAGTGCATATCTGATCTTTAGTGTGCACCTTGTTGTTTCTGTTTAAGAGTCCACCATTTCTTTGAAGGGTTTTACAACAAAAGACTTAAGTTTGCAGCCTGAAGTCGCACAGACGGTATTCAGCCACCACCTGATCTGCACATATCTTCACCTCAAGGACTGGAAGAATCCTACTTGACTCTCGACAGAAAAGCCATAGCTTAAGAGGGTACACACTTTCATGTTCATTTGTCTCTGCCTGGCAAAAATTTCTGCGAAGTGTACATAGCTAAACAATATACAAAATTCCCAACATACAAACATTTCTACTTGTGAGATTGAAGGCCCTTTTCTTACCCTCCATCCTTTCAACTCACCCCCACCTCCATATCACATTATCCCCTTGGGAAAACACGTTGCCACAATTCAAGTGTGGGCTTCTTTTTCAAACTGGAACTCTACATACCAATCTATGTAACAGAGCAGACTTGGCCAAGGTATAGGACAATACCACTCTTTTACTGCTGCAGCTTCTTTTGTGTATGATTTTACACACTGCACCAATGATTGTGGTGTACTGTCTCTTTTAAAGGGCCAACATCAAGGTCTAAGAGTAAGGAAGGACAAGGGGACAAAGTCTCTCTCACACACACACACACACAATGCCTGAGTAGTCTTAAATGTGGAACCTTAGTTCATGGCAAGATATTCTGCCAGTCAGACCAGACCTGAAATCTGGATATTCATTTAAACTCACTTTTATTCACCTTTTAAAGAAATCTGGATGTTCACTGAAACTTGCGTGTATTATCAAAATGTGCTGTCCCAGGTGGTGAGTTGATACAATGATTTTACATGTTAAATAAGTAAAATCACTGGTTCGTATCAAAAGCCTTTGGTGTCAGCAAGTCCATCAATGGATGAATGTACATACTGAGCCCCTGTGACAGGGATGGTCAGTCTTGCTGGCCCACAGACAGAGGTTTGTATCATAAGTAGAGGCTTAACAGGTGGGGTTCAGTATATTTTGGATGGAAACAAGCACCACTAAATACCACCAAAGTGATTTGGTAGCAGTGCAGCATCAGTTGCCTAATGATGAGCTGATAATGACTGCTCCCTGCAGCATTCAGATGCTGAGCTCAGATGTGAAAACCCTGTGGGTAAATGAGTGAGTGGGAAATCAAAATGAGTGAAATGGGAGTATTGCTACTGAGAAAGCACAGGAAGCTGTGACAGAAAAAGAATCGTGTACATACAGTACTCTTACAAAATCTCGATTCTTTCTGGAACTCACCTGCTGTTATCTGCCAGTCGTGTGTTGCCCACAATGCCATTGATCGAGCTTCAACAGTAAATTTGACAGCAACAGTCTTCCCCGCCGGCACCGACCCACGACCAAACCATGCCAACTGGCGAACAGGAGCAGGCAAGGACTGGTCCATCCAGCTTATGTACACCTGAATCACCTGAAATGCAATGACAACGTCACGGCTTGAATGTCTGCTGATAAACTGGAAAAGTGGAACTGCTGCTTTCTCACACGAAGAACACACTGTGTAACTGATACTCGTCCACCTGTCCTTGCCTGAACGTGAGCACTGTTTCAGACTAGAAAGCAAAATAATAATGAAGATAACATGTACTGCCGATTACTGCTCACATCAGGTGTGGGTATGTGGGCAAACTTGGAGCTGTCTTTTTCTGGGGAAATTTTTCTGTGTGCCTCCTCGCTGCAAGTGTGCTAGTAATATGGGTACAACAAGCAGCTCTGGTTGAGTTATAAGCATTTTAAGTGTTCACAAAGGGATCCAAATTCACACACTTTGATCATTATCAAATCTTACTGTTCAATTTTCTCCACCCCTCTCTCCAGAGTTCCATGGATATCAAAATAGTGTGTTGAACCACTGGTCTTCAGTCTTGGATATGAATTATGCAAGCACATTCCAACATTTCTGCCATTTTAATCATGAAGCAAAACTTCCACACTATAATTATTCTGTTTTATATAAAAACTCACATCAACAGAAGTCTCCGGTTACAGACTCTTCTAAGATCATATCATTTCTGGTACCATCTTTCTTCCATCATCAAAACTATCTATAGGACTGATTACATTCCACCCAGTTTTGAGCTAGTTCTACATGTAAATCTAGCTGCAGAGAAACTAACAGCAATTGAAAAAGTGACAGAAGAACCAAGACAGATTGCATATGACAGTGTGACTGCCCATGCAAGTTCTAGCACTCACAAAAAGCCTTAGTCTTCAAGTAAATCATAACAGTGAGGTTTGCAAAATATGTTTACACAGAGCATAGTACCGTAACCTTTGTTTTTGATAAGGCAATTTGGAATATAAGGTGCACCCCTTGTTTCTGGAGAAGAAAAAAAATCTCTATTTCAACCATAAATCTGGTGCTGTGGGATGTAAGATGGATTAATTTCACTGTGGACAAGCCTGCAGTTTGCTGTTGTGTACCTGATACAATACAAATGTAAATGAGACACCATCCACCATGGCAAAGTGGTTAGGGTTGCAGACTCCAAGCTGGAAGGTCATGGATCAATTCCCATCAGTGCCATGTGCGATTTTTCTGCTCCGACCGGTTTCTACCCATAGATGAGTTTGCTACGGACTCAGTTGGGAAGACTGGGACCATAGAGTCGTCTTTCATCCACAAAATGGATGTGTCTCTGAGAGTGTTGCTCAAATTTCCTGACCAACATTACAGGTGTCTGTATCTCTCAGGCCTGGTTGATGCCAGGATGAATTATGAAAGCAAGCATAGAGAGCAAGCCCTGTGATGCAGTCTCAGATCAGAATGGAAATCCGTAGCATCATCTTCATCATCCTCATTTTCATCGATCAGCATTAAAAAAAAGTGTCAAATTCTGTGGCCTTCATGCCATGCTGTCATAGTGACCTCAGTTTTGATGTCTTCTCCATGTCTATGGCCTTGGTTTGATTCTGTTGGGGTCACTGGTATCAGCAAATTCAAGGGGACTGTAGTTGGACGGAGGAAGACTTACGCCTGATCCGCGACTATGCAATTATTCTTGTCAGTTGGGGCCTTAGTAGGTGGTGTCCTGCGTATGTTAGATCAGAACAGGCACCACTGAACACCACCGAAGTGACTCGTCAGCAGTGCAGTGTCTTCTTCAGTGGGTTGCCTTTTGACATGCACTGCTCCCTTTGGATTGCCAGTGCCGGGGACTGTGGCTCGTCGGGCCGGGCTGTGACTGTGGATGGGGAATCAGAATGAGCGACATGGGTGCGATGCCACTGAGGTGGCACAGAAGATGGTACAGCAAAAAGAAAGAAAAAAAAAAGACCATGCCTGAGCACAAAGAGCTGAAACATGGTGTGCCGGGTGCGCTGGACCAACATACACACAGATGATGAATGCTTTGAGCTGGGCAGGCACATCCCCTGACCATGACTGAAGATGATGTGTACCAGCTGGGCAGACACAGCCCTGACCATGACTGAAGATGATGTGTACCGGCTGAGCAGACACAGCCCCTGACCATGACTGAAGATGATGTGTACCGGCTGGGCAGACACAGCCTCTGACCATGACTGAAGATGATGTGCACCGGCTGGCCACCACAGCTGGGTGTTCAAACTGATTTAACCATGTATAGGCAGATTCGGGGCTTTAAGAAAAAAGTATCCTTTAATACTACTATAGCTGCTTTTCCATGTGTCTGATTATCTTCCATACAAACAAATGAATACAGAGCATCAAATAACACTGTAACCATATCCATAATTATTTCATTGAAAGAATCAACCATTTTTGTGTGTCCTGCTATCATCATCAGGTAATCAGAACAGTCTGAAGTGCAATCCTCTGAAACAGACCAGGGTCCAGGAGTGGCCAAGCCCCAGTGGGGTACATGGGCAATCTGTTTGGGGGGGGGGGGGGGGGGTGTGCTAGGGGTGGGAGGGTCAAAGGAGCTTCATCCCCCTGAAGCTGACAAGAAATTGTTGGTTAAAGTGTACTTTGGGGCCTCTCCCAAAAGCGTGTTTAAGATGGGAGAAATGCCGTAAAAAGTTTCACTAACACAAAAGATTCTTACTCACCACGCACACACATTTACGAAAAGACGACTATTGGCAGAAATGCAGTTTTCAAGTAAGTGCAGTCACACCGCGTGATCGTGATCTGTAGACAAAATCGACTTTGCACAAAGCACATCTTGCATTCCCTGGCGTGTCAATCTTCTAAATCCACAGGAGTAGCACTCGCTTTCTTATTTCCCTTTTCATCAAAACTGAAGAGTTTGAGCACTATGGCCACTGATGTTCGTTGCTGCATTCAGTCATATGATGTATCCACATTTTGGCCGATGATATAGACAACATCGTTGTGGCTGTGCTGAAAACGTACACAGGAAAATGGTGCTAACCGGTGTATGAATTGAACAAAAAGGTGAACCGCGTGATTCAGGAATGAGGTTTTTGAGAATACTGTTTGTGAATACAACTGCACTTGGCAAACAAGCAAAACCTTGAGAGCCAGAATGAAATCTGCGATCGGTGATCACTAATCCATGGAAATCCACAGATCCGTGGACCATTCAGGTGCCTGTATGTTGAAACCACATGCAGGATGGCAGGACTGGATGCCAAGAGCAAATACTGATTTTGACAAACACAATGTACCTGCGCGACCCAAAAAACTGAGATCTCTGAGCTCTTTTTTCAAGTCCATGACTATTCTGAATCTGTAGTCCAGATAAATACCTGTCTTCACAAACATTCCAAACGCAGTGCTATCAACTTCTTTCACCTTTCACTGCTATATAATTTCATGTTGTCTGCAACTTCGCTAATGTTTACTTATACCTTTTTCTGCCTGTATGCTTTGTGACACAGTTGAAGTGTAGACAGAAAGTGATGGCCAATTGTAACCAAGACGACTGCATCAAGTCAGCTGAGGAATGAACCATGGGTTGTAAAAAGACCCTTACCTCATCAGAATCCACCTGGCCAGTGTTTCGTATGGTGACCTGGCCATGCAGATCGTCGCCAGCATTAATTGTGGAGGGCACAGTGAGGTCACTGTAACTGAAAGTTGTGTAGGACAGTCCATAGCCAAAGGGGTACAGCGGTTCTCCCTGGAAGTAGCGGTATGTTTCGACCGGCCATTGAGTAGTTCACCATAGGAGGCAGCTGCAGGCAAAGAATAACACCAGCTTAAACTGTAATAAACTGTTGTTTCAGAGTGAGAGTGAAATGCACTTGTAAATGGCACAATGGCAGAATTCTATCAGAGGCATTTTGAATTTCATTCACGTTGGTTAGTAAATTTAGGCCATGTGTGAACTGTGCTGTCAGTCAGCCTACTTTTAAATTGTAGGTTTTAAATAAATCAAAAATTCATTTTGTCACAACAATAGCGCTTTTTCTTTTTAATGTATTTTCTGATCTTTGACTATCTAATAGCTTTTCAGAAGGAAATCTGGCAAATGTTGTTTTGTTTGTGTGTGCACATTCCACTTGTGATGAAAGTCAGGTCAGTATGTACATCTGTATATGTGTGTAGGTGCATACATGTGTTAAATGAAAAGCATATGAAGCCTCAGATGTGGTCAAACTTGTATTTGGTGAGGTGTTATTAGAGCTTGCCTATCAAGAAGCACTTGTCTCTAACATATCGTGATTCTTTTCTGCCCCGACCGGCTCCTACCCAGAGTTGAGTTTGCTGCGGACTCAGTTGGGAAGACTGGGACCACAGAGTCAAGTTTCATCCACTTAATGGATGCGTTTCTGACAGTGTTGCTCAAATTTCATGACCAACACTGCAGGTGCCTGTATCTCTCGGGCCTGGTTGATGCCGGGATATATTATGAAAGGAAGCTTTAGAGTACAGCCCTGTCACGTAGTCTCAGACTGAAATGGAATCTGTAGCATCATCTTAATCATCCTCATTCTCATCGATCAGCATTAAAAAAAAAATGTCTCAAATTCTGTGGCCCTTCATGCCCTGCTCTCATGGTGACCTCAATTTTGATGTCCTCTCCACATCTGTGGTCTTGGTTTGGTTCCGTCGGGGTCACCAGTATCGGCGAGTCCATGGGGGCTGTCATTGGAAGGACGTGCTGGCGCCCTCCGGAGGGAGAGCTCACTCACGCCGGCTCCGCAACTAAGCAATTATTGTCGTCAGCAGGGGGCTTAGTAGTGGTGTCCTGCGTATGTTAGATCAGAACAGACGCCACTGAACACCACCGAAGTGACTCGGCAGCAGTCCAGTGTCTCCTCCGGTGGGTTGCCTCTTGACGACTTGACATTGACTGCTCCCTGTGGATTGCCGGTGCTGGGCTGCGGCGGGGCCAACCCAGCTGTGGTTGTGGATGGGGTGTCAGAATGAGCGGCATGAGTGCAATGCCTCTGAGGTGGCGCAGAGGTTGGGACAGCAATAAAAAAAAATTTTTAAATCGTGATTCTGGAAAGGATCATGTAGCAGGATACATTTTTTGCTTTTCTTCTTTCATCAACCTCGCTACCCTCTCATACATGCAGACACACAAACGTAAGCACAACACCACACAAATCTAAAAAACTGTCACTATCTTTAGAAGAAACTCTTTGCCACTGCATCCCATAATCACTTACCTGTGATGCATCACTAAATTTACCTGTGAGAAGTACAAAGGCCAGGTGTAGGGAGATCGGGCGGCAGGGGAACTGCCAGGCACATCATTCAGCAGCACATGTCTGAGCGCGGTGCCCGTGGCTGGGCAGGGAAGAAACACTGCAGGATGCCCACCACACGCTTGTCGGCGTCGGCGAAGGAGATGTTGACTGGGCCGGCGCTGAACACCACCAGCAACAGCGGAGTGTCTGGAGCTGAGAGTGGTGAGGGGGAGGGGAGGGAGTGGGGTGAAGCGGGGCATCAGTCATTTTGAGTTATAATGAGGGTTGTAATCTGTTGAAAGGTTATGATACAAATTCAGAAGTGTAAAAAATTTTGAGACAAAGGGGGCACAGAGTGAGACAAACGGGGAGAAAGAGAGACAGCCAATGTTTAGGACGGTGATAATTGGAAACTGTGCCACCATGAGCATGCATGTACAGTAAGGTCTACTTGGAACAACTTTTTTTCATTCATTCATGAATTGTCTAGTTTGTTAGTAGAAGTAGAACATTTTTTTTTCACTCATTCATGAATTGTCTATCTTGTTAGTAGAAGTGTAGTGCTTTGTCACTTTTTACTTGTTTTTTTTAGCTTAAAATCTGTCCACCCATCATGCTGGGCCAAAACTTGAATAAGTAGTGAATTTGTTTTTGTTGTGTGTGTTTGTGTCTCTTTGCAAGACAACTTAAAACAATTGGGCAAAACTACTCTTTAACCTATTGGGTTTTTTTGTTTTGTTTCTTTTTTTAACAGTTGTTGGCTAAACGAACACCTACACATAATCAAACATGTTTTCTGGGAAATTCTGATGGGAAAAAATTGATGCTACTTTATGGCTTCAGCTGAGCAGACAGCAATCATACTATGATTCATAGAGAACATGGGTCTGAGTCCTGCTTCCAGGTGTAAGTTTCCTTGGAATTGGTATTTTTGTCATCCTCTCCTATCCAAACCTTTGACTTATCTTCTGCTCAGTAAGAACAATGCCCTAACCAGTCTGGACTCCCCTCAACAATTCCAAGAGAGAAGGAAGATAAATTCATTACCTAATGCCTCAACACAACTCCCAGAACGCTTTCCCTTGAATTATTCTTCACCTCTGAAAGCGAACCACTCTTCATCTTCCTTTGTTTCCTAAGTGAATGCAGATGCTTTTTTTTTTCCTGGCTCTTACTGGCCTACTTTTTGACTTTCCCAACATGAAACCTTTCATGTGACCCTGCAGGCTCACTTTCACATCGGATGTTCAAATGACTTTCAGTTTGCTTTCTCTGTGCTACATTTCGACTTAAAATATCAAGAAAATTTTTTGCTTTGGCAACTGCGTTATTAATTATAATCGTTTAAGGTGCCATAAACCACTGGTCTCCATTGTTTCCTCTTCTTTTTTCCACCTGTCTCTGACCAGTACTGGCTCATGTATCTTCAGCTTTTGTTTGGAATGGTACCCAAGTTCTGATACTCACTTGAGATGTGTGTTTCTTGCACCCTGTGAATAAATCTTAAATGTTTTTGAGAAATGCTGATGAAAAATACAGTATATCTTCAGTTGTGCAGTTAACAGTGTCAGAGAATGATGGCTTTGCGACTCACTCTCAAACTTCCCTTTCCTCTGCGCTACCTCAGAGGCAGTGGACCCGACGCCGCTCATTCCGACACCCCGTCCACAGCCATAGCCCGGCCGGCCCCGCCGCAGCCCCGGCACCAGCAATCCACAGGGAGCAGTCAATGTCAAGTCGTCATGAGGCAACCCACCGGAGGAGACACTGCACTGCTGCCGAGTCACTTCGGTGGTGTTCAGTGGCGCCTGTTCTGATCTAACAATACGCAGGACACCACCTACTAAGCCCCCTACTGACGACAATAATTGCCTAGTCGCGGAGACGGCGTGAGTGAGCTCTCCCTCCGGAGGGCGCCACCACGTCCGTCCAACGACAGCCCCCATGGACTCTCGCCGATACCGGTGACCCCGACGGAAGCAAACCAAGGCCACAGACGCTGAGAGGACATCGAAACTGAGGTCACCATGAGAGCAGGGCATGAAGGGCCACAGAATTTGAGACATTTTTTTTAATGCTGATCAATGGGAATGAGGATGATTAAGATGATGCTACGGATTTCCATTTCAGTCTGAGACTACATGACAGGGCTGTACTCTACGCTTCCTTTCATAATATATCCTGGCGTCAACCAGGCCCGAGAGATACAGGCACCTGCAGTGTTGGTCATGAAATTTGAGCAACACTCTCAGAAAACGCATCCATTAAGTGGATGAAACTCGACTGTGTGGTCCCAGTCTTCCCAACTGAGTCCGCAGCAAACTCAACTCTGGGTAGGAGCCGGTCGGGGCAGAAAAAAACCCACATGACTCTGATGGGATTCGAACCCACGACCTCCCAGCCGGGAGTCCGCGACGCTAACCACTTCGCCACGGCGGCTGGTCCTTTTCTTTGAATTGGTAATGGTTATCTCAAATTTAATATTTCATTAATTCCTCCACTATCCCTCCTCCAATCCCCATCCTTACCTCCATCTCCGTCCCATTCCCCACATCCTCCTGACCTACCTAGTAAAAAACAAAATGCAGACATCAACAGTGTTTCAGATGCTTTACTTATGTCAAGAGTTCTCGTAGGACACTTTGATTCAGTATAGCCTGAGAAAACACTAAAATTTGACTATTAAAGACAGCACACTTTCAGATCTACAACTACACTGCAATGGAAGGCTAACTGTTGGCCTTCACCAACAACAAGAGCCAAGCTGGAAGTGGGAGGGGTGCAGTATTGACAGGACACATCTCTTCAGAGTAGGGGGAAGGAATGGTTGTTGGTGTCAACTGAACGGGTGTCTGAGTGGTGCCAAAAGCAGCTGCATCTCAACATACCATACTGTAGAACATCCAAGACAAGCTGTTTCTGTGGCCAGGCAGTCCCAAGTCACGCCTGTCATTGCATTCTGACTCGATTGCTGATCTGAAGAAAGAACAACATTGAAAGTAAAATCAGGAACAGCTGAATAGCTGTATGTAGCTCTGTATGTGTGATGTGTGTGTGTTGTGTGTGTGTGTGTGTGTGTTGTGTGTGTGTTTGTGTATGTATGTAAGTATTCAATCTTATGTGTATAGTTTAGAGTGTGTAAGATAAGATAAGATAATGTTGCTTATAGCCCAGCGACCGCAAAGGGCCATATCAGGGCTGTCACCACGTTAAAATCAACTCACCAGTCATATAAAAAAAAAAAAAAAAAAAAAAAAAAAAAACCACTTTCATACATCTCATTAAATGACATCGTCTACAAATGCACCAGAAACTTTGTTAAAAATCTTTCTTCCGTAAAATCTTAAATCAGATGAAAAATGTTAATCTCTCTCAAAAACTCAAGGATCACATCAGGCGGGACATCCCTGAACATGATCTTCATGGACTCCGCTGTAAAATGTTTGTGTCTCACATCGTGCAAGTCCCAACACTCTAAAAGAACATGTTTCATTCTGAGTGGCGCATGACATGGAATGCACCACGGAGCTTCTTCACTCTTTAAAAGGTAAGCATGGGTAAAATACGAATGGCCGGTGTGCAGCCGGCACAGAACCGTTTCCTCTTTACGACCTCCTGACGTGGATGGGAGGAAGTCCTTAAGGTTTGGACGGATCTGAAAGAGTTTGTTACTCGTCTGTGTGTTCCAATCCTCCTGCCAGAGGTCTCTCACATAATCGTTAATTTTGGGTTTCACATCTGAACAGGGGATATAAATGTTGGACAGTTTCTCTCTTGTGGCGTTCTTGGCTAAATGATCAACCATTTCGTTCCCGCCGATGCCAACATGACCAGGAACCAAGCAAGAGTAATGTTGTAACCGTCCGCTTTCAACTTGCTAAAAAGTTCAAAGAAATGCAAAGTTCTGGATGCTGAAGGTTGCGGCCAGCTATGGCTTCCAAAGCTGACAGCGAATCCGACAGAACCAGAAAGCCCCTCTTTGAAGAATGTGAGATTATCTTCAAAGCCAGTCCCAGAGCAGTAAGTTCAGCAGAATAGACAGAAGCATCGGAATGGATATGTTCCAACAGTATCTGAGAAGGACCCCAGGGCAGTAGGCTGCACAGGCCACTCCATCCTCAGACTTGGAACCGTCAGTGAAAACTTTTTGATAGGATGGGAATTTCGAACAGAGGTCAGCATACAATCCCTTGTACGCCAGAGAGCTGGTAGACTCTTTGCGAAAAGCTGCAAGATCGAAACGAATCTCTGGTGTGAAAAAGGTCCACGGAGGTTGATCCGGAAACTTGGAAAAATCGGAAACTACTCCCAGGTTTAGACCTGCATTCCGACGTGAGGCTGCATACGAAGACCAAACGGCGGAATACATTTAGGGTTGTTTTCAAACTTACTTTGGAACGGAGGGTCAAAGACACAGTCATAGGCAGGATTCTGCGGTTCTGAGAACAGTCGGATATAATAATTTAAAGACAGTTTCAGCCTGCGGTTGGACAATGAAGGTTCGCCCGCCTCTGCGTACAGGCTGTACACAGGGTGGTGCGGAAGGCTCCAAGACAGAGACGAAGCCTTTGATGGTGGATAGGGTCCAAGAGTTTGAGGTAAGAGGGTCTTGCGGAGCCGTTAGACAGCACAACCGTAGTCCAGTTTGGAACGGACCAAGGCTCTGTAGAGGGGCAGCAAAGTTTTCTTATCAGCGCCCCAGTCAGTGTGCGCTACGACCCGCAGAATATTCAGAGCTTTCTGGCAAGAAGTTTTGAGGTTTTTGATGTGGCTGAGAAAGTTAAGTTTTTGGTCAAAAATGACTCCCCGAAATTTGGCCTCTTTTTAACAGCTGGAATGGGAGATTTCCTACATGAAGTTCAGGGTCTGGAAAAAAACTGACGGAAATTATGGAAATGAATACACTGCGTCTTTGTTGGAGAAAAGGTGAAACCGTTTTCATCCGCCCATCGATGGATTTTATCTACGCAAAGCTGAGCCTGCGCTGGACACTCGGGTACAGGCTTCCAGTTGCGTAGACAGCGAAATCATCCACAAACAATGAGCAGTCTGAACCCTGCTGAACTGATTTTTACAATGTTGTTGATTTTAATACTAAAGAGGGCAGGAGACGTACTCCCCTGGGGAACACCCAACTCCTGCTCGTGGACATCAGAGAGAGTGGTGCCAACCGGACCTGAAACTGTCGTTCTGCCAAAAATTTTGAATAAAAAGCGGAAGATGACCTCGAAAACCCAGATCGTGGAGATCATGAAGTATCCCCGACTTCCAGGTGGTATCGTAGGCCTTCTCCAAATCAAAGAAAATTGCCACTGCATGCTGTTTGTTCAGAAGGCGTTCCTAAGTGTAGATTCCAGACGAATCAAATGGTCAACTGTACTCCGATGTTTGCGGAAACCACACTGTTCTTTCCCCAAAAGGCCATCGGTTTCGAGTTTCCACATGAACCTAGCATTGACCATTTTTTCCATCAATTTACAGACACAGCTGGTCAAAGCTATGGGACGGAAAATTAGATGGATTAGAAAGATCTTTTCCAGGTTTGGGGATGGGAATAATGAGGGCTTTCCGCCAAGAGGGTGGAAAAGCAACCTGTAGTCCTGTAACAGGATGTTCAGACCTTCTTGCGGAAGATGTTTCAATAGTTCATAATGAATGTCATCTTACCTGGAGAGGATCGCTGAAAGAAAGTAAGGCAGATTTCAGCTCGTTTAACGTGAAAGGAAGATTGTAGTCTTCCATGTTTTCGGATGAAAAGTTGCAGGGTGATTTTTCTTTTAGGGCTTTGTTTTGACAAAGTGGCTGATTTATTAGAAGAGGAGGAATTCTTTTCAATGGTTGAAGCAAGCAGATTAGCAACTGCTTTTTTGTCTGTTATTAAAGAATCCGAAACTTGAGATGGTTCACAGTGGGACAGGTGTTCTTCCCTTTGATTTTCTTAATGTTTGTTCCACACTTTTTTCTTGGAAGTTTTTGATGTCAGCCTGGAGCAGAAGCTTCTCCAGGACCGACGTTTACTGATTTTAAAAGTGTGTCTTGATTTAGCACGGAGTTTCTGTTGGGCTCGAGCGTTGGACCCGAAGGTCGTTGGTATACCCGACGCTGAGCCCGTTTTCTAACTTTGGAAATTTGTTGGCATTCTGAATCGAACCAGGGTGTTTTTGGCATTTGAAGTTTATCGGAAGACACTGGAATACAGGCTTTAGCACATTTGATCATAGCGTTAGTCAGTGATTCAGCTGGGTCCGGACTCTGAAAAAAAATCAGTGTCCTGGAATTCCTTAGAAATAGTGGCTGCAAATAGATCCCAGTTTGCTTTCTTATAATTTAGATGTTGAGAGGCAGAGACGTGTTCAGTTATGACAGGTTGTAGAAGGACAGGGAAATGGTCACTTCCGTGCAGATCGTCATGAACGGACCACTCATAATCCAGGACCAGCGAGGGGTCACAAACCGACAAATCTAAACACGAAAGTGAACCTGAGGAAGAGTGGAGGTAAGTTGCTGATCCGTCATTCAGACAGCACAAATCCAAGTCTGAAAGGACATCCTAAATTTTAGCAGACCTCTGGGTGACGTACTGACACTACCCAAAGAGGATTGTGACCGTTAAAGTCACCCACTGCAAAAAAGGTCGAGGAAGTTCTATCAGACTGACAAGGTCCTGACGACAAACCGGGACAGAAGGAGGTAAATAAAGTGAACTGATTGTCACAGTTTTGTGGAGCGTGACTCTCGCAGCTACAGCCTGAAGGGAGGTAGACAGAGCGACAGGACTATACAGCAGATTTTTGTGTATGAGAAGGGCAACACCGCCCGACAGTCCCAACGTGGATGGTTGTGCAGGTTTTGAAAGAATATTAAAGCCAGAAAGAGTAAAGGCCCTTCTGGCTTGAAGTGAGTTTCTTGAAGAGCTACGTCGGAAGGTTTTTTAGATTGACACAGAAGCTGCAGCTCCTCGAAGTTGGAATTTAGACCACGGATATTCCAATGGAATACTGTACTATCCATGGTGCAGAGGGCGAAAAGGAGAGAGATCAGGTCATCTCCTCATCAGCATCTGCCTCCAAAGGTGTAAATTTGTTGCTTAATTTCCTGGACTGTGGCCTTCAGACCTGCTGGCAGACTTGCCAACTGGTGAAGGAGGTCTGGGTTTGGGAGACGGTGGAGGTTTCTTCCTCATCTCCACCATCTCCACACTGGGTTGAACTCCCTTGCCCGCACGGGCACTGGACAGAGGAGTTCGAGGTCGGGGGGCTGGTTTTTTAATCTGCCCAGCAGCAGATGTTGTAGACTGCTGGGCAGTCTGAGGGTGGCGGATTTTTTGCCTCCACCGGGGGCATTCACTTTGGTTTGGGAGGGTGGTGGACCTGCTCCACCAGAGCTGACAGTTGTTCCTTGCAGTGTCTTGGAAAAGATAAATTCATCAGTTTTGGCAGCAGACTGACCGAGTGGATACATTCTTTTGGCCGAAGCATTTGAAGATGCTGTGGGCGTCTGACTGCCCACAACCTGTTTGCGGGCCTCAAAAAAGGAGATTTTCTTTTCAGTTTAATTCGTTGGATAGTGGATTCCTGTATCCAGAGGGCAGTTTCGTGAAGAGGAGGGATGGTCGCCACCGCAGTTAGCACAATGTGCCGGATCTTTGCACGGCCCATCATGGGTTGCCTTGCAGCACACACCGCACACCTCCTGCCCAGAACAGCGGTCTCTGACATGTCCAAACCTCTGGCACCGGAAGCATCTCAATGGGGACGGGACATACAGCTGAACGCGGACGTTCAGGTAGCCAACCTTGATGACCGGAGGCAACACAGGGTTGCAGAAGGTCAGAAAGAGGGTGTTGGTGGCCACTCTCTCTGCACCTTTCTTGACTGTCACCCTGTGCACCTCCGTCACACCCTGGGACGCCAGTTCCGTTTTTATTTCTGCCTCTGAGACACCCATTAGATCTCTGCAGCGAATCACACTTGGATGAATTTAAAATGTTTATGGGGAGTCACCTGATCTCCCTATCCACAAATTTTGTTGCCTTCAGCAGCTGTTCAGACTGTTTTTTTGATCTACATTGATGAGGAATGAGCCATTTCGCAACCTTTTGTACGGACTGAGGGTCACCTGCTAAGCCTTGAAAGCCCTTTTGGACAGCAAAAGGGCTCAGAGCTGAAAGGGGTCTTTCCTGCCTCCCTCCCTTCCACCACGAGCCAGGAAGCCCAGAAACCTGTCCTCTGTCGTACCTCAGTATCTGAATCGCTGTCACCTTCGAAATCCCCTGAAACAGGGGAGACTGCCTTCCTCTTCCTTTTGGGGGGGGAAATTTTTTAAAGAAGTCATATTTAATTTATTGTAATTCATCCCCCTTACCCACCACCTTGGAGTCCAACTAAGGGGCCAGGGCCAAGAAACCAATGTCTTGACCCCTTCCAGGCTTTGGGAGAGATATACGACAAACAGAGAACCACCAACCCTATCCCCCTGATCATGCTCAACTCCCGGGGACAGAGAGCTGAGCACTGCAGGGTTTACTTGGCCAGCAGGGGAACTGTCTGTCTTGACCCAGCCCCAAAAAGGGGAGCCGATTAGTACACCCGGGCCAAAGTGTACTTGCTGTCTAGGAGAGGTCCGAGCCAAAGTGATGTGTTGAGAGCGCTGGCCCTCTCAATCACCAGGATCTCATCCCCCTCCGACACAGGTCGCACCGCACGGCAAACGCGGCGGATCTTAAGGAGACCACAGAGAGAAAAGGAGTGTTGAAAGAAGACTTGAAGGGGAGACGAAGATAGAAAAGGGCCAAATAAGGAAGGCAGAAAACAGAAAAGGAGAAAGGCGGGTTACTCTTAGTCAGGATCCCACCCTTAGCCTATCTGACATGGGAAGCCCTACCAGGGGCATCAACTCCTTACCACGTTATGCTTAGGCCAGACAGCATCTTGACTTCTCAGGCCTAGAAGCAGTTTTTAAAAACCAGCCTATCTTCAAGTATTGATGCCCCCGCCAGCAAAGCCTAAGGGATCACAGGACCACGCAAGCCCTCCGACCACGGCAAGGTTGCAACCCCCGGAGGGTAGAGTGTGTAAGAATGTGCCATCACAAAGTGAAATATAATGTAACTTACTAGGATGAGATAAACATTCTCTTCTCCTGAACAACGCTTAACCCTCTTGCATTTGTTTCGCCCGTATCCGGCCGCTGTGGTTTGTCTCCCCTGCTATTCGTTCCGGCCGCAACCGGCCGTACGTGCCGCGTTACATTCCCTCACACACTGCGACCTTGTTTTAAGTCAGGGCGGCCAAAATAAACGTGCATCCCTGAGAGGGTCCAATGAAATCTTAGCAGTAGTATGGGGTGTGGGAAACAATTCATTCACAAAGACTAGGGTCGTGAACTGACCGCATTCCATTGCCGCAGACGGCATCGCCTTGTTTCTGAAAATGGCGTCTGCTAGCGCTTCTACTGACGGCGATTTTATGGATTATACGAAAGAGGAGTTGGATGATATATTACAAGAAGTAGAAAGATATGAAAGAGAGGAGTTAAATGAAAGTGATGTGGATGTTTGAGAGGAAGAAGAGGGAGAAGAAGGCGAAGAAAGTGATGAAGATGATGATGCGCCTTTGTTTGCGTTGTGACCACGTGGCGACCGGCGACTTCCGCACCCGTGGTTCGGCCTTTTGAGGAGGAGACTGGGCCAAATCATGATTTGCCTGACACAGCTACACCTCTGGATTAGTTTTTTCTGTTCCTGCCGCAGTTGTTTTTTACTACAGCTGCTGACCAGACGAACCTGTACGCCGGGCAGCAGATGGCAAAGCGGGGACAACCTGACCCACTTTGGCAGGATACGACACCTGCGGAGATGCGTGCATACGTAACTGTGCTCGTCATGGTGGGGATCAAACGTCTGCCAAGACTCTGGTGCTACTGGTCGACTGATCTTCGGTTTAGCAAGCCATGGATCAGTGGTGGGGATGTCGAAAACACGGTTTCTGCTATGTGGCAAACATGGTAGAAACCATTGATCAAGAGTAGTGTTTACCATATTGGTGACATGTGACAGTGGTGACACTTACCTTCCTGCTGTGTGTGACCAGACACCCCATTAGCATGTAAATAATGGAGTTTACTTCTTTCTGTGACTGTGTATATTCCGGTGTTAAAAGACGTTAAGTAGTGACAAACACACCTTTTAGGATAAAAAAAACAAAACAACGTAAAGTTACCTGGCCGCATGTTTGAGTATGTGACAATCATGTGAGACTTAGTGACACCCCAAACTGGATTTACTGAACCAGGACTACTGTTTTCAAGCTGAGGTAGACCACCCTTTGATGATTTATACTAACAAATGCATGCCGACAATGTTATTGTCTGTCTGGTATATCATAGTAACATTGTCAACGTTTGATGTCCCATTGTTTTGTGACAAACAGGGGGGACAATGACACCGACATGCATCCAAAACATGTGACGTCGCTGCATTATGAAATATGATGTATTAGAATTTTGTATACTAAATTTGACAGCGCTGCAGTGGACACTTTGTCCACTACAGCCTTCCAAAGGCAGTAGGTGAGTTTTAGCTTACATTTCTCAAAACAATACGAATACTAGGAGCAGTTCTAGGCTGGAAAATGCGAATGCAAGAGGGTTAAATGAAAACCACATAACAAGCACATTTCCATTTAACTGTACTTCCTCTGAAACTGAAGGGACTGAAATTTTCTTTTGGGGGTAAGCTGTATTTTTGGCTCTACAAATTTGAGCTTAGCCAAATGCTGCCGCTGGTTTCAGTCAAAATATCCAAGTTGACCAAATTTTGGCTTTTCTGTTTAGAGTAAAGCATGAGACCCTCTTTCACTGTTTGTTTTGCCATGATGTCAATCTTCCTTGTCTGAAATGACCATGGATGCACACACAGAAACCAGAAACCTTTTGTGATAAAAATGCAAGCTTAGATTAGGAACACAGGAGAATTTCCCATCCCACCTTAAAAACAAAACAAAAGGAAGAGAAACTGAAGCAGGGAAGTCTTCCACAGGAGGTAAATCCAGTTTCGACAGAGAAAATAAAGGGAGTCTTTCTTTAGAGGGTCTTCACAGGGAGGTTACACAGTGAAATGATACACTCAAATCATAGCACAACCCAGACTATCCTCACCAGTGCCAACCAGAACCATATTGAGGTCTGTGCCAGTCACCGCCCGTTGAACTGACGCAGACTGCACCTGTATACAGGTTGTGAACTGACATCCAGCAGCGTATTGCACTGTCTGCGCCACACCCTGCAAAAACCTGCCAGAGCCGTCACAATTTTGCCAGGGGAGGGCACTGGGGAATAGTCGCCCATGATTTCACGAGAGTCATTGGCAAAGGGACCCACCACCTGAAAAGGAAGCATTCGTCATGCAGGACTTTTTTTTCTTTTTAATTCTACAGATGATGAAGCGATTAAACAATTTTAGTGAGGATGATCCCATGAGACTATACTTTTAAACCATTTTACGATAACTGAGCAAAACTCCCAATCTTTGATGTTCTTCCATTTACAGATTTTCAAGCTGCATCGTCCATGTATACTCTTTATGCAAGTGACTTTAATTTATGGTCGGCTGCCCCTCACCCCCATACAGTCCTCTCTCCCTTTTTCTCTCCCATCATTCCCCTCTTCCAACCACTCTTTTCAAGTAATCATACCTTTTGGTAGTGGGCAGAACTACATATACTTCTGACTTTTCAGAATACATGAAAACCTGATGGCAATCACAAAATCTTCAATGTGCAAAGAGAATTCAGCCACTATCATAATTTGGGGTTACTAAAGCACTTCATAGTACAGTACATGGTACATCCAATCATTTTTAGAAAAAAAAAACATGTGAAAAAGACACTAGAAATGGCATAATTCATTTTGCTGTAAATAACTCTAATTATAGTCCTGTCGAAAGCAACAGCCATCTTTTGTGTGTGTGTGTGTGTGTGTGTGCGCAAAATGTGTGTGTGTGTGTGTGTGTGTGTGTGTGTGTGTGTGTGTGGTGTGTGTATTTTATGTGTGCACAACATATGTGTGTGTGTGTGTGGTGTGTGTGTGTGTGTGTGTGTGTGTGTGTGTGTGTGTGTGTGTGCTCAAATGCATGCATGAACAACATTTTAAGATTAAAAAATCAAGTTACTTAAATGAATTTCTGCACAAGTATGCAAGACCAGCTGGAGACTGCTCACTGTCTCGTACATTGGATGCCTTTAAGTTGACTTTTGATTTGTCTCTATTTTAGCAACCTTATTTATTCCACTTGCTGTCTTTTTTTTTCATTATTAAAACTTAAGATTTCAAGTAAAAAAAAAAAAAAAAAAAGTCACGCCATCAAAAACATATCCCTCAGTAATAATGCAACCACGAGGATGTGTGTCAGAATTTGACAGCTTGAATTTGAAAAAAAAAAAAAAAATCTGCCTTTACATTCCACTGCGTTCCCACACAGGAAAAGCAAAACTGCTGAAATTCTACTTGAGTCTGATGGGCATGATCCCCCCTCCCCCACCCCCCTGGAGATATATATTTTAAAACTTGCTTCCAAAATGGTGCGATGTGACGCAACTCTAGGAACTGAGCGGTATATCGTCCACTTTTAGGTCCAACCATTTGTTTCAACACCCTCATCTATCCCTTCCCCCATCCCTCTTTTTTTCACAGTGTCTTGCCAATACTTGATGAGAGAGCATGACAGAACTTTGCATTCAACCCGGTAGGCAAAAATGGCGTTTGCCCGGTCTTGCGAAGATATTTATAAGAAGTTCCAGTGAGTGCTGTTTGCCAGCACGCCAAAGATATGACCAGGGCTCCACAGACCCCACTCTTTTCATTCTCCCTCGAATGTTCTTTTTCTTAGCAAATTCTCCCTCTTACATTTGTCTGAAACTGACACATTCATGAAGTGGGGGTACTGATTCCATTACAAGAAATCTGCATGTTTTCTGTAGCTTATCCAGAGACCACTGTATGGGACAGATTATATAGGGAGGACACAACCAACTTCCACTGAACTTGCTGCATCATCAACAAGTTAGAAGCAGAGGAAAAGATGGCTTCAGCTACATCCAGATTATAACCAGACAGATCCCTACTACCTCCTACCCAGACCAGACCAAGTAAACATTGTGAGGCTGAGGACGGGCCACTCCAGGCTACACCATCACATGTTCACAAGGTTCCGCACTGGCGAGTCTGCAGTGTGCCCCTGCGGTACAGCCCCAATGACAGTGGAACACTTCCTACAGGACTGTCCAACACACCATAACCTGAGAGCAAAGACCTGGCCTGCTGACCAACCGATGAGCGAGAAACTCTACGGATCTCTGGAGGACCTCCGCCGGACGGCAGCCTTCGTCAGTGCATCGGGGTTCCTGTCTGAGCGAACGAAGAAGAAGAAGAAGATCAACAAGTTGCACTGGACTTGCATTCTTGGTCATACACAGTTGGACACAACATGCACATATCATGCTTTCATGCTCATGCACAGCCCAAGTTCATCAGAAATGTCAGACCAACAGCAAAGGAAGAAGTTTTTTGTTTGTTATGTTTCTAGCTCAAGTCATAAGAAATGTGACAGGAAAGGAAAAAAAAATTATTTGTTTGTTGTTTTTCTGTCTCATCTTCCGAGCCCTCTGCAGTTTTTCAATACTGCTCATTTCAGATCCCCACCCCCATATACACCCATGCTCCTTTTTTTTTTTGCAGCTCCAGCACTGCTAGTTCACTGTAGCTATCAGCAATCTGGTTATCATGAGGCAACCCACCAGAGGAGACACTGCCTCCAGATCAATTCAGCGACAGTACCCATGAACCACGAACTCACCAGCACTGAAGACTTGGAGGACATGAACTCACCAGAGAAATGGATACAGAGGAAATCCAACCCGAGGCTAAAATGAGAGCAAGGCTAGACAGGCCTCAGAATTTTAACAATTCTTTTAGATGATTAATGAAGATAAAGATGACAAAGATGATGCCTTGGACTCCATTCTGGTCTGAGACAACATAACAGGTTTATACTGGACGCTTCCTTTCTTGACACATTCTGGATTTGACCTGGCCTGAGAGATACAGACACCTGCAGTGTTTGCCAGGAAATCTAAGCAGCACTCTCAGAGGTGCATCCATCCAGTGGTGGATGAAACTCGACTGCGTGGTTCCAATCTTCTCATCTGAGCACACAGCAGGCTCAACAAGTCTAGGTAAGAGCAGGCCTGTGACCACACAATTCCACAAACAGATGCCTGAGATTAACTTGAACTGGTCTCTCAGATTTCAACTGTTGGTGCAAATAACTATACCATGAATAGTGCAAGTAAATTTGCCCCCCTCCTCAAACTTTTCTCTATTTTGTTCTTTGTAAGGAGTAGCACAAACAGTTGTCATTTTCTTTTCTGATTTGTAAGGAGTATCACAAGGTGGTTGTTTTGTTATACTTTGTGAAAATGGGTGTCTGGATGCTTGTGGAAAAAATTGTGAGCTGCTATAAATACTAACTAAAGTTAATTTGGTTTACAAAATCACCCATGAAGAAATATTGGTCACAGGTACTCATCCCCCTTCCCTTTATCCCCTCACTATCTCCCTCCTCCCCCTCTTTCCAAACATCCTACCCCGACAGTCTTCAGTTTAGATCTGAGCGGCAGCAGACCGTCATTCTTCAGTAGAACAAAGGTCTTCATGGCAGCTTCCACGGCCAGAGCTTCATGGGTGGAGGTCTCCACATCAGCGTTGGACAGTTGACTGTAAGGGTTCAAGGCTGGAGGGTCAAACTCTCCCAGTCGCATGCGCGTGTAGAACAGAGGCGACACCCGCTCTCTCACCAAGTTTTCGGTCAGTTTGCCCTCTTTGACAGCCTCCACTGCACATTTGTGTTCACATGATCATGACGTGTGTGAACTTCTGCATCTGAACCTTTACCGACACCACCGTAACACAATCCGGGGTGTGCATGTTATTGTCTTTTACTTTGCTCACACACGTAAAAGCCACAAAAAACCCACAAGAACTTACAATTGATGTATTCAACATTTCACATTACATTCACAAGCACACACACATACGCACACACACACACACACACACACACACACAAACACACAAACACTCACATTACTAACACACATATGCAAGCATGCATGTTATTACACATAATTTGTCACACATGCATATGATACACACATACAAACCTTTTCACAAACCAACATGCATTTCCTAGTCAAACACATAACTACTGACAAACACACCAGTGCATATTCAGAGACACAGACACTCACACAGCCAAGACATATGTAAGCATGCATATTACAATACCTTGTCATACATGCACACACGCCTAGTTACACACATATTTTTTTGCATGCACTACATGTATATGTAGTCAAACACATAACTAGTCACAAACACATCAATGCATATCCAGTCACACACACGCACACACACACACACACACACACACACACACACACACGCACACACACACACACCTGCAGACACTTCCTCAACCAAACAACAGCTACAGACTAACCTAAAAACAGAGAAGACAAGCTTGACTTGATCAGGAGACAGCTCCCAGTTTGCATGCAAGCACACACAGACAAATCTAAACACAACTGTCTCCACACTCCGAAACAAGGAAACCTCAACATCACCAAGCAACAAGCTATCCCAGAAAGAACTAGACAGGAATGATCAGACCTGTGAAGAGTTCCAGGTTTAATGCACATACCAACATGCACGACAAATACCCAAGTCAACCTCACCTCAGAGAGACACAGAAAGCAGCAAAAAAAAAGAAGAAAAAAAAAAGAGACATAAATCCATAAAACAACTATGACCATACTTGGACTACAAGCTAACCCAGAAAGAATCAGATGGCTATGACCAGATCCTGGGGCAGCCAGATTCGCATGCACGTACAACATGCAAACACATGCATAGCAAATGACTTGCCAGCTTCCATCCAACTCTCTATAAAAACAAACAAGCAAATAAACAAACAAATCTAACACACAAACAAGCAAACAAACAAACCTGTCCGCAAAGCAAGACAGATCTGCAACAAACACTACATATCCCAAAAAGGCTAACCCAGGGAGAAGTAGACAGGCTTGACCAGGTTGGATGACAGCTCAAGGTTGCACCCTGCGTTCACACAGGCAGCTACTGTGTCCACACTGCTGTTCAGGTAGTGATGGTCCTGAATGATGTTCTCGATGGCCGCCTGATCGCTCACAACGTAGCCGCCAAACTTCCACTGGGTCCTCAATATGTCTGTGAGGAGTCGCTTGTTGGCGCAGGATGGCACACCGTTTACGCTGCCGGGGACATGCATGAATGTTATGATTAGAAAGCATGGGAATGAAAAAATATAAATGAAAAAAAAAAGCGTACAGACGCCTATGAAATTAGTGACAGGTGGCATATCAAAAAGATGATTTACAACAGAGAACGCATGGGAATGAAAAAATATAAATGAAAAAAAAGCATGCAGATGCCTGTGAAATTAGTGACAGGTGGCATATCAAAAAGATGATTTACAACAGACAAGAAGAAAAAAAAGGATGGGGGGGGGGGGGGGGGGGGCTGACGGGGAGAGAAGGGGGTGAAGCTGGGGTGAGGAGAAAAAGAGAGTGGAAATGAGGGAGAGAGAAAAAGAGAGGGGAGGCAGGCAGAAAGAGAGGGGAAGTGAAGAAAAGAAATTTAGAGAGAGAGAAGGGGGTGGGGGGTATGTGTGAGTGGGGGATGAACAGAGGAAGATAGGGAGGAATGGAGGAAGACTGGGAGGAAGGGAGAGAGAGAGAGTGAGAGAGAGAGAAAGACACACAGACAGACACAGAGACAATAGGAATAGAGGAAGATAGGGAGGAATGGAGGAAGATTGGGAGGGAGGGAGAGAGAGAGTGAGAGAGAGAGAAAGACAGATAAACACAGAGAGACATGTTAGCAATGAGAGAGAGACAGAGACAGAAAGAAAGAAAGAAAGTGAGAGAGAAAGGGAGAGAGAGAGAGAGAGAGGAACCCATAGAAAGCTTTCCCAACTGATCGTCCTTTCACATATTGGTTGTGGCTGCGGTGACATTTTGTGTTCTCTCCATCAGAAGTAAGACACCCTGCAAACAGTGAATGTCTCAGAACAGAGACCGCACAACAGACCTCCTGGAAGGGAAAAATCTGAATCATCACCTTCTCTACCAATGGAAGATGTTTGTCTATCCCTCAGACTGATCTGAAACCCAAAGCCCAGGCTTACGTCAAAGAACTCTGGCAAGAAGATCTAGGAATGGAACTTGGAGATGGATAACAAACTATCTGAAATCCATCCAAACCTGAAAGAGTTTTTACCATGTTCCCGAGATGGCTGTTTGCATACAGGGCGCTCCTTGATCACCCATTCTTATCTTTTAAAAAGTGAAAGAGCTCCCTGGTGCATTCCATGTCATGCACCACTCACAGTGGAACATATTCTTTTAGAGTGTTGGGACTTGCATGACATGAGACATAAACATCTTACAGCAGACTCCATGAAAACCTTGTTCAGAGATGTCCCACCTGATGTGATCTTTGAATTTCTGAAAGAGATGAACATTTGTCACCTGATCTCAGATTTTACGGAAGAAAGATTTTTAACAAAATTCCTGGTGTGTTTTTAGAAAATTTTAAGGGTTGTGTGAATGAGTCTTTTTTTCTTTTATTAAAATAACTTGCGAGTTAACTTCAACACTGTGACAGCCCTGATATGGCCCTTTGCTGTCGGCAGGGCTATAAGCAACATTACCTTAACTATCAGCAACTCATGGGTTCATCAATCTTGCTCATCACTGAAAACATTGAATGTTCCAAAAAGAAAGAGTACAGTCATGTCCTAATTCATTAGAAGCCATCCGAAACAGTAGATTTTAACATTTCTGTGGGAAAGATGAAGACTGCCACAGAAGACAACCAACCAAACTTGGAGCAAACTCTGGAAGATCATGCTGGTGAATGAAACTATCCATGCACAAAGAAATTGATTCTAACAGAAAAAGATCTCTCTTGACAGTGCTTATAGTTTCACAACTTAGTAATGAAATAGTGATGAAAAAGCTGGCATGTTATCAATTGTAACCAAAGACAGAAAAAAAAGTGTAAAACAACAATAAGTGAATAGGACACAAAAGACATGATGATAAAAACAAAATGATAAAAATGGACTGTCTGTGAGAATAAGAGAGAGAGAGAGGGAGAGAGAGAGGGGGGGGGGGGGGGGCAGGGAGAATTAAAACATTATCATTTATACAGACCCCCTACACCTCTTTTCGTTACCACTCATCCATCCTTTAGGAGACACACTACAACAATGTATGGTATTTAAGAACTATACAGCAAATACTTTGACAGTGCCATACTACTTTTACAGACATACTATC
>CM031610.1:52715056-52725155 GCA_018398815.1 Conus ventricosus | reverse complement strand
TTGTGTAACACAAAATAACACTGGAAATAACACTCCAAACAATGTGGTGGATCTGTAATTGCTGACTGATTAGGTATCATATAAAACTACTGGTCAGCTTTGGAACAATAACACATAATGAAAGTACAATTTCACACACAGACGATAAGTATACACTGAAACTGAAATAAACTTCTAAAAGTTCTAACTATCTTCATTGTTGACTCACACAAAAACCCTCATTTTCTCATATGACAGTCAACAATTATTATTTCTTAAAGATGAATGCACACACACAAACACACACACGCGCGCGCACACACACACACACCACACAAAAACCTCATTTTCTCATATGACAGTCAACAATTATTATTTCTAAAAGATGAATGCACACACAAACACACACACACCACACACACTACACACACACACACACAGACCATAAAATGAAGAATATGTTAACCTTAGCATCAAAGGACATTCTGGAGGTAGGGATGTTCTCTGGCCCAGCATAGGCATCAAATGCTTGCAGCCAGCAGAGGCACGGATTTTACCGAGAGTCATTGCCTTGAAGACCGTGGACATAATTTGCCACATACACCCCACTTAGATATGGATCTTCACCGTAAGTTTCCTGCAGTAACAATGAAAAGAAACAGGCAACATATTAGACACAAACTATCATGCTTTTTTCACACATTGAAAAACAGAGGATCATTATGTAAAAATACACTGTGAGCACAATTAACAAAATATTGCTGACTAATTGTGCAAAACTGTCTTCCAATCATGATTTAAAAAAGGAATAGATGACAAACTATATAAAGTTATCCTGCAGGATAAATGAAGAAAAACAGCTGACAGATTATACAAAAGTATCATGCAAGAACATTCAAAAGAAATGTTTGCAGCTAAAGATTAAACCAAAAAATACTGGGGCTAGTACTTTCAGATTTGGCTGTACCAAATCAAAACCTTGTGTTGAAAATTACTCCCTTTGTTAATTTTCAGACCTGAAAAATGTGAGCCTTTCTTTTCACTCTGTCTCTATACAGCCTGCTACACGCAGATTTATGAAGTCTATAACCAACAGTTTCTATGAATGAAAACATCACTGCATGTGTATCCTCCCTTCTCCTCCAACTCACCCACATATATGCACACAAACTGATGACACAGAACCAAATGGTCATTCCTGTCTAGCATTCATGCACGCCAAACACTGAAAAAAACTGAAAGAAAAAAAAAGGACTAGAAGCTATATTAGTCCATAGTAAAATATTAGAGCCCCTCTGTGTAGAGCTCAGTAGAGCCCCTCTGTGTGACAATCCTGAAAAGGTCAGGAAATTTTGGTCTTTGTAGAAAATGGTTTCTCAATGAGTGCTAGACAGACCAGCAGTTCACACAAGGTGAAAATGCTCGGAAGTGATCAATAAGTGCCTGTTCTGATCACCTCTTGAAATGGTCAAACGTTGTTTTACACATAATAAGAGAAGTTTACTTTAGTTCTACAAGATCACAATTAGCAGAAAAAGAAACATTTCCAGTGACTGTGAGTCTGAAGCTAAGGGAGAGGCAGAGATTAGGGCAGGAAGGGGGTGAAGGGGTGGGGAAGGGGGCAGATGGGTGGGAGGTACGAATTTGTAAAGAACTGGGTTTTTTGAAGAGACTGAGGCTGATAGTTTTTTTTCCAACAAGTTAGCCACAAAAGAAGTCATTATAGACAATGGATAGGTCAGCTGCTAGTCAGAACAGGGCAAGGAGAGGGGTAAGAATGGGGGTGGGTAGTTGTTCTACAGGTGTCAAATCAGAATCACAGCAAAAGGGGAATCAACCATCACAGAATGTTTGGTCATTTTCAGAAGAGGAGTACAGAGGAGTCTTAACAGATGTTTCACTGTATCAATCTGGCTTCCACTCCCTCCAATCTCCATCTCCCCCTCCCCCCTTTAACAAACTCCAAAAGTAGCATACAAAAACTGAATACATATTAAAAAAAAAACAAATATCGAAACATTTTCCTGTAAAGTGTAAACACTTGTTTCATATTATTCATCATTTCATAAGTCATGTTTGTTTGTTCGGTTTATGAATTCATTTCTATAAATTCAGTATCTATAGATCATTCCTAGAAATTGTACACACATCTTACTGGAACTCAAAAACAGAAATCACACCCCCTTGTGGGTATGATGGTGGTTATAACTGGTGACAATGTTCACGGTGGTGGTACATTTTGTGGGCGTTGAGGAGGTAAGGAGTGGTGGGAGACTGAAAGAGGACAGGGGTGTTAAAGTGTGCCAATGCTGCAGCTTAAAGTTACATACATTGGAGTGGTGTCTGTTTCCACCAAAATAAGAAACTCAAACTATGACACTGCGAATCCTGCTGTGACAATAATATTGCATTTTGTCGGAATGTCTTGATCTTCAAAGAAAAAAAACTTAACTGAAACTTAATGTTACACAACATCTTCACCTGATTGCGCCCCCATCGTGAATCGCGCATGATGTTGATGACAGGTGAAAAGCAGCTGGCACCAGTGTGGGTGATGTAGGTTTGCATCTTGACAAAGTCGTTGTGTTTCCCACGAGTCTCCACACCCGCGGCCTCTGCCACTCGGAACAGCAGCTCTGGACTGCACAAAAGCACAAGTGCTCAGACACGTAAACAGACCTTACCTTTTAGTGTGAAACAATGCACTGTTAAAAACAATAACAACATTGTTATGTAAGTCATAGCGTTCGATTCTGCATTGTGACATGTTCTGTGTAAGGGTTTGTCATAACTGCACCACAAAATATCATATGACAAGAAAAGTGATTGGCAAGAAGGAAAATTCCTAACGAACAACCCCACCCCACCCCCCAAAAAAACATTTTTAGAAGAAGGGTGGGGTGGGGAATGCCTATGCCTACCTACTCTACCTAACTGCCATGTTGGAGTTTTATGTGCCTCCCCTAACTTGAAGAAACCAAGGGTGTCTGTTACCATTGCTCTGTCAAAGTGTCAGGAAGCTCATTCAGACCCTGAAGAACAGAAAGTCTAGTTTACAATTTGTTCAATGCACAAATTTGACTAAGCTCACAGGTATGAGTTCTCTGACTGGTGGGAGCAGAGCTGATGTTGGTTTTGCTCACTGCAATCTGGCCATCAATGACCTTCTTTAGAATGGCCAGACTTGCTCCCTTCTTTCTGTGTTTGAGGCAGGGCCTCTGGTATTTTTTCTATTACCGCCGAAACTCTGGAGGTGCTGTAGTAGAAGGAATACTCAAATCTTGATGTTCTATGCTTAATTTCTTTAACATTGTACTTGTTGTGGGGGGTCCCATACATTGTTTAGGCATATATTCAAGAATGAACCTTCACAGGCTTTTGTTGGTGTTCAAAAATTGAAAGAAAAAATGTAACTTTTTAATGAGTGAAAATATCACGAAATCCTTTTGTGAAGTTGTTCCACAGATGTTAAAGAACAGTTTAAAACTTGTTTGGTGTCAATACCTCTATCCTGTGGAAAATGAGCCTACACACAAGATATGTTGTTTATTTTCAATATGGCCACCATTGCCACTGACAACCAATTTCTATATCAACAAAATTCATTGAAAAGGTTGTTTTACACCAAATATGACATATATCCCCCCAAACTATGAAGAGATAAGAAAAAAAATTGTTATTTTGGGGCAAAACATCACCTTAAGTTACTTGACTTTTGTTGATCCTGAGGTTTCACTCTCAAAATCTGGAGGCCTGGTCAGTATTTGAGCAAAAATTGTTAATATGCTAGTTTTTTTGTTGATGGTGACGCGAAAATACTTGACATGAGGTGACAGTTGCCATGTTGTGGCCAAGAATTTTGTATTGGTACTGTGGGTAGACAACTGCAGTTTTATTCTTTGTGACAGGGAGGGTGATGCATTTTCCTGGATGGAAAGTGGTGTCTTAGCTGTCCTCCTATCCCTCAAGGTGTGGGAAGTCTTGCTGGAGCTGAAGTTGGTGATGGCTTGTAGCAGAGTGTTGGTAGACTAAAAAGCACCGGGCCAATGGCTGATTCCTCTAGGGATTTCTGACCTTTTCAGGTTTGATGCTTATATATTTACAACTACCACGGTATGCTGCCTCTCCTATTTAAAAGCCCTGCTCAACTGGATGACTTGTCCCTGAATCCCGTAGTGATACAGTTTTTGGACCAGAAGGCTGTGATCCACTTGGTCAAAGGCTTTTGCAAAGTCCTGTGATATCTGCTTGTTTCCTTGTTTCATATTTCTAAAAAGTTCTGCAGTGAAAACAGCAGTTGTGTCTCACAGAACCTGAACTTACAAAACCCATGCTGCTCTGGGCAGAGTTTATTTTTTTCTGCATGCCAGTCAGATGGGATAATTTCTGGTGCTAAGAAGAACTTGTAAACCATATCAGGATACAGGCAACTTCATTTGCCAGCATTTGTAGCACACACGGGGAAATGTTTTTCTCCCACCAAGCTTTACAAGGGTCTGGGCTGCATAGAATCTTCAGTGTACATGCTCTCTTCAGTGATGATGATATCCTAAACCATAGCACTGAGAGCAACATCAGACACTGATGTTATAAGATCAGTGATAGTCTTGGGCTTTTCGTGCTACGATCTCTCACGAAACTAAACGACGATCGTTGATGCAGCTTTTTGTCCTGGTAACTTAGTAACGTAACAAGATTGTATCTTGAAGAGAAGATCAGTCAAGGGAGTGAACTCAATTATCACAACATCTCTCCTTTCGTTTCTTTAGTTGATTTGTGTCCCTTGTTCGGATTCCCTTGTAGCTCTATAAAACAATTGTCTTGTTGAAACAAACATATAAGTAACATTAACTAGTAACTTAATTAAGGTAAAAACAATTAAACTAACAAAGAAAGCCAATGTAGGTAGTAAGCACATCAGATACACTGCTACTCTAAGAATCGTGCAGGTCTTCTGATGACCCTTCCAGAGCGTGATATGTGCAGGTTTTGTTCCAAAGTTGGTTGTGGATTAGCAGTGTGAGTGTCTTCATTCTGTTGCTGATTGTGCACTACACGTGCGTTTCCCTGTGTTTGTTGTTGTGGTCTGTTGTCACGATGTGAATGTTGTCCAGGTTCATCCATCTGCTGTGGTTCTTGATGTTGTTGTTGTCTTTCCTCTTGATCTTCATTGTATTGTTGAGGTTGTCTGTGCGCATCTGCATCGGTTTCCTGAAGTGATGATGTTTGCGGCGCCTTCTCTTTGTTCCATCTTTCTCGGATGTCTCGTCTGTTTCTTCGCAGGATTTGGCCAGTGTTTGTCATCACTCTGAAAGAATTGGGTTCTTTGCAGACCTGGATAACTGTAGCTGGCTTCCATCTTTGAGTATATTGGTCAGTGATCCACACTGCTTGTCCCTGTTGAAGAGGAGACAATTTGTTGCCCGCATGATGATTGTAGTTTTCAGTCATCTTTTCAGTTTGCTTGGAAAGCTGTTTCTCTTTGCTCCTGCAGTGCTGGCTCTTTCCGTGAAGGCAGCAGAGTCGCAATCTTCCTGTTCATCAACATTTCAGCAGGCGATGGAATCTGGTGACTCACTGGGTTGCACGCAAGTTGAGGAGAGCGAGGTGGATGTCTTGACCAGTTCTCTTGCACTTTTGATGGTGTTTTTCCAGTTTGGATTTGTCTTTCAATGAACCATTGGACTGTGGATATCTGGGTGATGAAGTTGTGTGCTGTATTCCCCATGTCCTAGTGAAATCCTGGTAGGCCTTTCCGGTAAACTGGGGACCATTATCACTGATTATAGTATCAGGTTTTCCAAATATTGCAAGAATTTTCTTTGTTTCCTCTGTCACTGCCTCACTGGTTGCTTTCGTCAGAGGGTTAATGACTGGGAACTTTGAAAAGTAGTCTGCAATGATCAAGTATGTTGTGTTGTCCACCTCAAACAGATCAGTTCAATTTTCTTCCATGGTGCAGATGGGATTTCGTGAGCAGTCAAGGGTTCTTTCTGATTTGCCGGCCGTGTTTCTTGGCAGATGTGGCAGGTTTGTATCATTGTTTCTATATCTTTGTTTATATTAAGCCAGTATACAGACTCTCGTGCCAGGAGTCGTGTCTTCTCGATCCCTTGGTGTGCTCTGTGGAGTTGTTCAAGGATGTCTTTTTGAAGTGTTGGTGGAATGAGAACTTGCGTTCCCTTGAAAATAATCCCGTTTTCAATCGCCAGTTCATCCCTGAAGGACCAGAAACTCCTGATTTCTGCTGGAAGCTCCTTGATATTTGCAGGCCATCCCTGGATGATTATTTCTTTCAGGGTACACAGGACAGAGTCTCTGTTAGTTTCTTCTTGCATGCTGTTCCTGTTTTTCTCGGGGAAAAAATGGATGAATGCGATTTCATCTGTTTCAATTTCTTCTGGCGTTAGCTCAATGCCGTCCACTCTCATGTCCAGTGGGATGCTGCCCTTGTCTTGGGGGTCTGGAAGTCGAGACAGTGTGTCTGACAGAGTCATTGTGTTTCCAGGTCGGTACATGATCTTGAAGTTGTAGCCCTGAATCTTGTACAGCATTCTTTGTAGGCGTGGCGGAGCTCTGTGAAGAGGCTTTTCTGCGATCATGACTAGAGGCTTGTGATCGGTGATCACGGTGAATGGTCTTCCATACAGGTAAGTTTGAAAGCGTGTGATGCCAAAGACAACTGCAAGCATTTCACGGTCTATGTTTGGGTAGTTGCTTTGAGCGTGGTTTAGTGATTTGGAAGCAAATGCTACTGGGCGGTTGTCTTGGAGCAGGGCTGCACCTACACCTCTTTGACTTGCATCCACTTCTAGTGTCACTGGTTTCTTTGGATTATAGAATGCCAGGCAGGCTTCAGCTGACAAACTCGTTTTCAGCTCCTCAAAACAGTGAATATGATCTTCCTGAATGAGGAATGGTGTGTCTTTCTTGAGAAGGTCTCTCAGTGGCTGTGATTTATCACTGAAATTTGGCAGGAATGAAGCCATGTATGTCATCATACCCAGAAATCTTTGCATGTTTTCTTTGTTCTGAGGCATCGGCATTTCTTGGATGGCTTGTACCTTTGCTGGGTCAGGTCTGATACCCTCACCAGAGTAGATATTTCCAAAAAATGAGATCTCTGATTTTCGGATGTCACATTTTTCAGAGTTGAAATCAATCCGTTTTCCTCAGCACGTTTCATCAATGCCTTCAGATTGTGCTCATGCTCTTCATCATTTTTGCCATGCACACAGACGTCGTCATGAATGCCAACAACTCCTGGTAGTCCTTCAAGGATTTCATCCATTCTGGCTTGGAAGATGTCCTGAGAAAATTAAGTCCAAATGGTAATCTTCTCCAACAATATCTTCCAAACGGTGTTCGGAATGTTGTGAGAGGTTGACTCTCTGGATCTAGATGGACTGACCAGTAACCAGCTTTGGCATCAAGTTTACTGAATACTCGAGATCCTGCAAATTCAGCATTCAGTTCCTCCAAGGTTGGAATTTTGTGAGGGCATCTCTGAGTGACTCATTCAGTTTCTTTGGGTCTATACAAATTTGAGAGATCCATCTTTCTTGGTCGCGAATGCGAGGCTCGAGCACCAGTCTGTATGCTCTGTTATTGGTCTGATGACTTCATCATTTTCCATCTTCTCGAGTTCTTTCCTGAGCTTTTCTTTCACGTGAATCGGACACTTTCTTGGTGGATCTATGAAAGGTTTTGCATCTTTTTTACATGGAGAGTTGCTGGTTTTTTGAAGTTCCCAATTCTGTCAAACTGATTTGGAAAAGCCTGTTTCAGCTCCTTCGTGTTTGTGATGCGTTCTGAAATATGCTGTTTTTGCATACCACAACAGTTGATGGTCACCAGCTTGAGTTGTTCAGATGTAGGCAGTCCCATATTGCTGGCCCAGGGACGTCTACAACGTAGAACTTTGCAATCTGGAATTCGCCCTTGTCTCGAATTTGGATCTGGATGCTCCAATACATGGTATTTCTTTCCCATTGTATGCTGTCAGGCGTACATTTTCCGTTTTCTGAAGCATTGATCTGAACTGTTTTCCATACATTTGTTTGATTACGCGTATCGGTAATGTGTTCCCAGCTGCTCCTGTGTCCACTTTGAGTTTAAGTGTGTGAATGTCTTTCATGTTTGGAATTTTCACATCAAGATTCGCATAGACTTCATGCCGTACTGTTTGACTTGATATCTGGATGCACTGAAAATGGATGCTATCAATGTCCTCTTCAGGCTCAGTATCATTAATGTCATGTACGTACTGTCTTGGTTGCTGATGTTGTCGGTTCCTTCGCTGAGCTGGTGCTTTGTTTTTTCCCGATTGGTTGGAACGACAACATTTTTTCCAATGATTTTTCTTCCACAGGCATCACACGTAGTTCCAAATGCTGGACACAGTCGTGGTGGGTGGTTCAGACCGCAGTTGCCACATGCAGGTTTCATACGTTGTGTATCAATGTTGACCAGTGGTGCTGCCATTGCTTGCAGCTTGTGTTTGCCGGCTATGATCGCCTCAAATCTTCTTCCTTCAGCTAGAGCTTCTTTGAGGGTGTAGTTTTTTTCTTTGCTCAAAAGTTCTCTTTGGAATGGTTCAATAGGGGTTGATGCTATGATCAGCTCTGTGATGCGTTCCTCTAGCCTTTGTTCTTCAAACTGGCATTTGAGGGTACTGTGCGGACTTTCATGCAGAACTCATCCAATGATTCCGTTTCAGATTGCCTCATGCTCATGAGTTGTAGTCGATGAACTCTAAAATTTACATTCATTTGTAGCTGGGACTCGAAAAATTCCCACAGTTTCTTGGGATCTTTTTTGTCTGCATCTGAAAGGCCAGAGGCTTGAAGACGCTTGATACCTTCTGCACCCAGTCCTCTCATGATCTTCAAGGCTTGTTTTTCTACTTGGTCAATGCCTTCGTCTTGAAAGAAGTATTGCATGGTTTGTTGAAAAATTCCTAGCGCTTCTGCTAGGTTTTCTTCCTGCCAATTCATCTCTGGAATCTTCGCCATGGTGTTGATCAATTTTCCGCTGCCACCATGTTATAAGATCAGTGATAGTCTTGGGCTTTTCGTGCTACGATCTCTCACGAAAACTAAACGACGATCGTTGATGCAGCTGTTGTCCTGGTAACTTAGTAACGTAACAAGATTGTATTCTTGAAGAGAAGATCAGTCAAGGGAGTGAACTCAATTATCACAACAACTGATACTTACTTCTGAACTTCTCCTAAATATCTTCTCACCCCTTATTTAGGACTCACTGGAAATGTTCTTCACCACTGTTATGAAAATTTAACTTGGTAGGCGGGGAAGATCCTTTTTTCCTGTTTATTTATGTATGTTTGTAAACTATCAAACACACTGTGCTTGGAGTCAAGGACAGTAATAGTGTTACACGTGTGTAGAAGAAAAAATGCAAGTCCTTTGGCAGCTCAATACTTCATACTCTTGTTTACTCTAGTTTTCTTGCATCCTTCAGTTTCTTCTTCTTCTTCCTTTGTACAACTAACATCATTTTGCTGATGGTTTTGTCATATTTGGGGAGATTGCCGAAGATTGTGCTGTTGTAAGGATTTAAAAATCTGTCCTACTCTTTGTTTTCCAGGCATCATCATTCTTTTCTAAACAGTGGTAGAACTTCCCAGCTTCTTCTTCTTGTGTTTAGGCAGCCAACATCTACAATAAGATGAATCAGCCGCACTTATTGTTGCAGAGAAAAAGCTTCCATTCCGCCCGAGTGAACACATGTTAGAATTTTCAAAGACCAAGGGTATTCTGTGCTTCCAGGGGCTTCTGTGGCAAAACTTCAGGATCAAGAGTTGTTTGTGGCAATGCAAAAATGAAGATGATGAAAATTGGAATAGCAGTGTATCAATGGAGGGCAATGCATGGGGGTGCTGTGGCGTATTTTCAGTTAAATTTTGGCCATGAGTAGAACTGTCCGGATTTTGCTCGAACAGTCAAAGGGCATAGATCTCATTAATAATAACAAGATTCTCCCGGGTTACCTGAAAGCTGCAGCCAACCCAATAGACTGAGGAAAAGCCGTTGCCCCCTTTCCTGGTGCTCCTGCATCTCCTCTTAGGCACTCCGTATCCCACTGGTACGGCTGGATC
>CM031610.1:52688965-52714056 GCA_018398815.1 Conus ventricosus | reverse complement strand
CCCAGGTGAGGGATGGCGGGTGCTGGACCCCCGTGCACACCTGCTCCACCCTCCCCATCTGAAGTTTGATTTCTTCCAGTGACAAACGAGACACCAGGTCTTTGACGCGTTCTGCCCATGGCAAACGTCACATTACGAAACGGAAAGTCGTTTTGCGGGACTGAAAACTTTTCTGTGAAATGCCTGGAAATCTGTTCTCCGGTTACTTTTGTGGAACTGTGTCGCACGAGTCCGAGATCACGAGACCAAAACAGCAGCGCCTGACATTTGTCACAGGGACTGAGACAACTGACAACAATTACTAGCGCTATAAGACTGCCGTTGGTAAACAGTTCTCTCATCTTCCCACATCCGACAGTCATCACCAAATCTGATGTTCTGGAAGTAGCTAAGCAAATGCAGGCTTGTCGCGGTCAAATTCGTTGCTCGGTCAAATCTGCTAGGAAATAAATAAACGCTGGTTACACCATCTGCTCTAGAAAAGGGAAGTAAGGCTCGAGGCATTACTGTCAAAAGAGTTATATCCCTGTGAGCTTTTGTGTCCGATAACACCCAACCCTATCAATCCACACAACGTTTCTTATGACGAAACACTTCCATGAACAGCAACAAAATACAAACAAAACTTCTTCTCTGCCATAGCAGCTAAACTGACTAAATACCTGACAGAAATGAGTACTTGAATTTGTCAGTCCAGAAGGGAAGCATCTCTGGCTATGTAGAACATGCCACTGTGAAGACTATTAACGAAATTTAGAGTCTTACGGAAAAGTAGGCAATGTACTTGGTTGGGGTTAGAGACTTTCTATCAAAAAGAACTTAAAAGGTAAGCATTGGTAGTTCCTTCTCTTGTTGTGCCGATGTTATTAGTGGGATACCACGAGGCAGCATTTTGGGACCAATATTATTCATGGTGTTTATAAATGATTTCCCTGTTGAACTAAAGAGTACATGTAAAATTATTGCAGATGACACAAAACTTTACAATTCTCCGAAATTGCATCAGGAATTACACAAGTATATTGAAACATTAGTACAGTGGTCCGATACTTGGAACCTATAATGCAGAAAAATGTAAAATACTTCATATTGGAAAATCAAACCCACAAAATGATTATGTAATGAAAATTGGGAACAGGAAATAAAAATATCTAAATGTGATAAAGAAAAAGACCTACGTGTGACTTTCGACAAAAGCTTGCTATTTGACAAACATATTGCAAACAGTATTAACAAGGCTAACAGAATGATTGGATAATAAAAAGGGCCTTTACATTTATAGAAAAGGACACTTTCTTACAATTGTAAAGACATTAGTTAGACCCATTCTAGAATATTTCTGGATCCTCTTCACCACCGACGGACTGGTCTCCACAATCAATAAGTTGAGTATTTTGAGACCATATTGTCCGTGACACTTCAGAGGGGTCTGCGCCTTAAAAAAAAAAAAAAATTAAAACCCACATAATCCCCCTACCGGAGAGGGTGACCAGCAGGAAAGAACACTGAAGATGTCCCGTCCTACCATCACTCGCAGCGTCTCTCCGGAGAGTACCTAAGTCATCTAGAAACTGGATGAGACAGATCCACAGACATTACAAAACAGCTTTCATACACCCCCTCCCCCACCCCCACCCACTCACATTCACACACACCGTGGGCGACAGGAGATCAGCGAAGCTGAGACACCCTAGATACAAATGTGTCCAGGGATGCAGCATCGACGGCAGTCTGGGGGAGAGCATTCCAATCCTTGATCGTTTTTGGGAGGAAGGATTCACCCCAGTAGTTTGTTCTAGGAGACAGGCGCTTGAACTGCTTGTTATTTCCTGTCCGTCGGGATCTTGTAATTGGGACAAGTTGGGACGTGAGGTCTTCGCAGCAGATGTTGTTGTTGATCTTCTTTTAAAAGGCTCCCAGACGCGAATTTTTTCTGCGCTTTCCGTGTGTCCCATTTCAATGTTTCCCACCTTTGCGTTCATTTGATTTGTTGTGGTAAGGTTGAAGATGAACGGGGCTGCCGCCTTTGGGGCCCTTTTCTTTTTTGTTAAATTTAAATTTTTTGCTATAAGGGCCCAAAAACGGGGAAGCGTTTTCCAGAAGTGGCCTCACAAAGGATTTTTAAGCCTTCTTTTTTTCAGGGTGAATAATCCTCAGGTTGCGCCCCCCAAAAAAACCTAAGGCCTGTTTGCCTTACTGCAGTTTGCGTTGAGTGTTCCCCCGCCCAAATTTGTTGTGGAGCATGACGCCGGTACTTGGTTGAAAAACCCCGTTAAAAGGGTAGGGTGGAGACTAGTCATGATCTCTGGGGTTGGGCTGTGTGTGCAGCGAAGGGTAGAGCATTTATGGGGGTGAAACTCCTTTCCCCAATTCGTCCCCAAGCCTATGCCCCCTGAGGTCACTTGGGTTTGAGTTGATTTCTTTTTTCTCCCCTCCGGTAAACTGCGTGTGTCAGCAAAGGTCGCGCGGATTTTTGGCTGTCAGGTGGTCGTTTAAAAAAAGGAAAAAGGGATGGCCCAAAGACGGATCCTGGGGGATCCTGATTTGACACTGACAAAGGGGAGAGTAGCCTTTCCCCACGATGATTGCCTTCTGTTGTTGGGAATTGGTACCCACTATTGGTCGGCCCCTGGCCCCCGTGCAGGAAGCTTGGGGATAGGAGACTGTGGTTGCACTTATCGAATCCCTTGGCGAAGCCCATGCCAGCACTCGACTTGTCGCCTCCCCCCTTTAGTTGGCTTCGTCATAAGTTCCCGTAGCTGCGTTTCGCGGACCTGTTTCTCCGAAAGCATGTTGCGTTTATTCGAATTCCCTTCGTGTCCAGGTGCCATTAGGGGCTCGACAATACTGTATGGTATCCAGGGAATATGTATGGTTCAAGGCTAAAGAGACAACCGAAGCCTTTTAACGGGCAAGAAGAGCAACAAAGTATTCATGTAAAAGGATTTCTCATACCCAAAAAAGATAAGAAATTTTACAACTTCCCCACTTAAAGCAAAAAAGTAGAGGAGATTGATTTAGACGTATAGTATTTAAGGTTTTGATTTATATTGGCAAAGCATGCTTTTTTTTAGCCACAGATCAATGCTACAAGAAAAAAGTAAAGTTTAAATATTCAAACAAAATTCTGAACTAATTTGACAAATTTTACATTTTCTTAGAGAACCCAAATTTTTAAAACAATTTTAAAAAAAACATCAAACGTGCACCCGTATAAAAATATTTAAGAACCTCATAGATAATATGATTTAAAAATAAATAAAAATGACTTTGTGGTTTAAAAAAATTTTTGGGTTTGTCAAAAGATGGACCAAAAGACCCCAAAAAAAATTGATGGGGCGTAAAAAGCCTGGATAGGGTAGTTGTTTTTTGAAAAAAAATTATTTTTTAATTATTATTTCTCCCGTTCTTGTTGCTGTGTAGATTTTTTCGGTACAGGGTATTGGGCAAGTTGGAGCGTCCTTTTTGGGGGGGTGTTCTTGTTTTCTTTGTGCTGTATGTCTTTGTTATGTTTTTGTTTACTGTTCCTGCCTATTTCTTTTATTTCAAGAAAGCTTGTTTTGACCAAAGTGTGAGTAGCCTTGGCAAAAATTGATTGAACACAGAAATGCGTGCCTGAACGAAAAACGAAAGTAAACATGAAGTTGAACAGGACATAAGATGGCTGTAAGCAAAAACTAAAAAAATAAAAAAAACAGTAAAAAAGGCGGTAAGTTTGTCCCTAAAAAACCTACACAGAGTAGTTCCCCTTAAGCGGGGACAGCCTTTTCAACTTGAATAAAGTCAGACAATAAAAAGACGCAATCTAATTAGGGGGGGAAAAAACAAGCGCAGGCCAACAACTGAACTTCTTCTGTAAGTTAGCAAAGATTTGGATTAAGGAGGGGGGGGGGGGGGGGGGGGGGGGGGGGGGGAAAGGGTTTGAAGTGGCGAAAGGGGGAAAACATAAAATTAAGAAAATATTATTACAGATAAAAAAAACTCTTGCTAGCTGCAAAAGGGAAACATCGCAACCCCCTTTTAAAGGCAGTATATTTGTATGCCTGCCCAAAGGGCCCCTTTCGTCCGCTGGGTCGAAACTACCGGGGGAGACATGGTTGTTGGTCTGCGTTTGGCGTAAAAATAGAGAAAACCCCACAGTCCAAAAAAAACTGTGGTGTTCTCCCCACCAAGAGTGCAAAAAAGAGTCCAATAGCACCCCCAAAGCAGCCAGCGAAGGGTAGTAAATGAAATCACACGAAAGTTGGGGAAAAAAAAAAAGTTGCGGGAAAAAACTAAAGACATTTGCCAAATAGTAAAAAGTGGGGGACAATTTTTGAGCCTACGCTTGAGGACCACCAAAGATGAAAGGGGAGATCAAAAGACAAACAACGAAAAAAATACAAGAAACCCAATTTTATAAAGACAAAATTGGAAAAAAAATGAGACGGGAACAGCAAAAAAAACAGTAAACAAGGGGGGAAAATTTTTGCTCCATAAGAAAACCTAAACACAGAGTAACTTTCACTCAAGATGGCAACACCCTTTTTAACTTGAAAGTCAGACAAATACATGGGGACGAACAATCAATAGTGGGGGAAAAAAACAAGCGCAGGCAACAATGAACTGTTTAAATTTAATGATTGCAAAGTTTGGACTTAAGGAGGGGGGGGGGGGGGGGGGGGGGGGGAGGGGGGCAAACTGGAAAAGAAATTAAGAAAATATTTTCAGTATTTAAAAAAACTTTCACAGCTGCATACGGGACATCGCAACCCCCTTTTAAAGGCAGATATATTTGTATTGCTGCCCCGAGGCCTTTGCCCGTGGGTCGGAACTCATCAGGGAGATCGGCGGGTTTTTTGGGTTCTGGCCCCTGGCCCGTCAAAGAGAGACAAAAAACCCCAGTCCTAAAACTGTGGTGTTCTCACCCCAAGGGTGAAAAAGGAGTCCAAGCCCCCCAAAAAAGCCACAAGGGGTTAAATTTAAAAAAAACGAAAGGGGGGAAAAAAAATAAAAATGACCCAAATTGTGTTAAAAGAAATTTTAGGATAAGCAATGTTTGGGAACCATTCAAAACCTAGATTAACAAAAATTTGATAATAGAAAAAATTAATGTTTTTCAAAAAAGGGAAAAAAAAATTTTTGCAAGGGAATTTATTAAAGCCTCGCCTTTTTGAAAAAAAAGAACAACCCCCCCACCCGGGTTTGTTGTCATTAAGCCTTGCCCTTTTTAAAAAACCCCAAAAAGTTTTAGTTTTTCTTTTTTTCTTAAAAGTTTTACCCTTTTGGAAAAAGCTCCCTAGTTTATCCCCAATTCTGGGAGACCGCCAAAAAAACTCCTTTTGAGGCCCCACATTTTTCAGAATGCCTAAATTTTTTACCGCTGACTGTGGAAGAATGCTTTCTTGTTCATCTCCGCCCCGTGTTTTGGGTTTTAGACCCAAAAATGGATTTAATTTTTGGGTTAAAAATGTTTAGGTTTTTTTGGGGGGGACTAAAAAAGGCAAAAATTTTTGGTTTTTAAGTTCTTTTCTTTAGCCGTCGCCCCCGGTGGAGCATCCATCAAGCTCTTGCCATGCACTTGTTCGGGTTTTCTGTTTCCAGTCCAGTTGTCCCGGGTTTCAATCCGCCCGTGTTCGTCTCAGCTGTTGCGAGGGGCCCCCTTTTTTTTTTCCCGGGCCCCGGTCAGGGTGGCGGTTTGGGCTGGATCGGGCCCCCCCTTCCGGGGGGGGTTTCCATCCAGCCCCACTTCTTAACCCAGTTATGCGGCCACTGGCCTGTCCCACCTCCCACAGTCCTTTTGGACCTTTTCTGCATCGGATTTTTTAGGCGCCCGGGTTTTGAAAAAGCATTTTTTTGTTAAAGGGCGTGTGCGCCCGTCTCGCATCGTAGAGCGGGAACTGATTTCCTTTGGAGTAAAATCGGATTTTGGTTTTATCATTCCCGTGCCCGGGTTTTTGGCATGCGAAAGTCCCCCTTTGCCTTTCGTTTCCGGGCGTGAGCCTCGGCCGGCCCCCCCGTGCAAACCACGTTCCCAGGTGCAAAATCCCCCCGGGGCCCCATCGGATGTGACTGGGGTGGCAGTGGTTTTTTTTTTTCATGCCGGTTTCTTCTGTTATCTTGAGCCCTGTCCGGCTGATGTGGTTCAAGCGAGTGGTCTTGTCCTGCATCTGGTTGGGGGGGCTGTGTGAAAGGAGCGCCAGTCGTCAGCGAAGTCAAGGTCGTCGGCTGCGTCCGAGTGCCCACTGTATCCCGTTTTTTCTCCCTGTTGTATGGTTTTGATCCAGTCAGCCAGGAGGAAAGGGAAACGGCGACGAGGCATCCTGCCGAACCCCCGGTCTTCACCTCAAAATTTTGGGGACGGTGGCCGGCGGGGGAAAACCTGCAGTTCATTCCTGGAGTGCACCGGATGGGGAGTGTCTTCTGGGGGACCCCGTAATGCCTCGCAGCTTCCACAGCATCTTTTGCCCACACTGTGAAAGCCTTCATAATTTTTAAGTTTATTGTAAAGGGGGGGAGTTCACTCCAGCGACTGCTCCCGATGAGCGCGGCTGGCGTTTGGTCCGGCAAATGATTTGTTCGCCCGGAAGCTGCCTGCTGGTCGGAGCTTGGGGTCGCGGCCTTTTCAACCTCCGTAGAAACCCCGTTGAGACCTTGCTGGCGTTGACAGGGGCTGATCCCCCGGTAGTTGCTGCAGTCCTGAGGGCTTTTCTTCGGGAGCTTTATGCGTTCCTTCTTTCCCCTGAGCCGGTACCTCCTCCTTCTCCCAGATCTTGCTGAGGGCTGTATAGATGTTGACAGCTGTCTCTATGTTGTTTGATGGGTTCTGTGGTTCTCGCCCCGGCCGCAGCCTTCCATTTTTTCAGAGTCATGATGGCTTCTTTATCTCTGTTTTGGGGGTTTTTCAAGCGATGGGCAGGTCCCGTCTCTGCGGGGGGTGTCTGGTGGTGCGTCAGGGGCGGGGCGGTTCGCAGCTCCCTGAAGTGTTTGCCCATCGTTTCAGCTGTTCCCCGGTGTTGTCAGTGGGTTTTTGTTCTTGTCCTTAATGGCTTTTCGTCTGCGGAACTTACCCCCCAGCTTTTTTGGTCCGGTAAGGTCCTTCGATTCCCCCTCCGGTGTGCCTCTGCTTTGGGGCCGGTCGTCAAAGTGTCCCCTTTTTCCCTTTTTGATGTCTTCTTTATTCTCCGTTCGTGCTGTTGTCTTCCTGTGCCTTTGCTAGCTGCTCTTGTTGGTTCGTGTTCAGTGTAGCTTTCTTCTTCCCTTGTTTTCCCAAATTGTGGAGGTGTCGGCAGAGATCCATTCTTTTTGCTGGGCCTTCTTTTGCCAAAGGGTCTCTTACAGTGTCTGCCCGGTTTTTGCGTGTTCCCCCTGTGTTCGATGTCCCTCTCCTGTCTTTTATCAGTCTTGTAGCGGCTGGAACCGTTGGAAAGGGATTGGAATGTGCTTGTGTGTCCCTGTTTTCCGGACGTCCGCATTGTACCTTTTACTGTGTTGTTGGGGGTTGGTGAATCTCGGGGCGAAGTCTCACTGTTGTTAAAAAAAGGTGGTGGTCTGTGCATCGCACCTCTCATCCTCGTACATCCCGCCTGATTTCCCGAATTTGCGGCAAAAACAGATGTGGTCAAAAGGTTTTTCCGTGCATGGGCGGGGGTCTCCTGTGGCCTTGTGGATGCGCTTGTGTGGGAGATGCTTCCCCCTTTCACCCGTGGTTCGGGCGCACAGGTCTGCAAACGCTCACCATTTTTTGTTCATCTGCCAGTCCATGTGTCCCCCTGATGTCCTCGTAGCTGGTTGTCCTTCCATCTTTGGGGTTTAAAATCTCCCCTCGTAGGGGTTTGTCCCTTTTCTCCCCTTTTGTCTATCACTGTCTGTGTGCTGGTAGAAGTCATCTTTCTTCTTTCTTCCCCTCTTGGGGGGGCATAGATGGAGATGTTTAGCCTCTCTCTCTCTCTTCTCTGGTACCAGGCTGATACCCCGCGGGCACTCCCGTTAGCGGCGTGGGGTTTTTTGTGTATGACCCCTTTTTTTTCCGCTTAAGGCGCCATATTCCATTTCGGGAAAGTTTAGCCTGAGTCTTTTTTCGTGGTAAATTGGGTGGATGATGGGGAGTGACAGGGGTTCCCCTCCGTGGTGCCCCTTGTGCCCCGGTGCCAGCATCAGGGCCCACCTCAGTGTGGGGGGCTCCCCCTTTTGGTGTCTGAGTACAGCGCTGTTTCCCGATGAAAGTCTCGCTGCTGATTGTAGCCCCTTGTCTCACCGTCCTAGATCCCATCTTGTAGTTTTTCATCTCTCTCGAACTTGGATGGTTTTTCCCGTTTCAATTTCCTGATGTTCATTGGACTTTCGTTGTTGTCCCCGGGGGTTTTGAGGGGAGTCGGCCTTGCAGCTTCCTTTTTGGCTTCCCCTGCACTGCGTTAAGTCTCTGGGTGGGGACCTTTTTGCCCCGGTGAATGTTGGGTTCATTGTCGTCAATGCTTCTGTAATGTCTTTTTTTAAGGGAGGGGTTTTTAGCCCCACGCAAACCCCTTTATCCCCGGGGCGAGGGGGTCCTGCCTTAGTGCCCCTTACGACAGCATGGGGGGCAGTGGGGCTATTCTATGCCAAAAACCCCAGGGCAAGCTGTCATAGATTTTTGGGGAACAAAAATTTGGATTGTGGGGCTAGACTAAACTCTTTTGGTGTTAGTGGCAAATTGTTTTAATCATCAGAAATCTGATAAAAAATTTGTTTTACTGTTGCCCCTTTAAAGGTGAAAAAATTTTCCCCTTGGTGCTGTTTCCCCTGCTGTCCCCCAAAGTGAAAACTTACCCCCCCCCCCCCCTTGTGTCCCTTGGTGGAAAACAATCTCAAAAACTTTGAAAAAGGAAAGGTTTTTCCCCAGTAGACTGGGACGATTTGATACGAATGTCTGATTATTTTAAAACACGTTGATTCTATTGCTGAAAATACAGGGTTTTTGCTGACCAGAAGATAAGCTTAATCATCAGAGCAAATTTTAATAAACTACAATATTTTGCATTAAATAAAAAAATAAGTTTTAATTTTAAAAAAACAGGGCAAAGGTTTTTATCAGAAAAAAACAAAACAACCAATAGCCAACCAACCCCCCAATTACCGTTAACATTTCGACCTCCCCTAAAATGGAATCATTTTTAAATGGTTATGGGAATTTTTTTTAGGGGTGAAAAAATTTAAAAAAGACAAGACAGATGAGCAGGGTTTGCTCTGCTATGAAAAAGCAGAAAAACCTCGCACCCAAGTCTCCCCGTTAGACCCCTTTGTTTGTAGCCCAAATATCAACATACGGCAGCGAAGTTGAGGTAGGAAATGACACGTGGTAAATAAAATTGAATCTCTCATTTCGAATATTGTAGTACATTCTGAAATGAAAAAAAGGATGCCAATTGTTTGCAGGCGGTGAAACCCCACCCCCCCATTTTTACACTTTTTAGATTAAAGTCTGGCACAAATTATCAGCAGATTCAAATGTGCATACTGCCCTGTATTACGTGCATTAACTGAATTTTTAAAGTCAAATACATAGAAATGAATAATTAAATTTTAAAGTGAACGTTTTTTCATGAAAATGGTATGTACCCGGGTGTAACAGTGTATTTTTTCTTTTGGTTACCTTTGGGGATGAAAGTTTTGTTCGAGAGTTATCCCCCCCTTACCTTTGGTCGATCTCTTTTTTTTATTGTGTAAAATTTTTAAAATATGAAAACCTCAGAACCCACTAGTTGATGTACGTTGCTAAAGTCCAAAAATTAATGTATTTGATTCTTACAACCGTATGGGCTGAGAGCCCCTTTTTCCTAAATGGTATTTTTCCGAGCAAACTTGGCGGCTTTTTTTAAATTTTTCTGTCGAATGAATATTGAATAAATTTTTGATTTTACAAAAAAATAAGAGGAAAACGAAAAAATCTAAGATGCTTTAAAAGAAGTCCTTTAAACTTTATTTCGTTAGCATGCCTTTTATCTTTCTGTACAAGTTGCGACCCATAGAAATGACTGACAGTGCCGGTCCCCTTTTGGAGCCCTTCTTTGTTTTCTGTCGGAGTTTTTATCTGAAGGGGTTTCAGGGGAAAATTTGGACTTTCGATCGAAATCTTGCTTATGACTCCATTTTGTTATGAAAAAACTGAAAAAATTTTAGAATCTTTATTTAACGCCGTTTTAACAGAGTATTTTTCAGTTGAAATTGTGTCAAAAAATGGTGCGACGGCCCCGGCGAAATGAAAAGCAGTGTGTTTTCTAGTAATTTTAACAACAGAATTTTCCCTTAGAACTGTTCGGAAAAAAAGAAGTTTATAGTATGAAAAGAGCGAAATGCCCGCTATTCATTCATTGTAAAATTATTTCAGCTCTTCGTATTTTTTTTGAAAAAAGGAAAATATGCGCAAACGGTTTAAAAGTGGCTTCACTTGGGACATTAATCAGCAATGATTTAGTACAGGAACAAAATTTTTCAAATGTGACTTACTGCATTTTATTCCTTGTGTTCTGAGGTTTTCATCGATAGTAAATATGTGTTAATAGTTTGAACGGACAGCGAGCCAGACAACACTGAAGCTGCCATAAAAACACAAAATTCTGTTGGTTCCGGCCTCGCGAGGCCCGTTTCGTCTCCGGCCCGTGTTGCTGGCTCTGGGGCCCCGGTTTACGTTGTTATAAAAGTAGGCGTTGTGTGAGAATGGATCAGTGTTTCCCTTTGTGAGCGACTGGCGTGGAGAAGAAAAAAAAGGGAGAGAAAACTACACTCGTCTCCGTGTTTCTTGACTGGTGCTGTCCCTTGGCTTCTACGCATTGGCTATTGCCTGTCTTACCTGCACACCCCTTACCTCTCCACACCATCACAGGTATATCGTTCGTGTTTGCAATTTTCCCCTGCCGTCACTACAGCATAGCTAGAAAAAAGTCTGATTCAGAGACTGAAATGGACAGAAAGCTGTCGCCACTGCCCCAGACCAACAACCCGTATGCTGTGCAAAAAGTCCCGACTTACTTTGCTACAATATCTAGATTAATTTGTATACAATCGTGTTTACAGTTGCCAGTTTTAAAGCTCAAAATAGCAATCACAAATTACCGTAGAAAGGGGAGACATATCAATCTTCCCATTAGGATAGATTATGTTCGCTTTGTAGCATAATGGGCAATTTATATCACTCATTTTTTATGGGATGCCCAGAATTACAAAGTATTAGTAATCTTTTTTTAACCTCGTATTTATAGATCACGACATATCTTTAAAAAAAAAAGCATCTTTTATGACAACAAACAGCAGGACAATATTGCTTATTTTTTGCTAGGTTATCAGCAAATACCCCCCTTTTAGTTTAAAAACAAGGACCCCCTCTTGTTTCTTAAATTTGGTTTGCTTGTTGATTTTTAAAAATAAAAACCCTGTCCCCTAAAATTGTGACTAGTTGCATAAAACGGAGTACGTTCTATTGAGCCCCTCGATCTCAGTTTGCTTCCCTCTAGTAATTAGTACTTTTAAAATAGTGGAACTTTCTATCCATCCACTTGTTAGTCGGATTTTTGTGTGTGTGTGTGTGTGTGTGGGTGTGTGTGGTGGGTGTGTGTGTGTGTGTGTGTGGTGTGTGAGAGAGAGAAGGACTGTGTGGTGTGTGTGGTGTTGTGTGTGTGTGTGGGGGAGAGAGGGGGGGGGAGGAGAGGAGAGAGGGGAAGGAGAGAAAAGAGAGAGGAGGAGTCACTAGTAGAAAACTATAATGCATTTAATAAAAGGCATGATAGAGCCCCGATTGGGACGCGCGTAGGGGCCCCAAAACCCACTCTTCCTCTTCTGACAGACTCACAAAGACTGAAAAAAGGTGATCAAGTGTCTTTTTTACCGTTTGGTAAAACGCGGTTTGGTTAAATCAAACAAGCTGTCGATTTCAAAAAAAAACCATGGGCCCCCAAAGGGGAAAAGGGGATTTTTTTGTTACAAAAAACAATCATTGTTACAAAACAACAAAATTCCCCCCCCCCCCCCCCCCCCCCCCCCCCCCTTTTTTTTTCGCGGGGAAGGGAGACAACTGTTATTGAATAACATTGGTCTACCCTCCCCTCGAAGAAAAAGAAAACAAAAAAAAACACTCTAATTGCAAAGAAAGGAATTTTTCATAGACACCACTGACAACAAAAACTGTAAAACAACCCAAACACAAGAAGTAAAAAAATCTGACGTGCGCACGCGCACGCACACACATTGGCCTACTCATATGCACGCACGCGCGCGCGCACACACACACGCACGCGCACACACACACACACACACACCACACACTCACACACTTTACAACACACACACACGCGCGCGCGCGCGCGAGATGGGTTTCCTTTTGTAACTTGGTCAATTTTCCAAATTGCAATCAAATGAAAGAGGGAAAAAAATCAAACATGTCAGTACAAAAGTAGCCTATAAGCACATCACAGCTAGCCCCGGGTAATGATCAATACAGATCCGTATGGAATGTGTAGAATTCATTGTTAGTGATATGTTGATATGTAATTCGTTCACACATTTCTGACTGGCTATAAATCACGAATCCGGACCGTTTCAAATATAATCTGATTCCTGTGTGCCCATATCCGTGCTCCTCCGGCTCCAGCAAGGCATCTATCCAAATTGAGGAGTCGCTTGACGTCTGTAACAGGTAAAAATTTAATTCCTAATTCAAAAGCGGTTCTTTTTTGATCACCACAAATACAAAAAACCGGCATATTTATCTCCACACACCCCACACACACACACACACACACAACACACACGCACGCACGCGCACACACACGCGCGCGCGCGCACGCACGCTCGCACGCATGCATACACACACAGACACACGCACGCACGCACGCACGCACGCACGCACGCACGCACACACACACACACACACACACACACACACACACACACGCCGCACAAACTTACTCTTGTTCAGCACAAGAAATATTGAGCCGGGATCATGCAAATAGAGTGGGGTAAGGAAGGGGGGGGGGGGGGGGGGGGGGGGGGGGGGGGGATGAAGGAAGAGAGAGGGGACAGGGTTTTGAGGGCGGAGTTAAAGATGGAAACAACTAACTCCGACATTTTCTACAATAGAATGCGCTTTCAGATCCCTTTCAGTTTTTCTTTGCTTGGAAATGGGTTGGGGATCGGAAAAAGGGCGGATGGATATGGAGTGGAAGTGTGTTTGTGTGTGTGTGTGTGTGGGGGGGGGGGGGGGGGGGGTGTGGGGGGTGAGGGTCCGTATGAACATTTACACTGTTTTCTTTTGTCTTTCTTTCTTTTTCTTTTTTCCTACAAGTCAAATGATTTCATACTTGGTGTGAGTAGATGCATTTGGACAGTAACAGGAGAAATAGGGCAGGATCACTTCATTTCTTATTCATGCATACATCAATGTATTTGTTTATTAACTGATTTGTTCACACGTCTATTAATTTTTTTGGGGGGGGGGGGGGGGGGGGTGGGGGGGGGGGGGGGGGGGGGGGGTGGAAGTGTGGGGGAAAGGTGTGGGGGTCGGATCGCGTTTTGATCATTTCACAAAAGGATGAACTAGAATGGATGAAAAATGTAACTTGTTTGGTTTGCCAGGTGAATGGATAAAAAAATGTACATGATTTGTTTTGACAGAGTAACATATTTTAAACATACATAAGTGTTTTGCAGTGCATGTGTTAAACATGCAAGGTTTGAAAGATGAAACAAAGCCGTTACAAAATTTGATTCTATTACAAATTTGGGGAAGTTTAATTTTTAGTGGGTACATAACCACGAAACCCCATTATGTGTTAATGATAACATCAGCGACGACAGAATTAAAACTCAACTTACTACAGTTCAGTTACACACACGCATGCACACACACAAACACACCACACCACCACACACACACACACAACACACACACAGAGTCAACCAGAACAGCATTTTTTACTCCTAGTGTGTAACTATACAAAACACAAACTTCAGGGTTTTGCCTGTGTACCTTTACTCTCCATACGTATAGGGACGAGCTCGTACGCAAGTAGTTTATAATCATTTCCCTTTATTATTCTTCTGGTTAAAAAACAACATATTTTCATGATGATGATATGATTATGATGTAATTCTTTATTAATTATATTATTGTCACTAAGTTTTATTCCTTGACTTGAACGTGTACTAGACTGTCCAGAAGGTGAGGCTAGTGGACGGTGCAGAAAGAAACTGAAAGAAGCTGGACTAGCTGAAGTTTCTTCTCCAAGAAGCCCATCTTGAGAAATGTGGTTTAAACCTATGTTGAGAAACTAAACAGCATCCTGGTCGACTCCAGATTATCTACCCTTCTGCCGTCGAAAATCTGGCGCTGGCGAGATTGGAGCTAGCACCTCCTGGTATGGTTTAGCGCCTCAAGGCGTCACCTTCAGACCGATGTCTCGACCACAAACTTGGAAACTTAAACCTTGTGAAATTAACAAGTCTACGAACACTCTTGATCCACCTCCCTCAAGCTGCTGGTAAGACTGGCATATTGGGGAAGTGTATGGTTATTATGACTGACACAACTGTGGAAGTGTATGATTATTATGACCGACACAACTGTGGAAGTGTATGAACACAACTGTGGAAGTGTATGATTATCATGACTGACACAACTGTTGGAAGTGTATGATTATTATGACTGACACAACTGTGGAAGTGTATGAACACAACTGTGGAAGTGTATAATTATCATGACTGACACAACTGTGGAAGTGTATGATTATTATGACTGACACAAACTGTGGAAGTGTATGATTGTTATGACTGACACAACTGTGGAAGTGTATGATTGTTATGACTGACACAACTGTGGAAGTGTTATGATTGTTATGACTGACACAACTGTGGAAGTGTATGATTGTTATGACTGACACAACTGTGGAAGTGTATGATTGTTATGACTGACACAACTGTGGAAGTGTATGATTGTTATGACACACCGTGCGGAAAGAACATGTTCGATTAAACGGCAGAGACTGAAGACACCTTCTTTGAGATATGGAGGTGTGTGTGTGTGTGTGTGTGTGTGTGTGTGTTGTGTGTGTGTGTGTGTGTGTGTGTGTGTGTGTGTGTGTGTTTATTCTGTTACCTTGAAAGCTGTGTATGATTATTATGACTGACACAACTGTGGAAGTGTATGATTGTTATGACACACCGTGCGGAAGAACATGTTCGTATAAACGGCAGAGACTGAAGACACCTTCTTTGAGATATGTGTGTGTGTGTGTGTGTGTGTGTGTGTGTGTGTGTGTGTGTGTGTGTGTATGTGTATGTGTGTGTGTGCGTGCGTGCGTGCGTGTGTGTGTGTGTGTGTGTGTGTGTGTGTGTGTGTGTGTGTGTGTGTGTTTATTCTGTTACCTTGAAAAGCTGCATTTCTCACAGTTGATCATGTTTTTTTTTTCTTTTCCTCTTTGCGAATACACGCAAGCTCAATTAAAAGCTTAAGTCAGGACGGAGTTCAGTCCATTAGACTGACATTCCATTGTTTATGTTGTCGGCAATGCAAGTTGTTTATGTAGTCGACAATGCCGACAAACAATGTTAGTTTTCGTTTTTTCACGTGAAATTACAATTACTGGTCACGAGATCGTTCTGTTTTCACATGAAAAAACAAAACAACATTTTACTGCACCTCCCTTATGGAACGTAATATCGCCAGCCCAGTTGTTGAACAATAAAATGAGCTGTCCATAATCACAAATTTTTACGAAGTTTATCGCGTCACTGGAATCATAAAAAAATAGGCCAGAGAAGAGACGTGTTAAAATTAAAAAAAAGGAGGGAAAAAGAAAAAAAAAAAAAGGAGGAAAGAAAAAGTAAACGACCTGTCTCGAAAGCGGAGTATTTCTGTTTATGGTCCATTACAAACAAGATAAATATTAGCTCTATGGGCTGACGTGCAGAAAAAGTAAACGTTTTGATAATGTAACACCGTTATTGTTTCCAAACATCATAACTAGTCATTAATGCCTGACTGGTCACTCTCTGCCGATTTTTTTTCCTCTCTCTTAGCAATGCATGATCGATCATTTTCCATAAGCAATAGTAATACAGCCGCTGTGAAAGATAAGCACTTCAAAACAGGCAATTGCTTTTCTGCGTTATATTGCAAGTTGAAACCAACTCTTAAGTTTCCTTTGGGCGGATCTTTCCTCCTATGTTTATGTAAATGCCACTCCAACTAATGCAGACTGGAACACCCAGGACTTTCATGTTCTTCATCACGACGTATATGCACATATTTGATATCTTTGTGATGTGAATGACATTGGTGTTTTTGTATTGCTATTATCAGTACTGTGTACACATCCTTTATAGATGATGATAATAGGATATGAATCCGATGCAGGCCTATTTCACGTATTAAACTGAAATGCAACCTTTTCGAATAAAACAAATACGACTTGATAACAATTTTCTTTCAAATGCATTTTGAGATAATCATCAATTCAAAGGGCATAACAAAAGTAGATATGGAGTTTAGAAGATTTTCTATTCAGGTAGAGCGCCGAACTCGTATTCTTGGTGATCCTGGATTGCAGGTTCGAATCTACGCTGGGCCGTTTCGGTACAGAGGGATTTTTCCCTGGGAGTTACTATTGGTTCTGACTCCATTTCCCATACAGTCCTTCGAATGAGACTATAACCCGGGGTTTCCCGTGTGTGAACGCACGCATGACATCTTGGCACCACGTAAAATCCCATCACCAACTTTCGGAAGAGATGGCCAGTTTGGCCGTTGATATGGATGACACGTTATACATAGCATGCACCTTTCCCGAAGTTGGAGTATGGCTGCCTTAATGGCGGGATAAAAAACGGTCATAAACACAAAACTCCACTGCCTGTCTATACAGGGTGCGTCCGCAGGAGTATCAGCTGCGTACGTAGAAAGAAAGAAAAAGAAACTTAAAGAAGGAGGAAACATAAAATGTCAAATTCGCTGTGAGCTAATCAAAAATTGATTATAAAATTTTTTTTCTGTTATTACTTGCATTCTTCAGGAAGCATTTAAGAAAATCAAAGGATAGCTAGCTATCTGCTCTTTGAAAACCTCCACGAAGACGGCCAGTTTTAGCTGGAACTATTTAGTTTTAAAACCAACATTTCATGAAGACATAAAACCAAAGCGTTAAAGAGGAAAAATATACATAAAACCAATCCGAGCGGAATACAACAATAGAAACAAAAATAAAAACCAACCGTTCACCATTTAGGAGAATATGGGGGAGGGAAGAGTGGGAAAGATCTGAAAATCAACCCGTGCGGAGAGGCCATTTACTGTTATTTTGGGACTATGTAAACCCTAAAGGTGAGAGTTTTTTTCATTTAGTTACCCAAGGTTTTCCTAATCTAGAATTAAGTTTTTCACTGTGCACCCTTTCAATGATAACAACTTTTGAGATTGGAAAGGAATGGTCAGGAGAGTTGAAATGTTTATTTACGAGCGTTCCTGTGTTTTTTCTTTTATTGGGACCTATGAGATAAAATCTGGTTGTCGCAGTCTTTGGTTTCTCCAGCGTATGTGTATTTGCATTTTGCAAAGTAAAAGATAGATCACATTTTTGCTTTCACAATCCATCTCTCTGCTGCTAAAAAGTCTCGTCACTTCTTGAACTGGACAAATGCTTTGTTTCTAAAAGATTATTAGAGCAAAAACATTTTCTTAGAGCAGTTATAACAGCTTGGGTTTTGGTCTCCATGTGGGGGGGGGGGGGGGGGGGGGGGGGGGGGGGGGGGGGGCAGAGGGGCAGAGCAGGAGGCATAAGACATTCTCTAGACACTTGCAATGTCTCTTACCCACTACAGGCTCCTTAGGAACTGCCTCCCGCATAGTTTTGCTATTATGTAGTTCTGGAAGTTGATTCCTTAAGTCTTCTTCTTCTTCTGCGTTCGATTTAGCTGGATGCGTCAGACTTGTAACCGGCTGCCATGATGAAGCCCGCGGTCTTCTCCAGGTCAGAACGGGCTCCCAAAGCTGCGCCTGTAACTCCGCTTCCCCCGGCCAGGTTTTGTGTTGTAGAGCTGCGTGACTAGGACAGCGAGTAGGACATGTTCAGGGGTCTGGGGTCCAGTGCCGCATGGACACTGGTCAGTGTAGGTGATCTTCAGGCGGTTAAGGTGGCTCAGCAGTCTGCAGTGGCCGGTCCTCAGTCTGAAGAGGATTGTCTGCTGGTGCCTTTGGAGCTGGTGGATCGGGTCAGCACCATTCTCTGCACCCAGCCTTCTCTTCCACTGGGACTGAAACTGGTTGTGGATGATGGTCTTGGATCCTTAAGTCAAATTTTAGAATTAATATTCTTGAAAAATTAATTTTGCATGGTCGGGTGAGCATTAGTCCACAGCTAAATGAAATGTCACGATGAGCAATCAAGCAAGCACGATTCTGTTTCTCCTACGTTTGTTCACCACTTGTTCTAACATTTGAAGAAAAAAAGGAGGGGGGGGGGGGGGGGGTACATGTTGTTCATTTCTCGATTTTTATCCCACATAATTGCAGAAAACTCGTGATTTGTCACAGATCCATATGCACGGAGATACCAAACAGCTTTTAAATAACAAAAAATGCACTTATGAATGACACAACGTGAGGATACAAATGCATGAAAGGAAAGTGAATGAATGCGAAAGTCAGTGCTTTCTCTCTCTCTTTCTCTCTCTCTCTTTTATTAATTTTATTTTTTAAACAATCCTGTAACACTATCACTAGTATAATCTGAGTGATCTACCACTGTTTCTTTTCATATTGCTTCCAGGATTGAAAACTTGTTTCCATGTTGTCACTGGCTGCTTTTTTATTATTTGTGTTTAGATAAAAAGTGCAATGAAGAGAATCCCCCAAACTCTCTTTTCAAGCCATTATATATTATATTATATATATTTTTTTTTTTTTGTGGGTGGGGGGTGGGGGGGGGGGGGGAGGCACAGGTCATCATAGAAACTTAACAATCACAGTCTGCTACTGTGGAGGTTGTTTTGCTGCTTCTTGTCCTTCTTCGCCCCCTCCACCTCTTCGCGATATTCTTCACTATATCCAGAATCTTGGCCTCGTCTATGGAGACCAGCATCCAGGTGTAGGCGGGTCGGAACTCGTTTTGAGCACCTGGTACTGCAGAGAGTTGAGCCCGTCTATTGGCTGCCTCCCGGTGACGTTTTCCAGCATCTTGAACCTGGCGAATCAATGACAAGGTGGTGTCGGTGAGTTTCGTGTCCGAGTTTCCCACAAGAGCAAATTTATCTGGATGGACGGGGTGGGACTCTCCATCTGAGAGACACACTACTGCTCGTGAGCTGTTTCTGCGATTAAGTAATTATTTGTCGTCTAGGGGGCCCGTAGTGACAGTTTTGGCCACGGAGCAGATGGGTCGTGAGTTCGCCCACTGTGGGGGTCGGATTTTTGTACGGTTTCAATAAATCCCCTGTCTCTCCATTCAGCAGTAAATGGGTACCTGGTTCAGTTCAGGTCAGGCTAATGGGGGTGGAAGGAGGGGGGATGGGCTCCGCCTCCATTATGCCGGAGGAATGGTGAACCTCTGATAGTTCACTGGCTCTACGACCAGCATACTATGGGATTTTAACCTTTAACTTAAGCAGCCTTAAAAGTGGTGCCCTGCATGTGCGGGATCAGAAGTCACCGCTGAATACCAGCAACGTGACTCAGCTGCAGGGCAGTATCTTCTCCGAAGGCTGCCTGACGGTGACTTTATATTGACTGCTTCCTGTGGATAGTCGGTCTTGAAGCCGTGACTATACAAACTTCGTGTTATGGGGAGCGGGGCAGCAAACACGGGTATAATGCGACTGACATGACATGGAAGCATTCGCAGCAATAACAACAAACAACAACAGGACGGCAAAATAGAAAGATGTGACACAACACCAACAAAATACAATGTAACGCTTTATATAAACAGCTGCCCCCCCCCTTTTTTTTTTTTGCGCGCAACAAACTGTCCAACCTTTGCAGCAGCTTTCATATTTGCGGCTCAAAAAAAAATGGTTCATTCAAGAAAAATCGAATATGGTTTTGCCACACATGTTGCAGTGAACTTGCATCACTCCTGTTGCACCTTGGCAGTAACACTGACATCAATGTCCTTTAAAACACTGCTCGTGATAAACACTAATGTCCAAGCCCAGTCACACGCTGTTGACAGTCAACACTGGCGTCAATGCCCTGTCACACACAGGGATGGTCAATACTGACATAAATTTTTTCACACATTGATTATACCCATTCATCGAAACAATGTCAGTCATGCATCGTTGATATTAAACAATGACATAATATCTGTCACACAACTGTTGATAGCAAACAATGGCATTCATGTCCTGTCACATACTGTTGATAGCAAACAATGACATTCATGTCCTGTCACACACTGTTGATAGTAAACAATGGCTTTTCATGTCCTGTCACACACTGTTGACAGTAAACAATCGCGTTCATGTCCTGTTCATACACTGTTGACAGTAAAAAGGGGCGTTCATCTCCTGTCATACACTGGTGACGGTAAGAGTTACATCAAATGTCCTGTCAAATACTGTTGAAAATAAACATTGCTTTTAATAACCTGTCACACACTGTTGACAGTAAACAATGACATCAATGTCCAGTCAATACTGTTGATAGTAAACGATGACATTCATGTCTGTCAAATACTGTTGATAGCAAATAATGACTTTCAATTTTCCCTGTCACATATGGTTGACAGTAAACAACGCCATTTTATGTCCTCTCACCACTGTTTATATTTAAACTATGACATCCATGTTCTGTCACACTCTGTTGAAAGTAAACAATGACATCCATGTCATTCACATACTGTTTATAGTAAATCTATGCATCCATGTCCTCTCACGCGTGTTCATAGTCATATGACATCCATTTTTGTGTCTACACTGTTCATAATAAACTATAACAGTCATGTTCTCTCACAGCAGACAGGACCTGAGGAAGAGACAAACAGACAACGACGGGAAGAGACAAAGAGTCATGAAAGCCCAACAAATGTGGGAAAAGGCCCTTGAACAGACTGCCTTCCAAAGGTTTAAAAAAAGAACTTGCTGTTCCCCCTCATGGGTTTTACGGGCGTTGTTCTTGCACGACTATGTCGGATCATACGAAACGGGCGATCTCCATGGAATATCGGGTGACCGTCAGCGGGCATGCCTCACCCTGAAAGTCACCAAAGCAAAAAGACCCTAGAATCCGGAGTGAGGACTGACCTTCGAACAGCGTGAGAACAAATGCGGTAGCATCAAGTCGCGGAATCAATAGAAAGAGGCAGAAACAAAGTCAGAGAGTAGAGATGGAATAAGCAGAAACGTAGAGAGAGAAGAAGACAGAAACAAAGCCCTGGAGTAAGAACAAGGCAGAAAAAAGTCATGGGGTTAGAACAGAAGTAGGCTGAAACAAAGTCACCGAAGTAAGGCGGAGTAGGCAGAAATACGTCACAGAGAAAGCAGAATATGACAGAAACAATGACAGCAGAAGGATCGAAGAGTCAGAAACAAAGTTACGGACTACAACAGAACCACCAGAAACAAACGTCACGGAGTAAGATCGAATGAGACATTAACAAAAGTCAATGAGCATGCATAAGGCAGAAACGAGAAAGATAGAATAAGACAAGAACAGTGACACGGAAGTAACACAGAAAAAAGACGGAAACAAAGGTATCGACTATGATAGAACTAGCAGAAATAACGTCAATGAGTATAAGATAAGATAAGATTAATGTTGCTATAGCCCAGCGACGCAAGGGCCATATCAGGGCTGTCACCACGTTAAATATCAACTCACCAGTCGTCAATGAGTATGACAGAATACGACAGAAGCAAAGTATAAGTGTAAGCATAGAGTCACAGAATAAGATAGAGTTAGCAGAAACAAAAGTCAGCGAATTTACCATAGAAAAAGGCAGAAGAAACAAGGCCTTGGAGTCAGAAAAAAGGCAGAAAGAAACAAGGTCTTGGAGACAGAAAAAGGCAGAAAGAAACAAGGCCTCGGAGACAGAGAAAGAGAGAAGAAACAAGGCCTTGGAGACAGAAAAAAGGCAGAAACAAGGCCTTGGAGTCAGAAAAAAGGCAGAAAAAACAAGGCCTTGGAGACAGAAAAAAGGCAGAAACAAGGCCTTGGAGTCAGAAAAAGGCAGAAAACAAGGCCTTGGAGCAGAAAAACGGCAAAAAAAAACAAGGCCTTGGAGCCAGAAAAAGGCAGAACAAGGCCTTGGAGCCAGAAAAAGGCAGAAACAAGGCCTTGAAGTCAGAAAGAAGAGAAACAAGGCCTTGAAGTCAGAAAAAGGCGAAACAAGGCCTTGAAGTCAGAAAAAGGCAGAAACAAGGCCTTGGATGTCAGAAAAAGGCAGAAACAATGGCCTTGAAGTCAGAAAAAGGCAGAAAGGAACTAACGAGGTGAGGCAGAATGCGGCCAAAAACAAAAGAATAGGAGGTAAAATGGAAGAAAACAAAGACACGGAAGTATGGTAGAATAAGCAGAAAAATCGTTACGAAGTATATCAGAATTACTAGAAACATGGTCACGGGGATTTTTAAAACAGAATAAGGCAGAGATGGGCTAAAAGTAAGACAGAAACGATAGTCGCGGAATAAGATAGAATAAAGCAGAAACAAAGTATGTATGTACGACAGAATAAAGCGGAAACATAGAGGAGGGAAGTGGAGAACAGGGGTAATAAAAATACCTACGACAGTCACCACCACCTCCACCACCATCACCATAATGATCATCATTATTGTCATAAAAGAATACCTTCCACTAATGTCATCGTCCTCGCCACCCAGCCAAAAGTACACGTTAGAGTAACCGTTCAGCTTGTAGAATTGTTCACGTTAAGAAGGCCGTCACTCCTCCCATAATACCTGGGTTAGGGTAATCTGCGTGCAATCACACCACACACACACACACACACACACACACACACACACCCACACACACACTGAAAACTTGTTAGATTAATTAGCGGTTGTATCGACATTTAACAGCATGATAATAAAACGTCAAGAAAAAGATAAATCCACCCCGAAAACCAGTGAAAACAAAATTCTAACAAATCGCAATGTGAATAAAGTAACAATCAGGGCAACTCCTTTATCCTCCTTCCCCTTCTTCTAGCTGTCTAGCATCATTTTACCCCAATCCCTTCACCCGCCCTTATCCACTACACACTCTCTCTGTCTCGTCGTTGTCTCCCCTGATCTTTTCTTTATTATCTTATGTCGCTGAAGAGGTAACAGAAAAGGGGAGGGACATGGATTCCCGTTTTTACCTGGTCTAAAAGAAATCTTTCTTTTGTTATTTGCTGACGATATTGTACTCATATCTACTACCCTGTCGGATTACAAAATCAATTGAACAACTTAACCAATGCATCAGATAAATTAGGACTAAAGGTGAATTTAGGGGAAAACTAAAGTCATGGTGTTTAGAAAGGGAGGTTATCTTTCAAGCTCAGAAAAAATGGCTGTATAAGGAAATAAGGCAGAGATTGTGAATAGTTATAGGTACTTAGGCTTTACTCTTACAACTAAAGTATCAGTTTGAATGTGCTGTAGAAGAAGTAGTCCGGGGGGCAAAAGCAAAAGTCGTTGATATTCTTAAAACAATGTGGAGTTTGGGAGGAATGAATATGACAATGTTTTTCAAGTTGTTTGATGCACAGGTCAAACCAATGCTGTATGCTTCGGAAATCTGGGGTGTCACTCAATTGAAAACAATCGAATCTGTATATCTATTTGCATGTAAAAAGATTTTTAGGTGTCAGCTTGAGGACTCCGAACACAATGGCATTATGGTGAGACCGGAAGATACCCTTTATATATAGATGGCACTATATCTAGTTTTCTATACTGGTTTCTCTGCAGAAAATGGACATAACACGTTTACCACACCAAGCACATTTAATGCAGATAATTCAGACTAAAGGCTTGAAGCAGAAAGACAGTCAAAAGTTAATAACTGGGTGTCATCTCTTAAAGCATGTTTAGACAGATATGTTTTTCTCGGGGTATATATAAACGGAGTGATTGGAAATTATAAATGTTCTTGAGAATATTCAAACAAAGAATGATAGATCTGTTTTCAAAAGACACGGGAATCCAAGATTAAGGATAGTGACAGATTTAAATTCTATTGTCTTTAAATTACTTCCACACCGTGAACATAACTTATCAATAATAACCATTAACAAATTTAGATCAGCACTCACCGGATTCAGAATAGGCAATAATGATTTAAAAATAAATAGACGCTACAGAGAAAAATGATTCTGGGGATATGCAGTGCCCATTTTGCAAGAATAGTGAAGATGAGGTATATTTTTTCTTTCGATATATATTATATATTTATATATATATATATATTATATATATATATCTCAACTCTCTCAAAACGTTTAAAGGTTAACTGGTCAACCGAGGTAAAGTGCCAACATTTATTGTGTAGTGAGGAAAATCAGAGTCATTCGTGATGTAGCAATGTATATTTTTTTTATGCACTGAGACACAGGGAGGAACATATTTTTGCTACACATTTAAGTTGATTTCCATCATCCGTCTGCTTGGATAGCCACTACATTGTTTACATGTACCTATGTTTACAGGCTGGAGGCTTAACATTAAAAATTGTCATTGCCATTGTATTCTTTCTCTCTCTCTGTCTCTCTCACACACACACCACACCACACACACACACACACACACACACACCATCACACACCTCACACACACACACACACACAACACACACACACACACACACACACACACACACCAAACAACTTTAGGTTTTCTGCAATACAACAGTCATATACCCTATCTTGTCCTACAACCGTCAAATACCATTCCCTTCTACATGGTCACACTACCATTCCTTGTCAATTAAAACTGTACATACCATTCTTCACAACGTATTCTACATTCCGTCAACACACGGTCACAACATCCTGTCAACACCACGTCATACACAGGTCTTACCATTCCTGTCAATAACGGTCTACTACCATTCCCTGTCTCACGGTCTACACCATCCTGCATACAACGGGTCATACTACATT
>CM031610.1:52674856-52687965 GCA_018398815.1 Conus ventricosus | reverse complement strand
GTGCTATCAGTGTATAAACTGGATTTTCGGGATGAAATGTTTTTGTTGGGGGAGAAGGTTATTCGTTTTTTCTACCCTTACCTCCCTTGGTCGAATCTCTTTTTTTTTATTGTGAAAATTCTTAAAATCATGAATACCTCAGAACCTACATAGTTGTATGTACGTTGCTAAAGTCACAAAAATTAATGTATTTGATTCATTACAACCGTACTGGGCTGAGAAGCCCATATTTTCTCTAAACTGGTATTTTGCACGAGCAATTTTGGGGCGGCATTTTCAATTGTCTGTCGAATGAATATTGAATAATTCTTGATTTTACAAAAAGTAAGAGGAAAACCGAAGAATCTGAAGATGCATGTTAAAAGTAAAGTCCATAAGCTTTAATTTCGTATATCGCATGCCTATGATCTTTTCTGTACAAGCTTGCGACTATACGAACTGACTGACAGTGCCGGTCCCTTTAGCGAGTCGCCTTCTTTGTTTACTGTCGGAGTTTTGATCTGAATTGTCGTTTCATGAAATTTGGACTTTCCGATCGAAATCTTGCTTATGACTCCATTTCTGTTATGAATACAACTGAAAATGTGTAGAATCTATTATTTAACAGACCGTTTCAACAGAGTATTTTTCAGTTGAAAATTGTGTCAAAAGTAGGTGCCGACGGCCCGGCGAAGTGAAAAGTCAGCTGTGTTTTCTAGTAATTTTTAACAACAGAATTCTCCACTTAGACACTGTCTCGGAAAATGAAGTTTATATGTATGAAAAGAGCGAAATGCCAGCTATTCATTCATTGTAAAATTATTTCACGCTCTTCAGTATCTTTTATTGAAATAGAGGAAAATATGACGCAAACGCGTTAAAAGTGGCTTCACTCTGGGACATTAATCAGCAATGATTTAGTACAGGAACAAAATTGTCAAATGTGACTTACTGCATTTTATTCCTTGTGTTCTGAGGTTTTCATCGATAGTAAATATGTGTTAATAGTTTGAACGGACAGCGAGCCAGACAACACTGAAGCTGCCATAGAAAACACAAAATCTGTTGGTTCCGGCCTCGCGAGGCCCGTTTCGTCTCCGGCACCGTGTTGCTGGCTCTGCGGCCCGGTACGGTTGTTATAAAAGTAGAGCGTTGTGTGAGAATGGATCAGTGTTCCCTATGTGAGCGACTGGCGTGGAAGAAGAAAATAAAGGAGAAACTACACCTCGTCCTCCGTGTCTTCTTGACTGGCTGCTGTCCCTTGGCTTCTACGCATTGCTATCTGCCTGTCTTCACCTGCACACCCCTTACCTCTCCACACCATCACAGGTATATCGTTCGTGTTGCAATATTCCCTGCCGTCACTACAGCATAGCTAGAAAACAGTCTGATTCAGAGACTGAAATGGACAGAAAGCTGTCGCCACTGCCCCCAGACCAACAACCCGTATGCTGTGCAAAAGTCAGACTTACTTTGCTACAATATCTAGATTAATTTTGTATACAATCGTGTTACAGCTTGCCAGTTTTAAAGCTCCAAAACTAGCAATCACAAATTACCAGTAGAAAGGGGAGACATATCAATCTTCCCATTAGGATAGATTATGTTCGCTTTGTAGCATAATGGGCAATTAATATCACTCACTTTTTTATGGGATGTCCAGAATTACAAAGTATTAGTAATCAGTTTTAACCTCAGTATTTATAGATCACGACATAATCTTTAAAAAAAAAAAGCATCGTTATGACAACAAACAGCAGGACAATATTGCTTACTTTTGCTAGGCTTATCAGACAAATACTCCCCTTGTTAGTTTATCAAACAAGGACTCCTCTTGTTTCCTTAAATTTGGTTTGCTCTGTTGATTATTACAATCTAATCCCTGTCTCCTAGAATTGTGACTATGTATGCATGAAACGGAGATCACAGTATCTATTGAGACCTCGATCTCAGTAATGCTTCCCTCTACGTAAATAGTACATTTTAATAGTGAGAACTTTCTCATACCATCCACTTGTTAGTCGGATTTTGTGTGTTGTGTGTGTGTGTGTGTGTGTGTGTGTGTGTGTGTGTGTGTGTGTGTGTGTGTGTGTGAGAGAGAGAGAGGAGACTGTGTGTGTGTGTGTGTGTGTATGTGTGTGTGTGTGTGAGAGAGAGAGAGAGAGAGGAGAGAGAGAGAGAGAGAGAGAGAGAGAGAGAGAGAGGAGTACACTAGTCAGTAACTATACATGCATTTTAATAAAGAGGCATGATAGAGCCACCGATTGGGACGCGCGTACGCGCGCACACACACTCTCTCTCTCTCTCTTGACAGACATCACAAAGACTGAAAAATGGTGATTCAAGTGTCTTTATTACCGATTGGCTGAACTGCGCGTAGGTCAAATCAAACAATGACTGTCGATTCTTACAAACAAAACCACTGATGCACCCAGAGGAAGGGGATATTTTGTTACATAAACATATCATTGTTACAAAATCAACAAAATTGGACCCCCCCACCCCCCCCCCTTTTTTTTCGCGGGGAAGGGAGACAACTGTTATTGAATAACATTGGTCCTACCCTCCCCTCGAAGGAAAAAGAAAACAAAAAAACACTCTAATTGCAAAGAAAGGAATTTTTCATAGACACCACTGACAACAAAACTGTAAACAACCCCAAACACAAGAAGTAAAAAATCTGACGTGCGCACGCGCACGCACACACATAGGCCTACTCATATGCACGCACGCGCGCGCGCACACACACGCACGCGCACACACACACACACACACACACACACACTCACACACATACCACACACACACACACGCGCGCGCGCGCGCGAGATGGGTTTCCTTTTGTAACTTGGTCATTTTCCAAATTGCAATCAAATGAAAGAGGGAAAAAATCAAACATGTCAGTACAAAAGTAGCCTATAAGCACATCACAGCTAGCCCCGGGTAATGATCAATACAGATCCGTATGGAATGTGTAGAATTCATTGTTTAGTGATATGTTGATATGTAATTCGTTCACACATTTCTGACTGGCTATAAATCACGAATCCGGACCGTTTCAAATATAATCTGATTCCTGTGTGCCCATATCCGTGCTCCCTCCGGCTCCAGCAAGGCATCTCATCCAATTGAGGAGTCGCTTGACGTCTGTAACAGGTAAAATTTAATTCCTAATTCAAAAGCGGTTCGTTTTGATCACCACAAATACAAAAAAACCGGCATATTTATCTCACACACACACACACACACACACACACACACACACACACCACGCACGCACGCGCACACACACGCGCGCGCGCGCACGCACGCTCGCACGCATGCATACACACACAGACACACGCACGCACGCACGCACGCACGCACGCACGCACGCACACACACACACACACACACACACACACACACACACGCCGCACAACTTACTCTTGTTCAGCACAAGAAATATTGAGCCGGGATCATGCAAATAGAGTGGGGTAAGGAAGGGGGGGGGGGGGGGGGGGGGGGGGGGGGGGGGGGGGATGAAGGAAGAGAGAGGGGACAGGGTTTTGAGGGCGGAGTTAAAGATGGAAACAACTAACTCCGACATTTTCTACAATAGAATGCGCTTTCAGATCCCTTTCAGTTTTTCTTTGCTTGGAAATGGGTTGGGGATCGGAAAAGGGCGGATGGAATGGAGTGGAAGTGTGTGTGTGTGTGTGTGTGTGTGGGGGGGGGGGGGGGGGGGGGTTGAGGGTGAGGGTCCGTATGAACATTTACACTGTTTTCTTTTGTCTTTCTTTCTTTTTCTTTTTTTTCCTACAAGTCAAATGATTTCATACTTGGTGTGAGTAGATGCATTTGGACAGTAACAGGAGAAAATAAGGGCCAGGATCACTTCATTTCTTATTCATGCATACATCAATGTATTTGTTTATTAACTGATTTGTTCACACGTCTATTAATTTTTTTGGGGGGGGGGGGGGGGGGGGGTGGCGGGGGGGGCGGGGGTGGAAGTGTGGGAGGAAGGTGATGGGGGTCAAGGACTCGCGTTCTTGATCATTTCACAGAAAGGATGAACATAGAATGGATGAAAAACTGCTAACATGATTTGGTTTGCACAGCGTAGAATGGATGAAAAACTGCTAACATGATTTGATTTGCACAGAGTATCAATATTTTACAACATACATAAGTGTGTGCAGTGCAGTGTAGTCATAAACATGCAAGGTTTGAAAGATGAAACAAGCCGTTACAAAATTCTGATTCATATTACAAAATTTGGAAAGTTTAATTTTTAGTGGGTACATAACCCACGAACATCCAATATGTGTTAATGATAACATCAGCGACGACAGAATTACAACTCCAACTTACTACAGTTACAGTTACACACACGCATGCACACACACACACACACACACACACACACACACACACACACACACACACACAGAGTCAACCAGAACAGCATTTTTGTTACTCCTAGTGTGTAAACTATACAAAACACACAACTTCAAGCGCGTTTGCCCTGTGTACCTCTTACCTCCATACGTATAGGGCGAGCTCGTACCGCGAGCGGTAGTTTATAATCATTTGCCCTTAATTCTTCCTCTTCTGGTGAAAAAAAAAACCCAACATATTTCTCATGATGATGATACTGATTATGACGATGACAATTATCTTTATTATTATCATTATTGTACTATAGTTTTATTCCTTGACTTGAACTGACTAGACTGTCCAGCTGAAGGTGACGGCTAGTGACGTGTAGCAGAAAGAAACTGAAAGGACAGCTGGACAAGCTGAAGTTTCTCTCCCAGAGAAGCCCCACTCAGACAAATGTTTCGGTTCTAAACTCCTATACTTTGAGAAGACTAAACAGCATCCTGGTCGAACTCCCAGATTATCTACCCTTCTGCCGTCAGACACATATCTGGCGCTGGCGAGATTGGAGCTAGCACCTCTGGATGGTTTAGCGCCTCAAGGCGTCACCTTCAGACCGATGTCTCGACCACAAACTTGGAAACTTAAACCTTGTGAAATTAACAAGTCTACGAACACTCTTGATCCAACCTCCCTCAAGCTGCTGGTAAGACTGGCATATTGGGGAAGTGTATGGTTATTATGACTGACACAACTGTGGAAGTGTATGATTATTATGACCGACACAACTGTGGAAGTGTATGAACACAACTGTGGAAGTGTATGATTATCATGACTGACACAACTGTGGAAGTGTATGATTATTATGACTGACACAACTGTGGAAGTGTATGAACACAACTGTGGAAGTGTATAATTATCATGACTGGACACAACTGTGGAAGTGTATGATTATTATGACTGACACAACTGTGGAAGTGTATGATTGTTATGACTGACACAACTGTGGAAGTGTATGATTGTTATGACTGACACAACTGTGGAAGTGTATGATTGTTATGACTGACACAACTGTGGAAGTGTATGATTGTTATGACTGACACAACTGTGGAAGTGTATGATTGTTATGACTGACACAACTGTGGAAGTGTATGATTGTTATGACACACCGTGCGGAAGAACATGTTCGTATAAACGGCAGAGACTGAAGACCCTTCTTTGAGATATGGAGTGTGTGTGTGTGTGTGTGTGTGTGTGTGTGTGTGTGTGTGTGTGTGTGTGTGTGTGTGTGTGTGTGTGTGTGTTTATTCTGTTACCTTGAAAGCTGTGTATGATTATTATGACTGACACAACTGTGGAAGTGTATGATTGTTATGACACACCGTGCGGAAGAACATGTTCGTATAAACGGCAGAGACTGAAGACACCTTCTTTGAGATATGTGTGTGTGTGTGTGTGTGTGTGTGTGTGTGTGTGTGTGTGTGTGTGTGTATGTGTATGTGTGTGTGTGCGTGCGTGCGTGCGTGTGTGTGTGTGTGTGTGTGTGTGTGTGTGTGTGTGTGTGTGTGTGTGTTTATTCTGTTACCTTGAAAGCTGCATTTCTCACAGTTGATCATGTTTTTTTTTCTTTTCCTCTTTGCGAATACACGCAAGCTCAATTAAAAGCTTAAGTCAGGACGGAGTTCAGTCCATTAGACTGACATTCCATTGTTTATGTTGTCGGCAATGCAAGTTGTTTATGTAGTCGACAATGCCGACAAACAATGTTAGTTTTCGTTTTTCACGTGAAATTACAATTACTGGTCACGAGATCGTTCTGTTTTCACATGAAAAAACAAACAACATTTTACTGCACCTCCCTTATGGAACGTAAATATCGCCAGCCCAGTTGTTGAACAATAAAATGAGCTGTCCATAATCACAAATTTTTACGAAGTTTATCGCGTCACTGGAATCATAAAAAAATAGGCCAGAGAGACGTGTTAAAATTAAAAAAAAAGGAGGGAAAAAAGAAAAAAAAAAAGGAGGAAAGAAAAAGTAAACGACCTGTCTCGAAAGCGGAGTATTTCTGTTTATGGTCCATTACAAACAAGATAAATATTAGCTCTATGGGCTGACGTGCAGAAAAATAGAACGTTTTGAATAATGTAACACCGTTATTGTTTTCCAAACATCATAACTAGTCATAATGCCTGACTGGTCACTCTCTGCCGATTTTTTTTCCTCTCTTAGCAATGCATGATCGATCATTTTCCATAAGCAATAGTAATAACAGCCGCTGTGAAAGATAAGCACTTCAAAACAGGCAATTGCTTTTCTGCGTTATATTGCAAGTTGAAACCAACTCTTAAGTTTCCTTTGGGCGGATCTTTCCTCCTAATGTTTATGTAAATGCCACTCCAAACTAATGCAGACTGGAACACCCAGGACTTTCATGTTCTTCATCACGACGTATATGCACATATTTGATATCTTTGTGATGTGAATGACATTTGGTGTTTTTGTATTGCTATTATCAGTACTGTGTACACATCCCTTTATAGATGATGATAATAGGATATGAATCCGATGCAGGCCTATTTCAACGTATTAACTGAAATGCAACCTTTTCGAATAAAACAAATACGACTTGATAACAATTTTCTTTCAAATGCATTTTGAGATAATCATCAATTTCAAAGGGCATAACAAAAGTAGATATGGAGTTTAGAAGATTTTCTATTCAGGTAGAGCGCCGAACTCGTATTCTTGGTGATCCTGGATTGCAGGTTCGAATCTACGCTGGGCCGTTTCGGTACAGAGGGATTTTTCCTGGGAGTTACTATTGGTTCTGACTCCATTTCCCATACAGTCCTTCGAATGAGACTATAACCCGAGGTTCCGTGTGTGAACGCACGCATGACATCTTGGCACACACGTAAAATCCCATCACCAACTTTCGGAAGAGATGGCCAGTTTGGCCGTTGATATGGATGACACGTTATACATAGCATGCACCTTTCCCGAAGTTGGAGTATGGCTGCCTTAATGGCGGGATAAAAAACGGTCATAAACACAAAACTCCACTGCTGTCTATACAGGGTGCGTCCGCAGGAGTATCAGCCTGCGTACGTAGAAAGAAAGAAAAGAAACTTAAAGAAGGAGGAAACATAAAATGTCAAATTCGCTGTGAGCTAATCAAAAATTGATTATAAAATTTTTTTTCTGTTATTACTTGCATTCTTCAGGAAGCATTTAAGAAATCAAAGGATAGCTAGCTATCTGCTCTTTGAAAACCTCCACGAAGACGGCCAGTTTTAGCTGGAACTATTTAGTTTTAAAAACCCAACATTTCATGAAGACATAAAACCAAAGCGTAAAAGAGGAAAAATATACATAAAACCAATCCGAGCGGAATAAAACAATAGAAACAAACATAAAAACCAACCCGTTCACCATTTAGGAGAATATGGGGGGGGGGAAAAAGAGTGGGAAAGATCTGAAAATCAACCCGTGCGGAGAGGCCAGTACTGATTATCTTGACTATGTGAACCTAAAGGTGAGAGTTTTTTTCATTTAGTTATCCAAAAGGTTTCTCTAATCTAGAATTTAAAGATTTTCACTGTGCACCCTTTCAATGATAAACACATTTGAGATTGGAAAGGGAATGGTCAGGAGAGTTGAAATGTTTATTTACGAGCGTTCCTGTGTTTTTTCTTTTATTAGAACTATGAAGATAAAATCTGGTTGTCGCAGTCTTGGTTTCCCCAGCGTACTGTGTATTCTGACATTTCTTGCCAAAGTAAAAGATAGTCACATTTTTGCTTTCACAATCCAATCTCTCTGCTGCTAAAAAGTCTCGTCACTCTTGAACTGGACAAAATGCTTTGTTTCTAAAAGATTATTAGAGCAAACAACATTTCTTAGAGCAGTTATAACAGCTTGCGGTTTTGGTCTCCATTGCGGGGGGGGGGGGGGGGGGGGGGGGGGGGGGGGGCGAGAGGGGCAGAGCAGGAGGGCATAAGACATTCTCTAGACACTTGCAATGTCTCTTCCCACTACAGGCTCCTTAGGAACTGCCTCCCGCCATAGTTTTGCTATTATGTAGTTCTGGAAGTTAAATCCTTAAGTCTTCTTCTTCTTCTGCGTTCGATTTAAGCTGGATGCGTCAGACTTGTAACCCGGCTGCCATGATGAAGCCCGCGGTCTTCTCCAGGTCAGAACGGGCTCCCCAAAGCTGCGCCTGTAACTCCGCTTCCCCCGGCCAGGTTTTGTGTTGTAGAGCTGCGTGACTAGGACAGCGCAAGTAGGACATGTTCAGGGGTCTGGGGTCCAGTGCCGCATGGGACACTGGTCAGTGTAGGTGATCTTCAGGCGGTTAAGGTGGCTCAGCAGTCTGCAGTGGCCGGTCCTCAGTCTGAAGAGGATTGTCTGCTGGTGCCTTTGGAGCTGGTGGATCGGGTCAGCACCATTCTCTGCACCCAGCCTTCTCTTCCACTGGGACTGAAACTGGTTGTGGATGATGGTCTTGGATCCTTAAGTCAAATTTTAGAATTAATATTCTTGAAAAATTAATTTTGCATGGTCGGGTGAGCATTAGTCCACAGCTAAATGAAATGTCACGATGAGCAATCAAGCAAGCACGATTCTGTTTCTCCTACGTTTGTTCCACCACTTGTTCTAACATTTGAAGAAAAAAAAGGAGGGGGGGGGGGGGGGGGGGGGCCATGTTGTTCATTTCTCGATTTTTATCCCACATAATTGCAGAAAACTCGTGATTTGTCACAGATCCATATGCACGGAGATACCAAACAGCTTTAAAATAACAACAAAATGCACTTATGAATGACACAACGTGAGGATACAAATGCATGAAAGGAAAGTGAATGCGAAAGTCAGTGCTTTCTCTCTCTCTTTCTCTCTCTCTCTTTTATTAATTTTATTTTTTAAACAATCCTGTAACCACTATCACCTAGTATAATCTGAGTGATCTACCACTGTTTCTTTTTCATATTGCTTCCAGGATTGAAAACTTGTTTCCATGTTGTCACTGGCTTGCTTTTATTATTTGTGTTTAGATAAAAAGTGCAATGAAGAGAATCCCCCAAACTCTCTTTTCAAGCCATATATATATATATATATATTTTTTTTTTTTTTGTGGGTGGGGGGTGGGGGGGGGGGGGGGGGAGGCACAGGTCATCATAGAAACTTAAACAATCACAGTCTGCTACTGTGGAGGTTGTTTTGCCTGCTTCTTGTCCTTCTTCGCCCCCTCCACCTCCTTCGCGATATTCTTCACTATATCCAGAATCTTGGCCTCGTCTATGGAGACCAGCATCCAGGTGTAGGCGGGTCGGAACTCCGTTTTGAGCACCTGGTACTGCAGAGAGTTGAGCCCGTCTATTGGCTGCCTCCCGGTGACGTTTTCCAGCATCTTGAACCTGGCGAATCAATGACAAGGTGGTGTCGGTGAGTTTCGTGTCCGAGTTTCCCACAAGAGCAAATTTATCCTGGATGGACGGGGTGGGACTCTCCCATCCTGAGAGACACACTACTGCTCGTGAGCTGTTTCTGCGATTAAGTAATTATTGTCGTCACTAGGGGGCCCGTAGTGACAGTTTTGGCCCACGGAGCAGATGGTCGTGAGTTCGCACCACTGTGGGGTCGGATTTTTTGTACGGTTTCAATAAATCCCCTGTCTCTCCATTCAGCAGTAAATGGGTACCTGGTTCAGTTCAGGTCAGGCTAATGGGGTGGAAGGAGGGGGGATGGGCTCCGCCCTCCATTATGCCGGAGGAATGGTGAACCTCTGATAGTTCACTGGCTCTACGACCAGCATACTATGGGATTTTAACCTTTAACTTAAGCAGCCTTTAAAAGTGGTGCCCTGCATGTGCGGGATCAGAAGTCACCGCTGAATACCAGCAACGTGACTCAGCTGCAGGGCAGTATCTTCTCCGAAGGGCTGCCTGACGGTGACTTTATATTGACTGCTTCCTGTGGATAGTCGGTCTTGAAGCCGTGACTATACAAACTTCGTGTTATGGGGAGCCGGGCAGCAACACGGGTATAATGCGACTGACATGACATGGAAGCATTCGCAGCAATAACAACAAACAACAACAGGACGGCAAAATAGAAAGATGTGGACACAACACCAACAAAATACAATGTAACGCTTTATATAAACAGCTGCCCCCCCCCTTTTTTTTTTTTGTCGCGCAACAAACTGTCCAAACCTTTGCAGCAGCTTTCATACTTGCGGCTCAAAAGAAAACTTGGTTACATTCAAGGACAAATCGAAATATGTGTTTTGCCACACATTGTTGACAGTGAACTTTGACATCCACATCCTGTTGCACCGTTGGCAGTAAACACTGACATCAATGTCCTTTAAAACACTGCTCGTGATAAACACTAATGTCCAAGCCCAGTCACACGCTGTTGACAGTCAACACTGGCGTCAATGTCCTGTCACACACTAGGGATGGTCAATACTGACATCAATCTTTTATCACACATTGATTATAGCATTCATCGACAACAATGTCCAGTCATGCATCGTTGATATTAAACAATGACATAATTCCTGTCACACACTGTTGATAGCAAACAATGGCATTCATGTCCTGTCACATACTGTTGATAGCAAACAATGACATTCATGTCCTGTCACACACTGTTGATAGTAAACAATGGCGTTCATGTCCTGTCACACACTGTTGACAGTAAACAATCGCGTTCATGTCCTGTCATACACTGTTGACAGTAAACAATGGCGTTCATCTCCTGTCATACACTGGTGACGGTAAGCAGTTACATCAATGTCCTGTCAAATACTGTTGAAAATAAACATTGACATTAATAACCTGTCACACACTGTTGACAGTAAACAATGACATCAATGTCCAGTCACATACTGTTGATAGTAAACGATGACATTCATGTCCTGTCAAATACTGTTGATAGCAAATAATGACATCAATGTCCTGTCACATATGGTTGACAGTAAACAACGCCATATATGTCCTCTCACACACTGTTTATAGTAAAACTATGACATCCATGTTCTGTCACACTCTGTTGAAAGTAAACAATGACATCCATGTTCATCTCACATACTGTTTATAGTAAACTATTGCATCCATGTCCTCTCACGCGCTGTTCATAGTCAACTATGACATCCATGTTGTGTCATACACTGTTCATAATAAACTATAACAGTCATGTTCTCTCACAGACAGACAGAGACTGAGAGAGACAAACAGACAACGACAGACAGAGACAAAGAGTCATGAAAGCCATACAAGCTGTGGTGAAAAAGGCCGTCTGAACAGACTGCCTTCCAAGGTAAAAAATGAACTTAGCTGTTCCCACCTCATAGGGTTCACGGCGTTGTTCTTGTCACGACTATGTCGGATCATACGATAACGGGCGATCTCCATGGAATATCGGGTGACCGTCAGCCGGGCATGCCTCACCCTGAAAGTCACCAAAGCAAAAGACCCCCTAGAATCCCGGAGTGAGGACTGAACCCTTCCGAACAGCGTGAGACAAAATGCGGTAGCATCAAGTCGCGGAATCAATAGAAAGAGGCAGAAACAAAGTCAGAGAGTAGAGATGGAATAAAGCAGAAACGTAGAAGAGAGAAGAAGACAGAAACAAAGCCCTGGAGTAAGAACAAGGCAGACAAAAAGTCATGGGGTAGAACAGAAGTAGGCAGAAACAAAGTCACCGAAGTAAGGCGGAGTAAGGCAGAAATACGTCACAGAGGAAGACAGAATATGACAGAAACAATGACACGCAGAAGGATCGAAGAGTCAGAAACAAAGTTACGGACTACAACAGAACCACCAGAAAACACGTCACGGAGTAAGATCGAATGAGACATTAACAAAGTCAATGAGCATGCATAAGGCAGAAACGAGAAAGTAGAATAAGACAAGAACAGTGACACGGGAAGTAACACAGAAAAAAGACGGAAACAAAGGTATCGACTATGATAGAAACTAGCAGAAATAACGTCAATGAGTATAAGATAAGATAAGATAATGTTGCTTATAGCCCAGCCGACCGCAAAGGGCCATATCAGGGCTGTCACCACGTTAAAATCAACTCACCAGTCGTCAATGAGTATGACAGAATACGACAGAAGCAAAGTATAAGTGTAAGCATAGAGTCACAGAATAAGATAGAGTTAGCAGAAACAAAGTCAGCGATTTACCATAGAAAAAGGCAAGAAACAAGGCCTTGGAGTCAGAAAAAGGCAGAAACAAGGTCTTGGAGACAGAAAAGGCAGAAACAAGGCCTCGGAGACAGAGAGAAAGGCAGAAGAACAGGCCTTGGAGACAGAAAAAAGAAGCAGAAACAAGGCCTTGGAGTCAGAAAAAGGCAGAAACAAGGCCTTGGAGACAGAAAAAGGCGAAGAAACAAGGCCTTGGAGTCAGAAAAAGGCAGAAAAACAAGGCCTTGGAGCCAGAAAAAGGCAAAAAACAAGGCCTTGGAGCCAGAAAAAGGCAGAAGAAACAAGGCCTTGGAGCCAGAAAAAGGCAGAAACAAGGCCTTGAAGTCAGAAAGGCAGAAAAAGGCCTTGAAGTCAGAAAAAGGCGAGAAACAAGGCCTTGAAGTCAGAAAAAGGCAGAAACAAGGCCTTGGAGTCAGAAAAGGCAGAAAACAAGGCCTTGAAGTCAGAAAAAAGGCAGAAAGGAACTAACGAGGTGAGGCAGAATGCGGCAAAAACAAAGACATGGAGTAAAATGGAAGAAACAAAGACACGGAAGTATGGT
>CM031610.1:52644856-52669856 GCA_018398815.1 Conus ventricosus | reverse complement strand
AGTCAAACTACTATTCCCTGTCAATATAAGTGTCATACTACTATTCCCGTCAATACAATAGTCATACCACCATTCCCTGTCAATATAAGTGTCACATTACCATTCCCTGTCAATACAAGTGTCATACTACTACTCCCTGTCAATACAAGTGTCATACTACCATTCCCTGTCATTATAAGTATCATACTACTACTCCCTGTCAATACAGGCGTCATACTACCATTCTCTATCAATAGAAGTGTCATACCACTACTCCCTGTCAATAGAAGTGTCATACTACCATTCCCTGTCAACAGAAACGTCATACTATTACTCCCTGTCAATACAAGTGTCATACTACCATTCTCTGTCAATAGAAGTGTCATACTATCATTCCCTCTCAATACAATAGTCATACTACCATTCTCTGTCAATACAACGGTCACATTACCATTTCATGTCAAAACAAAGGGTCATACTACCATTCCCTGTCAATACAACAGGTCATACTACCATTCCCAGTCAATATAACGGGTCATACTACCATTCCCTGTCAACACAACGATCAAACAACCATTCCCTGTCAACACAACGGTCACACTACCATTCCCTGTCAACACAACGGTCACACTACCATTCCCTGTCACCACAACGGTCATTCTACCATTCCCTGTCAATACAACGGTCACACTACCATTCCCTGTCAATACAACGGTCACACTACCATTCCCTGTCAATACAACGGTCACACTACCATTCCCTGTCAATACAACGGGTCATACCACCATTCCCTGTCAATACAACGGGTCATACTACCATTCCCTGTCAATACAACGGGTCATACTACCATTCCCTGTCAATACAACGGGTCATACTACCATTCCGTCAATACAACAGGTCATACTACAATTCCCTGTCAATACAACAGGTCATACCACCATTCCCTGTCAATACAACAGGTCATACCACCATTCCCTGTCAATACAATACAACAGGTCATACTACCATTCCCTGTTAATACAACGGGTCATACCACCATTCCCTGTCAATACAATACAACGGGTCATACTACCATTCCCTGTCAATACAACGGGTCCTACTATAATTCCCTGTCAATACAACGGGTCATACTACCATTCCCTGTCAATACAACGGGTCATACTATAATTCCCTGTCAATACAACGGGTCATACTATAATTCCCTGTCAATACAACGGGTCATACTACCAATCCCTGTCAATACAACGGGTCATACTATAATTCCCTGTCAATACAACAGGTCATACCACCATTCCCTGTCAATACAACAGGTCACACTACCATTCCCTGTCAATACAACAGGTCATACCACCATTCCCTGTCAATACAACGGGTCATACTACCATTCCCTGTCAATACAACAGGTCATACTACCATTCCCTGTCAATACAACGGGTCATACTACCATTCCCTGTCAATAGAACGGGTCATACTACCATTCCCTGTCAATACAACGGGTCATACTACCATTCCCTGTCAATACAACGGGTCATACTACCATTCCCTGTCAATAGAACGGGTCATACTACCATTCCCTGTCAATACAACGGGTCATACTACCATTCCCTGTCAATAGAACGGGTCATACTACCATTCCCTGTCAATACAACGGGTCATACTACCATTCCCTGTCAATACAACGGGTCATACTACCATTCCCTGTCAATAGAACGGGTCATACTACCATTCCCTGTCAATACAACGGGTCATACCACCATTCCCTAACAATACAACGGGTCATACCACCATTCCCTGTCAATACAACAGGTCACACTACCATTCCCTGTCAATACAACAGGTCATACCACCATTCCCTGTCAATACAATACAACAGGTCATACCACCATTCCCTGTCAATTCAACGGGTCATACCACCATTCCCTGTCAATAGAACGTGTCATACTACCATTCCCTGTCAATACAACGGGTCATACTATAATTCCCTGTCAATACAACGGGTCATACTACCAATCCCTGTCAAAACAACGGGTCATACTATAATTCCCTGTCAATACAACAGGTCATACCACCATTCCCTGTCAATACAACGGGTCATACTACCATTCCCTGTCAATACAACAGGTCATACTGCCATTCCCTGTCAATACAACGGGTCATACTACCATTCCCTGTCAATACAACAGGTCATACCACCATTCCCTGTCAATACAACGGGTCATACCACCATTCCCTGTCAATACAACGGGTCATACCACCATTCCCTGTCAATACAACAGGTCATACTACCATTCCCTGTCAATACAATACAACAGGTCATACTACCATTCCCTGTCAATACAACAGGTCATACTAGCATTCCCTGTCAATACAACAGTTCATACTACCATTCCCTTTCAATACAACAGGTCATACTACCATTCCCTGTCAATACAACAGGTCATACTACCATTCCCTGTCAATACAACAGGTCATACTACCATTCCCTGTCAATACAACAGGTCATACTACCATTCCCTGTCAATGCAACAGGTCATACTACCATTCCCTGTCAATACAACAGGTCATACTACCATTCCCTGTCAATACAACGGGTCATACTACCATTCCCTGTCAATACAACGGGTCATACCACCATTCCCTGTCAATACAACAGGACATACCACCATTCCCTGTCAATACAACAGGTCGTACTACCATTCCCTGTCAATACAACGGGTCATACCACCATTCCCTGTCAATACAACGGGTCATACTATCATTCCCTGTCAATACAACAGGTCATACTACCATTCCCTGTCAATACAACGGGTCATACCACCATTCCCTGTCAATACAACAGGTCATACTACCATTCCCTGTCAATACAACAGGTCATACCACCATTCCCTGTCAATACAACGGGTCATACTAACATTCCCTGTCAATACAACGGGTCATACTACCATTCCCTGTCAACACAAAGGGTCATACTACCATTCCCTGTCAATACAACAGGTCATACTACCATTCCCTGTCAATACAACGGGCCATACTACCATTCCCTGTCAATACAACAGGTCATACTACCATTCCCTGTCAATACAACGGGTAATACTATCATTCCCTGTCAATACAACGGGTCATACCACCATTCCCTGTCAATACAACGGGTCATACTACCATTCCCTGTCAATACAACGGGTCATACTACCATTCCCTGTCAATACAACGGGTCATACTACCATTCCCTGTCAATACAACAGGTCATACCACCATTCCCTGTCAATACAACGGGTCATACTATCATTCCCTGTCAATACAACGGTTCTACCACCATTCCCTGTCAATACAACGGGTCATACCACCATTCCCTGTCAATACAACGGGTCATGCCACCATTCCCTGTCAATACAACAGGTCATACTATCATTCCCTGTCAATACAACGGGTCATACTACCATTCGCTGTCAATACAACGGGTCATACCACCATTCCCTGTCGATACAACGGGTCATACCACCATTCCCTGTCAATACAACAGGTCATACTACCATTCCCTGTCAATATAACGGGTCATACTACCATTCCCTGTCAATACAACGGGTCATACTACCATTCCCTGTCAATACAACGGGTCATACCACCATTCCCTGTCAATACAACGGGTCATACTACTATTCCCCCTGTCAATACAACGGGTCATACCACCATTCCCTGTCAATACAACGGGTCATACTACCATTCCCCTGTCAATACAACAGGTCATACTACTATTCCCCCTGTCAATACAACAGGTCATACTACCATTCCCCCTGTCAATACAACAGGTCATACCACCATTCCCTGTCAATACAACAGGTCATACTACCATTCCCTGTCAATACAACGGGTCATACTACCATTCCCTGTCAATACAACAGGTCATACTACCATTCCCTGTCAATACAACGGGTCATACTACCATTCCCTGTCAATACAACGGGTCATACTACCATTCCCTGTCAATACAACAGGTCATACTACCATTCCCCCTGTCAATACAACAGGTCATACTACCATTCCCTGTCAATACAACAGGTCATACTACCATTTCCTGTCAATACAACGGGTCATACTACCATTCCCTGTCAATACAACGGGTGATACTATCATTCCCTGTCAATACAACGGGTCAAACCACCATTCCCCCTGTCAATACAACGGGTCATACCACCATCCCCTTTCAGTACGATGCCTGCACTTCAGTACCAATCTTTCCGGTAGATGAACTGTCATTTCATATTCCAACGCCTTCCCCTCAAAAAGAAACAAAAAGAATACATATACAAACAAAATGATACGAACACCAAAACAGCAACAACAAGAAAAGGAGAAAAAAAAAAGTAAATAGAGAAAAGAAATTAAATGAAATGAAGAAAAAAAAAGAAAAACTAACAGTTTCCTGATTCTTAGTTACAGAAATTCGTCGCTGAAACTCGATGCTCAAACTGCCTGAACTCACGGGATGGACATAAACTAAATTGTTGTTCTCAATCGCTGATAAAAAAAACCCCAACAAATCTCTGAAGAGCGTTGGAGTAAGATATGCATCCATGACCACACAAACACTGTATAAGAGCACATGTTAAATACAAAGACAAGCCTCGGGGAAAAAAATATGGAAAAAAATTTGCGGGAAACAGGTGAACGTATTACAAATTGTACTAATAACACCGCAGTGGTCAATCTAGTGCAAGAACTCGTACAGTGAACTGTCGCGACAGTTAGACAAAAAGAAACGGAAACATTCAGAAGTCACAAGCCCGATGCGTTTCACATATCACCACATAGGTGTCAATACCGGACTGTAGATATCACCTCTCACACAAGTCACAGCTACTGAATTAAATTCATAACAAATATGTAAAGACACACCCATGCACACTATAGTACACACACACACACACACACACACACACACACACACACACACACACATATATACACACACACACACACACACACACACACACACAACACACACACACACACGCAAACACACACACACACAACACACACACACACACACACACACACACACACAAACACACACACACACACACACACACACACACACACACACACACACACACACATGCTGCACTATGCTCATCCTTCATGAACGCATTTCTATCTAATCCCGCTCACTGGTCAAAGCAAGTGAACAGGAAGGTGGAAAAAAAAAAGTATACCAAAGAGGTAAATTAATTCTGGACAACTAGCCAAAGTCGGTAAGCTACGAATGAAGAGCGTTCACCAACCGAAAGGAGACAAGTTACAAAGACATGAGAGTCAGAAAGAAAATGTCACCCTCTATTGCTGATCTTAAGTGAAGTGCACATAGCTCATTTTACATTTACAGAACCGGTCACGGTGAGTAGCACAAGTGTTCGCCAACAGAGGGAAAGGAGACGAGGAAAGGAAAAAGGTTACCAATTTCAGCATCTTACATCTTACAGCATCACTTATTTTTGTTTGATTTTGTAATGAAGGCCTCTTCCCATTGTAAGATATTTTTCTCGATTTTTTTTTTCATTCTGGGTGAACTTTTTATTTTTTTATTTTTTTTTTTTTTAAATCGGGGCGATTCTGGTACAGCCCAAGCATTTTTCGGAATTTCAGCTCTGTTGGAATTGTCCACGGCAACAACAACAACAACAAAAAATCGGTGGCTTAAAAAAGAAAAAGGATTTCGACAATACCTGGAAAGAATTGCCCAACATTCCCAGATCGCACGGAACAAATACATATTTTAAACTGGTCTTCAATCGAAGACTTTCAGGCATCTCTCTCGTTTCCTACAGGTAAGCCCTCGTCTCCTTTCCCTCCCCCATGTTGCCCTCACCACCCCTCCTCCCTGCCACCTTCTCCCCCCTCTCCCCATTTCCCCGTCTTTCCTCTACCATTCTGTCTCCACATTGCATGCATACTTGTAACGGAACGTATTGACGGCGGCGGACATGTGTCGGGGCTTGTCAGGGCAGGTGTAGAGATTCTTGTCGTTCTCGGGCACGAGGTCGACGTCGTGGAAGATGAAGCACTGGACATCCCACAGGCCCCCCGCCTCCACAGCCCCAATGTTCAGCAACATGCCGCGGTTGAACGTGGTCGGCTGCGCCTGGGAGATGGTAAGAGAGAAGACAGAGAGAGAGGGGGGGGGGGGGGGGGGGGGGGGGGGGGGGGGGGGGGGGGGGGGGGGGGGGGGGGGGGGGGGGGGGGAGGGGAGGAGGGAGGGGGGGGGGGGGGGGGGGAGGGAGGGAAAGAGAGAGATGGGTGTGGGGTGGGAGTGGACTCTCATATCATATGGGTTTATATGTTGCTCATAGATCAGATCAGACTCTGGCGAAGTTACCAGTGATCCGTTATTCACAGGTTACACTCTAGGGAAGTTACCAGTGATCCGTTATTCACAGGTTACACTCTAGGGAAGTTACCAGTGACATGTTGCTCACAGATTACACTCTAGGGAAGTTACCAATGATCCGTTATTCACAGGTTACACTCTAGGGAAGTTACCAGTGACATGTTGCTCACAGATTACACTCTAGGGAAGTTACCAGTGATCCGTTATTCACAGGTTACACTCTAGGGAAGTTACCAGTGACATATTGCTCACAGATTACACTCTAGGGAAGTTACCAGTGATCCGTTATTCACAGGTTACACTCTAGGGAAGTTACCAGTGACATGTTGCTCACAGATTACACTCTAGGGAAGTTACAAGTGACATGTTGCTCACAGATTACACTCTAGGGAAGTTACCAGTGACATGTTACTCACAGATTACACTCTAGGGAAGTTACCGGTGATCCATTACTCACAGATTACACTCTAGGGAAGTTACCAGTGATCCATTACTCACAGATTACACTCTAGGGAAGTTACCAGTGACATGTTACTCACAGATTACACTCTTGGGAAGTTACCGGTGATCCATTACTCACAGATTACACTCTTGGGAAGTTACCAGTGACATGTTACTCACAGATTACACTCTAGGGAAGTTACCAGTGACATGTTACTCACAGATTACACTCTAGGGAAGTTACCAGTGATCCATTACTCACAGATTACACTCTAGGGAAGTCACCAGTGACATGTTACTCACAGATTACACTCTAGGGAAGTTACCAGTGACATGTTACTCACAGATTACACTCTAGGGAAGTTACCAGTGACATGTTACTCACAGATTACACTCTTGGGAAGTTACCAGTGACATGTTACTCACATATTACACTCTAGGGAAGTTACCGGTGACATGTTACTCACAGATTACACTCTAGGAAGTTACCAGTGACATATTACTCACAGATTACACTCTAGGGAAGTTACCCGTGACATGTTACTAACAGATTACACTCTAGGGAAGTTACCAGTGACATGTTACTCACAGATTACACTCTAGGGAAGTAACCAGTGATACGTTACTCACTCACAGATTACACTCTAGGGAAGTTAACCGTGACATGTTACTAACAGATTACACTCTAGGGAAGTTACCAGTGACATGTTACTCACAGATTACACTCTAGGAAGTAACCAGTGATACGTTACTCACAGATTACACTATAGGGAAGTTACCAGTGATACGTTACTCACAGATTACACTCTAGGGAAGTTACCAGTGACATGTTACTCACAGATTACACTCTAGGGAAGTTACCAGTGATCCGTTTTCTCACAGATGACAGTTACCAGTGACATGTTACTCACAAATTACACTCTAGAGAAGTTACCAGTGACATGTTACTCACAGATTACACTCTAGGGAAGTTACCAGTGACATGTTGCTCACAGATTACACTCTGCGGAAGTTACCAGTGACATGTTACTCACAGATTACACTATAGGGAAGTTACCAGTGACATGTTACTCACTCACAGATCTTACACTCTAGGGAAGTTACCAGTGACATGTTACTCACAGATTACACTCTAGGGAAGTTACCGGTAATCCATTACTCACAGATTACACTCTAGGGAAGTTACCAGTGACATGTTACTCACATATTACACTCTAGGGAAGTTACCGGTGACATGTTACTCACAGATTACACTCTAGGGAAGTTACCAGTGACATGTTGCTCACAGATTACACTCTAGGGAAGTTACCAGTGACATGTTGCTCACAGATTACACTCTAGGGAAGTTACCAGTGACATGTTACTCACAGATTACACTCTGCGGAAGTTACCAGTGATACGTCGCACACAGACCGGAGTCGGAAAAGGCTCGAGGTCCACGAGTATAGACGTCTCTATAAGTGATGAAGCCAACCAATCATCACCAATCTCGACAGTATACCCCGAGGATGATGCTGACAGACTGCAATTCGGGAAACATGCTCATGAGTTTCGTGATCTAAATGACCGGTCGGTGTCAATTTTTATTTCATGTTGATTCTTGCAAGTTTCTTTTCTGTCTGATGCCCTCTCAGTTCTGCATGCATTTCAGAACAGGCTGCCATCCCTGACCAAAGCACTGCAAGACGTTGCAACTGGCAGAATTGTGGTGCTGCAGTGAATTCCAGTCCACTGCCAAATTTCTGTGAGTGAACAGGCTGATCACCCGGCAATGGAAGGAGTGGAGAAGTTATGGTTCTGACTCCACTTCTTAAACTGTCCTTCGAATAAGACTAAAACCGAAGATTTGTGTGTGAAGGCACGCGCAACATCTTGCACACACGTAAAACCGCATCACCAACTTCTGGAAGAGAAGGCCAGTCTGGCCGTTGGTACGGATGCGGACGGCATAGCATGCACCGAAAGAATGAAAATAAGAACGAAAAGTTGATGACTGACAGAATGAATGACGCGGAAAACAATTTTGTGTGGCGCCAACAGGCAGCTCTTTAGTCGGTTTTACCTCAGTAAGCAGACCGTTGTGGAAAGTGAAGTGTCAACATGGTGCATGGGGTGGGGAGTTGGGAGACTGTAGTCATCTATTCCCCAACCGTAAGGACATGTGGGTCACAAACCGATCTGGGGAAATAATCCTATGTTCCCCAACCCTAAGGACATGTGGGTCACAAACCGATCTGGCGAAATAATCCTATGTTCCCCAACCTTAAGGACATGTGGGTCACAAACCGATCTGGAAAAGTGATCATATGTTCCCCAACCTTAAGGACATATGGGTCAAAAAACCGGTCTGGGTGAAATAATCATATGTTCCCAAACCTTAAGGACATATGGGACACAAAGCGGTCTGGGGAAATAATCATATGTTCCCCAACCTTAAGGACATGTGGGTCATACAGCGGTCTGGGGAAGTAATCATATGTTCAACAACCTTAAGGACATATGGGTCACAAAGCAGTCTGGGGAAATAATCATATGTTCAACAACCTTAAGGACATGTGGGTCACAAAGCAGTCTGAGGAAATAATCACATATTGAACAACCTTAAGGACATGTGGGTCAAGAACCAGTCTGGGGAAATAATCCTATGTTCAACAACCTTAAGGACATGTGGGTTACAAAGCGGTCTGGTGGAAGTACTTACGAGTTCCACGACGAGGATGAAGTAGTCCAGCTGTTGACGTATCAGCATGGGGTGCAGGTTGTGCAGCAACACCCGCAGGTGTTCCTCCCGGTCCCGGTAGGGGATGATCACGGCCACGCGGTGACGGGCCCGGCACTGAGCGGGATGGTAGTGGCCCCCGGGTTCCAGTCCCGGGTTCAGGTGGATGATATCGGTCCAGCTGGGGGCCTGGGTGTACGTCTTCAGCGGACCAACTGCGCAGAGCGAGGATTTGCTTGCTTTTTTTGTGTGGATTATCTAAGAGTATGAGAACCTTGAGAGAGAGAGAGAGAGAGAGAAGAGAGAGAGAGAGAGAGAGAGAGAGAGAGAGAGAGAGAGAGAAGAGTGTGTGTGTGTGTGTGTGTGTGTGTGTGTGTGTGTGTGTGTGTGTGTGTGTGTGTGTGTGTGTGTGGTGTGCTTGCTTGCGTGAGTGTGTACATGCATGCGCGCGCACGTGTGTGTATGTGTGTGTGCGTGTATGCCTGTGTGTTGGCGTATTTGTTCATTCACTCGCTCACTCACCACTTGCTCCAGCTCACCCTTCTTCCGTTCACTTTCCTCTTCATTCGTTCATTCATTCGTTCATTCATTCATTCAGTTGCTTATTTGCTGGCGAGAGAGGTCTGTTACTCTCAGAAACAAGTCTGGCTGAACCATGACACAACACCGCCATACGATAATAATCACATGAAAAAGGAAACCATCGGAAAGTAACCAAGTAAGGTGTTGCCCTTTAATCTTGACTGGGAGATGACTGTGAGATGGGAGAATGAAAACAGACCACCAGAGACTGGACTTAATCAACTATGAAAGATCACCAGCCTGGCAGAGGGACACTTCAAAACACACAGGCTGACCTGAACGTGCTAGTTCAAAACAGTATGCTGACCGTAATAACCAGCATTACATCCAATAAAGAAAAATTGACACGTACGCGTTTCCACGCACATAATGCCGTACAGACAGACATAAGACAGTATAGTACTGCTACCAGGACTTGCCTCTGGCCTCAGAGGAGACACACTCAGCTACTGGTTGGGCAAATCATGGAAAGAAGGAAAGCAACTGAATTTATCTTGACATATCCATGTCTGCCAGAAACATCAACTGCGCCGTTTGTCGGCACACAGAGGAAAGCTGCGGGGTTTCCTCTGACAAGAAAAAAAGAATCCGAGATGCAGAACTCCATCAGAACAGCGAGTAGATGATTTGTCATACAGGAAAACACATCTAGCAGATGTACATCAATTCTCCACAGAATGGTTTGAGTTCTGTTGATAGTTATTGCAATTCCAAAGAGGAATCTCTATTCTCACCAGGAACACCATCCCCGCAGTAGAAACTGGGGGATCTACAAATTTCTTGTTGTAAAAGCTTTATTTCAATGGACAGAATCTGATCTTATCAACTTGTTTCTACTAGCCAACAGCTAAAGACTTACGGTTTGCACACTATTTCACGGACAAAGAAAAATGTCTACTGACAGTTGGTGATTTCAATGGGAACTCGCAATCCGGACATACAAACCTGAACAGTAGAAGGTGTACAAAATAAGGGCTCAGTATCTGAAATAATATCATCTTCATCAATGAACCACTGTGAAATGTCAGTATGCCTCAAACAAGCATGAAAAAAACAATTATGAAATGCCGGTATGCTCAAACAAGCACAAGAAACCCATTATAAAATGCCAGTATGCCTCAAACAAGCACGAAAAAAAAAAGTTATGAAAATGACAGTATGCCTCAAACAGCACAAAAAACAGTTATGAAATGACAGTATGCCTCAAACAACACGAAAAACCTTTATGAAATGACAGTTTGCTCAAACCGGCCTCCCCCCCCCCCCCCCCCCCCCCCCACAAAAAAAAAAAAAAAAATAAAAAAAAAAAAAAAATAATAAAATGCCAGTATGCCTCAAACAAGCACGAAAAAAAAAACATGAAAAGAAATTATGCCACAAACAAGCACACACGCACAAAAATTATAAAATTACAGATAAGCCTTAAGCATGAAAAATAACATGCACGCTAGATCTCCCAGAGGACATCCAGAAAATACGTGTGAAAAGATACCAAGAAAGCAGGGAGACAGTGACCATCATTCTGTCAGTACCGTTTGAGCTATGCGTAACAGAATAACAATCTACTAACCACAAGGGACCCAACAGGAATTTCAAAAAAGTCCAGCCGGGTTAAGTTTGAAAAACTCCAAAAACTTAACAAGTAACTGAACAACAACATGAATGAGGACATCAGTAACAATGATCAACTCAACTGACTGCATCCCCAAACCATCAAAACAAAGCATTCGAAGAGAAGAAAGGTCTGTATTGAAACCAAGAAATAGGAAAACTCTAGAATCAGTAGGCAAAAACGAATCAAGTCAGTATTCACTGAACTTGCCACAGATTACAATAAACTGAACTGTCTTTGGCAAAGAAAAGAGGAAAAGAAATCGCAAATCGTGGTATGGAACTGGCTTACTGAACATGAGAAGGATGCGAATGGACCAAGACCTGTACAAGATCACCATTAACATGTCCAAGATCAACACCTCAAAAGGAAAATAGAAAGATCTACACAGAAAGAAGTGCAGCTTTGCTGTTTCCAGTGGTTAAAAAAAAAAAAAAAAACAACAACAACAACAACAACAACAACAGGTGTCCTGGATGCCTCATGGAGAACGGAAGAAAACTAAAGGGGGGTAACGAACACGAAAATGAAGTCTGTCTGGTTGGAAGTTGATGCACAGTCAAGGAACTGGACAATTAAACCAAACACCTAATTAAAAGAAATTGAAAAAAAAAATCGATTACCAACAAGACATTTAAACACACTGGCAGCTATGCCACATAGAAAATCTTGAAGACTTAACCACTCCTGGTGCACAGAGGACTTCACGAGGAACTGGAAAGAAGCCATTATATCTGTGCTAAAAATGGAAAATGGTCCAGCTACTATCTTATCTGCTTTCTACGCGGTCTTGGGAGAAAAAAAACATAGAGTGCGTATTTGACTGGCGTCTGTAAACACATGTGGAGCAGAATGAACTTGTAACCCCCACTAAACCTAGCCTCAGTAAAATGAAACAAAACAGAAGCACAGCAGATTACTTAACAATCACCTATGACGTATAGAATGGGTTTCAAAACAGAATGAAAACACTTTGCAGACTTCACTTTGTCTTTGTAGACGTGAGTAAGACCTCAAGAAAAATTGAAAGTAGGCCTAAGGCCTTCCCCATTAAGGGCTTCAAAAATGTCCGCAGAAAGACGTACGGATGGACCCATAGCTATCTATTGCACAGAACAGCCCCAGTGAATGGAAGGACATACAAGCATGCTGGAGAAGAGAGGGCGGCGCCATATCCCCAACTTTCTCCCTTGTCTTCGTCGATGATATTGCAGACCAGCTGTCAACTTATGTTAGCAGAACCCCGTACACACATGTCCAGGCTACATGGAATAGAACAGACTGACAACCATGGCGAGAGACAATGAATCACATTTCAGCAAGGGCGGGACAGCGGATGGTCAGTATATACTGGGTCAGACATGAGGTCACCGACTTCTCACTCTCCTTGAAAAAAAAATCATTGTCCAAGTAAAAGACCAGAACAGACTGGGCGGGATGACCCCACATACCTGGGAGGATAGCCTGACAGAAAGCTGACTTGGCAACTATACGCCAGCAGCGTAATGAGTGAATTTGTCGGAAAACCGGTCATGATAGGGGAAGCGGATTGGCGCCAAGTGAGGAGCAGACATGATGATCGTGACTGAAGCGACTCGCAGGATCTGTCAGACCCCCACATAGAGCATGCCTCTAACGTCTGGTCAAAAGCTTCCAAACAAACTCAGACTAAACGTTTTACCCAAGATACAGAATAATCCATTTAGACTGCCCATAGGAAGCATAAGGACGTTTCTCATCTCTGCAGTGGAAAGGACAGGTCTACTCTCACTGGGAAACAGGAGAGAGATAAATCTCATGCAACAGAATGAGAAGATGCGGAGGATTCCATGGCCTTCCCTACACTCAAAATATCAAACTTCTTCAAAGAACTGAAACGCAGAGTTCACAGCACATGATTAAGACGCTTCTAAAGTAACACAGATCAGAGGGTCGAAAGAGTCGAAGATTCTGAGGATTTGTCACTGGATATTTTTCCTGTCATCCATCTATATCCCCGGAACTGAAGCAAAGAAAAAGCACACAAATACAGAACTTAAAGTCATGTGGCTTCAAAGCCTTGGACAGAATCATGTGACCATCACCTGGACCTGAAACTAACAAGATGGATAGGCTGAGAATGCTGTCTGTAATAAGGTGGTGTGCGTAGATAGTAGTGCCACACCAAGTCAGTATGACTGGCTTGTTCTCCATACATTACCGTGCTAGAGTGTGTGTCCTGGTCACTGCCGTTCAGAGAACCAATTTTCCTCTCACAGACTATCAGCCTCATCTTTAGAACTCCAGGCATGAGAACGAAGGCAGATACCGAAGGTGCCTAAACGGGATATGCTGATTTGAAGTACAGACAGTAGTGGTCGTGTGCAGCATACCAGATTCCTTCCCACTGTGACGTTGTGGGTAATGAAATGACAGACAACTCTCCAAGGCAGGCAGCAAGCTGCAACGAGCACCACCCCACTCCCAATTCTTTCCTCTCCCCTCCCTCACCCCGAGTCATGCTGAAATGCAATCAGTCTTGAGATGCCGCTTCGGAACCAGCTGGTGATTTGACAGGACAATATCCACCACTAGGATAGAGTTCAGCAAGTTACCGATCTGCAGACCCTGAACACAGATTGAAGATCTCCTACACCAACAAATGGCTGTGTGCTCTTTGCCCCAACCTTCAGCCCGTATTTTGTAGTCTTGTCCCACCTACAATGCCAAAAGATTGAGAGGACTAGCAGAGCTACTGTGGCAACCTGCCAAACTGAGCGTATACACTGGACTTGCCATCTAAGACGTCCAGGAACGCAAATGAAGGCATCTAAAACGGTTTATCAAGGTTTCATTTTTCTCTGAGCTGACTTCTATTCTGTACGTTGTGCCCTGGTGAGTTCTAGAGTTCTGGTTGACTGATTCCAAATAGAATAACGTCATAGCGAAATACCTGCTGCAAAGAGGCCACCTTCTGATGGGATGTGCGAGTGTTTGAAGAGACCATAAACGTTTTCAGCAGTTTATTCTCAAGGTAAATATCAAACAACATGGGAGATAGCAGACAGACTTCTTGTACTTCTACAGTTGCTTGCAGTAATTTTTTTCGATATTATTCAGGAGAACGAGCGATGCTTGTCTTTTGTGTTGCTGTGAGTGCTGCTATGTCTCTGATGAGGTTTGTAAGTATGTTACTTATCCTGTAGTGCTGTGAGTGCTGCTGTCTCTGATGAGGTTTGTTAGTATGTCGCCCATCCTAAGCAGATACGAGTACTGCTATGTCTTTGATGTGGTTCGTTATTATGTTGCCCATCCGAAGCTGTTATGAGTGCTGCTATGTCTTTGATAAGGTTCGTTATTATGTTGCCCATCCTAAGCTGTTCCGAATGCTGCTATTTCTGTGATGAGGTTTGCAATTATGTCGCCTATCCTGAGCTGTTATGAGAATGAGTGCTGCTATATCTTTGATGAGGTTTGTTATTACATTGCCCATTCCGTGCTGCTGTGAGTGCAGCTATATCTTTGATGAGGTTTGTTATGTTGTTGTTGTTGTTGTTGTTGTCGTACCATGGCTTAAAGACTCCAGGGGTTATCCGAACAGCCGAAGTACTTGTTATTACATTGCCCATTCTGTGCTGCTGTGAATGCTGCTCTATGTCTTTGATGAGGTTGTGGTCCATCCTGAGTTGTTATGAGCACTGCTATGTCTTTGATAATGTTTGTTATTATGTTGTCCATCCTCAGTTGTTATGAGCACTGCTATGTCTTTGATGAGGTTTGTTATTATGTTGTCCACCCAAGACTGCTATGCTGTGCTCAGACACATGATTATTGGGGGAATATCTTGGCATAAAGAAGGGAGGGTTTTGGTGGCCTTGATGCAGCTTTTGGGTACGAAAATACGAACATGAGAAACATGTTCTTGCTTGTCGAACAGCCAGCAAATCAGCCAGCTATTAGCCAGTCTGTGTGTGTGTGTGTGTGTGTGTGTGTGTGTGTGTGTGTGTGTGTGTGTGTGTGTGTGTGTGTGCGCGCGCGCGTGCGTGCGTGCGTGTGTGCGTGCGTGCGTGTGTGTGTGTGTGTGTCTGTGTGTATCTGTGTCTGTGTGTATGTGTACTAAGGTTACCATTACACCTCAACATATGGGCGGGACATTTACAGTATTCCCTCTGCCTTACCTAACTGTGGAGGGATGAGCGGACAGAGCGTGGAGGAGTTACGCCCCCGACTCCAGGGCACCGCGACGTTGGCACGTGGCCTCACTACCTTGCCCCACGCCTCCATGGCTCGGCCTTCCCAGTGAAGTTTCTTGACGCTGTCCAAGGTTTCACTGGCACCGCTTTCGGCGTGACGGCCGCTGCTTCTTAAGACGTCTTGCACGTGCGTCACAACAGTTTCATTGCCGTACCGGGCGTTGCTCGAGACGACGCCTTGCACGCGTGTCACCACCGACCTGCCTTGGCGTAGGTAACAACGGTTCCGTTGGTGTGCGGAGCATTGCTCTTGAAATACTTGACAACAGACCTAGCCTTTGACGATAAGGAAGCGTTGACAACGGTGGAGATGACGGCTACCAGAGAGTTTGAATTATTACGATTCCAATAAACCTGAAGCAGCAAGTTAACGACTCCAAAAAAGACCAGCACACTGAACAAACATAATTTGGTGTTGTGTGGAGGCATGGTTCACTACTGCGCGTCTTCGCCAGCTGCTAGGTTGAAAGTTCAGTGATAATCTGCCTGTTTTTTGTCTTGAGCGAAATTTCCACAAGATAGTTTTGTGAACATCCCCAAAAGTCTCTTTAACTACTGACCCCTTGCGTTGGGATGATGTGCAATGGGGATCTTGATCATGGGTGATTTGATATGAAGGTGACCTGAACTCTAGAAAGAAATGGTGACAGAGTTTACACGTCAGTCATGGGCGGTGCAGGGATTAAGGCGATTTTTCCTCTCGTTGCATTTCCTGAAGGTGAAACAAAAACAGAAACCGAACCACGGATGAAGACTGTCAGGAGTCAAAATACTGCGAGGTGCTTGATTAAAAAAAAAAAAAAAAAAAAAAAACTTACACACACAACTGCGTTTGACAATCCTCACTTCCTGGCTGTTTGTTTCTAGACCTTTTTTTTTTTTGAAAATGGAGCGAGTGGTTGCAAAATTCCTACAAAATTATATTCACTGCCTTTCAAAGCTGCAATCCAGTGCCTGAAAATCAGTAAATTTTGAACGAGAGATCGGATGGTGCTGTTTATGTGGCTACAACGCTAATTAACACAATCAGACATGTTAATCAGCTCCCTTGATGATGTGGCGTGTGAGATACATTGTTATATGGTGTACATTTTGTGACAACCTCATCTCTATTTGATCAGTGTTTAAAGCGACATCCTCTTCTGTGTGTGTCTCCTTCTCAGGCGACGTCCTCTTCTCTGTATATCTCGTTCTCAGCCGACGTCCTCTTCTCTGTATATCTCGTTCTCAGCCGACGTCCTCTTCTCTGTATATCTCGTTCTCAGCCGACGTCCTCTACTCTGTATGTCGCGTTCTCAGATAACGTTCTCTTCTATGATGTCTCGTTCTCAGCCGACGTCCTTTTCTCTGTATGTCACGTTCTAAGGTGACGTCCTCTTCTCTGTATGTCACGTTCTCAGGCAACGTCCTCTTCTCTGTATGTCGTATTCTAAGGTGACGTCCTCTTCTCTGTATGTCACGTTCTAAGGTGACGTCCTCTTCTCTGTATGTCACGTTCTAAGGCGACGTCCTCTTCTCTGTATGTCGTATTCTAAGGTGACGTCTTCTTCTCTGTATGTCACGTTCTAAGGCGACGTCCTCTTCTCTGTATGTCGTATTCTAAGGTGACGTCCTCTTCTCTGTATGTCACGTTCTAAGGTGACGTCCTCTTCTCTGAATGTCACGTTCTAAGGCGACGTCCTCTTCTCTGTATGTCACGTTCTAAGGCGACGTCCTCTTCTCTGTATGTCACGTTCTAAGGCGACGTCCTCTTCTCTGAATGTCACGTTCTAAGGCGACGTCCTCTTCTCTGTATGTCACGTTCTAAGGTGACGTCCTCTTCTCTGTATGTCACGTTCTAAGGTGACGTCCTCTTCTCTGTATGTCACGTTCTAAGGTGACGTCCTCTTCTCTGAATGTCACGTTCTAAGGCGACGTCCTCTTCTCTGTATGTCACGTTCTAAGGCGACGTCCTCTTCTCTGTATGTCACGTTCTCAGCCGACGTCCTCTACTCTGTATGTCGCGTTCTCAGATAACGTTCTCTTCTATGATGTCTCGTTCTCAGGTGACGTCCTCTTCTCTTATGTCGTATTCTAAGGTGACGTCCTCTTCTCTGAATGTCACGTTCTAAGGTGACGTCCTCTTCTCTGAATGTCGCGTTCTAAGGTGACGTCCTCCTCTCTACAAGTCTTGTTTGTAGGCGACGTTTTTTCTGTATAGCACCATTCTCTTCTCTGAATGTCTTGGTCTTAGGCAATGTCCTCTTCTCTAATTGTACGCTACATGGTCAATGCTACAAGGGACAGAAAAAAGAAGAAAATGTGAATTGCACACAAACTGCACACCAGTTACACGACATGACTCTTCACAGCACAAGGTAAATAAACAAGGGCAGTAAATGATTATAATCACGCACACGCACACACACACACACACACACACACACACACACACACACACATATACTTTTTAATACGAACTCACTCACAAACCTGATCGACAGTTTTATGGGTGTTAGAGGGCATGTTTGACGAGTGTGTGCAAAAATTAATTTCGTTCGCACAGTGTCAAAAATCAGGAGCAGTGGCACCCTATAAATATCAGACAACCAGTAAATATTGCTAGATCCCGGGACCAATGGATCCGATGTGCGTGTTCATGTACGTTTGTGTGTGCACACATGTGTGTACCCTTGTGTGTGTGTTTGTATGTGTGTGTGTGTGTGTGTGTGTGTGTGTGTGTGTGTGTGTGTGTGTGTGTGTGTGTGTGTGTGTGTGTGTGTGCACACATGCAGGCGTTCGTGCACGTGTATGTGTGTTTGTGTCGGCGCTTATGTAGCCTAGGGCTTTACATCTCATGCAGGCAATGTAAGCACTCATACACACACACACACACTCTCTCTCTCTCTCTCTACGAGCTTGAGCGCATAGTAAGCTTACTCACTCACATGAACAACACATGGTAGATAAACACACACATACACACACACACATAGCCCCCCCCCCCCCCCCCCCCACACACACACACACATCAATTTCAAATAGGGGAACCAACCCCTTTTGAGCTCTGGATTCATTCGTGTGCATAAAGGAATTATCTCTCTTTGGCTTATTGCAAATTTGCAAAGGTATCTGCTCTTACTCCCATTAATGCCAATGTAAGATAATCGCACAGTGTTTGAGACAGTGATCAGAAAATGTTTGTTTCTGTGCTGGAGAGGGCATGATCTGTTATTGTAGCCTTTTGGTAGTTCTAGTTACGATGATAGCGTTTGACTGATTCTTCTGACTGACAGACTGGCTGGTCGATTGACTGAAGATAATTCTAGCTCTGCTTCTACAATCATCACTTTGGCAGTTGGAAGAAATACTACTGTACGTTCATACCACCACTACTGCCATCAGTCCTACCTATTGGATCTGCTAGTGCTATGACCAATGCTACTGCCATCAGTCCTACCTATTGGATCTGCTAGTGCTATGACCAATGCTACTGCCATCAGTCCTACCTATTGGATCTGCTAGTGCTATGACCAATGCTACTGCCATCAGTCCTACCTATTGGATCTGCTAGTGCTATGACCAATGCTACTGCCATCAGTCCTACCTATTGGATCTGCTAGTGCTATGACCAATGCTACTGCCATCAGTCCTACCTATTGGATCTGCTAGTGCTATGACCAATGCTACTGCCATCAGTCCTACCTATTGGATCTGCTAGTGCTATGACCAATGCTACTGGTGCTTCTGCTGCTGCTGCGTCTCATATTACTGCTTTCAGTACGACGATAACAATGACTCCTCCTCCTCCAAGAACAACAATGACGACGACGACGACAACAATAACTACCACTACTACTACGACGACGACGACGTCGACGACGACGACGACGTCGACGACGACGACGATTAGTACTTCTCCACTACGACCATCACCACATTTACTATTACTTCTATCACTACTCATATGATGACAACATCGACTACTGCTACGACAACGACAATTAAATGGTGGCGACTACATATACTGCTACTGGTTTTGCTGCTGCTGCTGCTGCTTCTGTTGTTGTTGCTATTGTTGTTGTTGCTTCTGCTGCTGCTACTCCTCATCTTTCTACCATCACCACCACCACCACCACCACCACCGCTACTTTTATTACTACGACTATGAGGACAACCACAGTCACAACAATAACAACAACGATTACTACTACTACTTCTACTATTGCTGCTGCGACTGTTGCTGTTGCTGCTACTGCTGCTGCTGCTACCACTACTACTACTATTACTGTCGCTGCTGCTGCTGCTGCTTTTTTTATTGTCAGTTTAAGTTTAGACTTAGACGAAGATAATTGCCTATGTCAATACATACTCAAACATGACATCAACTGACCATCTTGTCACATAGTCTGTCTCTATGATGGCTGTTGTAAGCTTGTTTAATATCATACTGAAGACATTACCTCTGTCAACAGGCTGTGTATTTCATCCGTGTTTGTGTGCTTGTTTGTCTGCTGTCAGAGGAAGAAGAAGAAGAAGGGGGGAGGGAGGGGAGGAGGAGGAGGAGGAGGAGGAGGAGGTGGAGGAGGAGGAGGGAGGAGGAGGAGAGAAGAAGAAGAAGAAGAAGAAGAAGAAGAAGAAGAAGAAGAAGAAGGAAGAGAAGAAGAAGAAGAAGAAAGAATGACCTGAAACTCAATTAACAGAACATTCAACCCAGGTTTTACTGGCTAACTTGAGAACGCCACTTTTTTGTAGGAAAGAGAGGGGGGAAGAAGGTCATTTTATGTGTCTTTTTTATGTGCTTCATGAATGAGGCCTTTTGTCAGGATATAATTATGCTTCATGAATGAGGCCTTTTGTCTGGATTATATGCTTCATGAATTGAGGCCTTTTGTCAGGTATATGCTTTATGATGAGGCCTTTTTTGTCAGGATAATGCTTCATGAATGAGGCCTTTGTCAGGATATATGCTTCATGAATGAGGCCTTTTGTCAGGATATATACTTCATGAATGAGGCCTTTTGTCAGGATTATACTTCATGAATGAGGCCTTTTGCCTTATTCTTTCAGAAGACAACAAGGGTCCGTGGAGAGCTATGGTGTACGGCAAGGGTTTATTCCAAAAGGAAAAAAACAAGGGTCCACGGAGACCCACGAAGTACGGCAAGGGTTTACTCCTTCAGGAGATAACAAGGGTCCATGGAGACCCACGATGTACGGCAAAGGTTTATTCCTCAGAAGACAACAAGGGTCCATGGAGACCCATGATGTACAGCAAAGGTTTACTCCTCCAGAAGACAACAAGGGTCCGTGGAGACCCACGATGTACGGCAAAGGTTTATTCCTCAGAGACAACAAGGGCCCGTGGAGACCCATATGTACAGCAAAGATTTATTCCTTCAGAAGACAACAAGGGTCCATGGAGACCCACGATGTACGGCAACGGTTTTTTTTCTTCAGAAGACAAGGGTCCATAGAGACCCATGATTGTACGGCAAAGTTTATTCCTTCCAAAAAAACCTGGGTCTTGGAGACCCACGAAATATGGCGAGCAAAATTTTAAATTTTGAGTGTGAACGTGTGTAATTGGTGTGGTTCTCAATACAATGCATCAATTACATTTCTTACCGTATCTGCATGTATGAACGGCAAGAAACGGGTGTGGTACTGGCTCTGTCTAGATAATAACAGGAAAAAGCGTAGTATGTTGTGTGTGTGTGTGTGTGTGTGTGTGTGTGTGTGTGTGTGTGTGTGTGTGTGTGTGTGTGTGTAAGTCCACTTCATGAATGTGAAATTTCAGACTATCAAATTTTGAGTGTAAACGTGTGTAATTGGTTTGGTTTTCTTAATCAAATTTACACATGGTCTGTAGAAGCCCAATCTAGTGCCTCTAAGGGTTTCTCCCACGCTCCCACTTTAGGCGATTCACTTAACAAACATGTAGACTTGATTTCTGTTTGTAGATAGTACAAAGAGTCATTATGTATTAATCAGAACAATAAGCAGACTTATGCTTATACTACAAAAGAGGACAATTTTAGACAGGAGCTTTGTGTAGAAGGTGTTTAGTTAGAATCCCAACTATAGAAGCAGCCGCCAGACCATAAGAAACATTGTAAAAGTTTTGTAGACTTGTGAAACCGAACTCCTCACACCTAAACCAGGGTCTAAGTTAGTTTTTAAAAATTTACACAAAATGCAAATGAGCCCATACTTGGTTTATGCTGCCTTTGAATCAATCTTGCCACAGTACTACGGTCCACACAGCAAGAATACACAAAAACAACCTTATTAACCCACCATCAGATCTGTTCTTATGCGTTTATTGTTGTTAGGGTCAGATGGGGCACACACACACCAGAGTATTTACAGAGGCCCCAACGCAGCTAGTGGATTTTTTAGAGCAGATGAAACAACTTCGCAATCAGTTATCAAACAAAATAAATCTTTCAGACATTGTTATGACTCCTGAAGACCAAGAACGTTATGGCTCAGCCACTCACTGTTGGATTTGCGGCTTAGAGTAACACCTAACAGTAAAGACGTGACAGTGAAAGACCACGATCACATTACTGGAAAGTTCAGAGGGGCCCGCGCACACACAATTGTAATCTTCAGCTTAGGTTGACCCTAAGACATGGAAACTGCCTATCTTCTTTCATAACCTACGAGGCTATGATTCTCATTTTATCATGCAAGCAGTGCTTCTGAATATAAGAGGGTTACCCTGCATTGCACAGTCTTCAGAAAAGTACATGACTTTTACTCTTGACTGTTTATCCTTTTATGACTCTGCCAACATTGATGGGGAGTTTAGAATAAGTTAGGCGGGATCTCTACAAGACTTTCCAATCACTAAACAATATTTTGACCCATCTTTAGTGCGTAAAGGGGGGGTTTACCCTTATGAATCATTGAACTCGTGGGATAGGTTTGATGAAGGACTCGCTTCCTCCTAAACGGCGCTTTCTTTTCTAGTTCTTAGAGGCAAAGACATAACTGATGCTGACTATGAATACGCTCAGAAAGCCTGGACAGAATTACACTGCCAAACGATGGGCGATTATCATGATCAATATTTATTGGCTGACGTGTGTTTATTAGCGACGTCTTTCAGAATTACAGATCTACATGCATGAAACATTACAGCTTAGACTTATCACATTACATCTCTGCCCCAGGTCTTTCTTGGATGCTTTCTTAAAGTCTACAAACATTCAGATTGACTTAATTTCTGATCTACCCACACTTCAGATGATTGAGATGGGCTGAGGGGGACGGTATTAGCATGGCCTCACATCCTTACTGCAAAGCCAACAACAAGTATTTAGACGACTATGATCCCACTAAACCGTCTAACTATCTAATGTACTTAGACGCCAACAATCTGTATGGATGGGCTATGAGCCAGCCGCTTCCATTACGTAACTTCAGGATGTACACTGGAACATGGTACAAATAATATTCAAGGGGCATTAAAGTGGTTTGGACAGTTTTAACGTCAGATCAACAGTATGGTTTTATTCTAGAAGTAGACTTGATATCCTCGTGAACTGCATAACCTCCACAACGATTATCCTCTGGCTGCAGAAAGATTAAAAATGACCCCACAGAAACCTCCTAATTTGTGCCTAATCTTCGACACAAGACTAATATGTTTGTCATTACAGACTCCTACAGTTTTACCTAAGACACGGACTGAAACTGACTGCTGTTCATAGAATCATTGCTTTTGACCAGAGTCCTTTATGAGGCCATACATCAAGAAGAATACTGATTCTTAGACCCAAGCACTGATGCTTCAGAAAAAAGACTTCTTTAAACTGATGAACAACAGCTGTTTTGGCAAAACTATGGAAAATCCACACAAACGTAAGATGTGAAATTAGTGACAAAAGAAAACCAAGCAATTAAGTTTGCCTCTAAACCTAACTATCAAGACTTTAGAAGATTTAACGACAGCCTGGTTGGCATTATTGATGAAGAAAAAAGGATGTTAAGTTGGACAAAGCCGGGGTTTATTGGCTTTACTGTTATTAGAGTTGTCGAAGTTATTGATGCTAGAATTTCTGTACGACTACTTTAAACCACTGTACCCAGAAGCAAGAGTCCTTTACACAGACACTGACTCTTTTATTCTAGACGTCCCACTGAAGACTTTTACAAAGACTTAGAAACTGAGGTGGCTAAAGGAGTGATGGATTGGTCACGGACACATGTGTCTATCCTAAAGATTCACCTTTACATTCAACTGTGAACAAGAAAGTGATTGGAAAGATGAAGGATGAACTTATGGAACAGTTATACAGGAATATGTTGGTTTGCGGTCAAAGATGTATAGCGTTGCTAGCCAGACTTCTGTAATGAAGAAGGCTAAAGGCATAAGTAAAGAAGTTGTCAAAAAAAATATAACTCACGACAACTACAAGCAAGCTCTCTTTGAGAACAAAGTATTTTATCACACAAATGTTAATCTGCGCTCTACTCTTCATCAAGTAACACAACTGCAGTTAATAAGAATCGCTAGTCTCTAACAATAACAAGAGAACTTACGTCAATCCTGAGTTTTCATATGCTGTAGGGCATTGGAGAACTTTAAAAGATTAACTTGACTGACTTGGTTTGTACTTAACTTAAGAACTAGCTAGTACTTACTTAAGAACTTAACAAGAACTTAACTTAAGAACTTAACTAATACTTAACAAGAACTTATAATTTTTGCACTTAACTTGTAATTTACTTGCACTTAACTTAAAAGTACTTTCTACAACTAACTTAACTTGTACTTATCTAGTTCTTATCCAGTTCCTTATCTAGTTCTTAAAAACTATTCCATTAGAAAATGGGTCTACTGCAGGAGGTTGCAACTTTTTTTGCAGAAGCAAGTTCTTCTTATTTTACTGTTTTTGTGGTGGGTTTGTGACTTTGCTGCTAAGTATGGCGTAGACATTTGTATGCTAGAAACCCACCAACTACAACAGCAGCAAATAATAATAATACATCTTATCGTTGTTTGTGATTGTGTTGTTGTTATTGGGGTTTGTTGGCGGCGCGATGTTGTTTTTTTGTTTTAC
>CM031610.1:52636320-52643856 GCA_018398815.1 Conus ventricosus | reverse complement strand
ATGGGGAAAAACGGGGTATCCCGGTTTGGTGAAAAATTTTTCCAATTCAATTTCAATTTTCAACAAGCAACATTTTCACAAATTACGGGGGTTGCCAGGGGTACCCCCCACCCTATCCCCCTTTCTGGGCATTGGAACACCCCCCTACTCAACACTAAAAGGCCCACACCGAACTGTACAAAGGTATATCGATGATGGACTGGGCCACATTATCCCAAAAACAAGACCTCCTCCTTCCTAATTTTCCCCCGGGCCTTCCACCATCTTTCGCCCCACCTACACCTTTCGAGTCCGTCACTTCCTAACATACCATCCCCCTAGAAGAAGGCCTAATCAAAACCCCCATTTTTACAAACCCCCGACGACTGCATCCCTAGATATATCTCCACAACCCACACACAAAAGACACATCCTACTCACAATTTTTCCGTCTTCGCAGACTCTGCTCCAGCGAGAAGATTTACTTACAAGCACCAAAATGTCACAATTTTTCAAAAAAGGGGATCCCCCAGTTATCATCAATGCGCACCCCCGCCGCCCCATAGCTGTATCCAGAACATCTGCCCTGGACCCCCAGATCCAACCCAAGACAGCAACCCAGCCTACTCCTCCCCCCACCGCACCCCCTCCCCTTGTGGGAAATCCTCAAATCCAATTTTGGGCACATTGTATAACCAAAAAACCCCCCTTCCATAAAAAACCCCATGATCACATTCAAAGTACAAAACCTCAAAGACTCCTCGTGCGGTCCGTTTGAAAGAACCACAGCTACACCCCGGTCTCACCCGCTCCAAACCAAAACTGCAAAATCTCCCCCCTCAAAAACAGACCCACCTTAAAGGGGGCCCAAAGACTCCCCTTAAGTCAAAAAACACATTCTCTGTCAGGCCGCAACATTTTATTGCCTCCACGCCCGCTGTGTGGCAAATCTCTAGGGGAAACGTCACGCACACTCGAAACACGCATTCTGAACACCCGGCCGATATCCCCCACCACCGACCCCCCAAACCCCCGCCCTAACCCTTTAACCACACCCAAAAAAACCCAAAATGACCCTGTCAAAGTCTGGCACTCTGGCAGTCACAGATGACAGCTTTGAAAGCCAATCAAGAATCCCCTTCATTGCCAACTGGGCACATCACCCCCCAAGGGATCAATATCCAACAAAACCAAAACCCCATACCCCCTTTCCACACCAGTTGGAAAATCCCCTACCAAACACACAATAAAAACACACATACACACACACTTCATACACCCCCACCACATCCCTTCCTCCTTATACAGTAGTTACAGCAACCCTCCCTCTATTTAAAATTAGTTTTTTTATTATCCTTCCCCTTAAATCCCCCCCCCCACCCCCACCCCTTTTTTTTCTTTTTTTTTTCTCCTTACCATTATTATCAATCACCATTACACAACCATCACAAAGATATCACACCATCCCATAAACTGGACACACAACCCTATCATATCACACACACACACCTCCCTGACGCAACCCCCCCCCTCCCCACCCCCTCCGTTTCCTCTCCATAATCCCCTGGCCGCATGTCATTTCCGCCCACCAAACACATGGACAAGAACGGATAGGTCATTTTTCATTCATTTTTCGTTTTTCGTGTTTGTACTGTCCCACATGTTAAATGTGATTTATTTTTTTTCGCCTGAAGAAGACCCAAGTGGTTGAAATGCATCGTGTCTTGTCTTGTGCTTTGTTTATCAATGTCATTGGCGGGTAAGTTCTAAACAAACTCTATTCCTAATCTTGCTTCGTTCGCCGCCGTCAGTCACTCCATTTTGAAATTCCCGTTAATAAAAAACCAATATGGAGGGACAGAAACATCACCAACGAAGCACAAAATTCGACTCGTGCGTACGCTGGTACTGTCGATCTTCCTGTACGCTTGTGAGACATGGACCCTCACAGCAGAGCTGCAAAAGAAGATAGAAACAATGGAGATGAGATGCTATCGAAACATCCTGGGCATCTCCTACTTGGACCACATAACCAACGAACAAATCCGACAGACCATCCAGAAACACTTAGGCCCCTATGAAGATCTGCTCACTACAGTGAAGAAACGGAAGCTGAGATGGTATGGTCACACAACAAGATCCAGTGGCCTATCGAAAATAATCCTTCAGGGAACCGTGGAGGGGAGCAGAAGGAGAGGCAGACAGAAGAAAAAATGGGCGGACAATATTGCAGAGTGGACAGGCAAACCTTTTGCTGAAACCCAGGCTCTCGCTCATGACGGGACAGATGGAGGAAAGTGGTGTACGGCGCATCAAGGCGGCGCCCCTACGTCTCCATAAGGAGTTAAGGGCGCAAGGCAAGGCAAAGATCATTTTGACTTGACACACATCCACCCCCTCCCCCCTCCCCCTCCCCACACACACAACACCATCATGTTCTTTTATCTATCGACCGTGGGATCTATCGACCGTGGGATCTACCGACCCTGGGATCTATCAACCCTGGGATCTATCGAGCTGACCCCGTCCCCGTCAGGAGATGATGTTGTCGTGTGGATCGTTAGATCTATTGACGACGAACATGTATAAAGAGAGAGAGTATGTGTGTGTGTGTGTGGGGGGGGGGGGGGGGAGGGGGGCGGAGGACTTGCTGATGAGATGGTTTTGCTGACGATGACTTGCTGACGAGAATTCCTTGCTGAAATGCAATTTCTGAAATAAAAGAGAAGAGCAACATCAACTTTGGGCTGGTCTGGTCTCGATTGTTTGCCTGGCTGACCTGAGCGCTGGCTGCTTGCTGTCTGTGCTACCTCTTATGATCCGCAATACCCAGCAGATTTAGTCTGCATGAAAATCTGTGCAAAGTGGCAGGCACAAAGATGAGATTGAACATCCTGCGCATATAGATTGAATTGAAATCCTTGTGGTTCGATTGAGATCCTGCCTATGCCCTAAGACCACTTTGCCACCACACTGAAAAAGGATACGTTTATTAGTTTACAGATGTCAGTCTCCTGCCATTTTCCGTTATCTCACATCGCGCTCTTGTCACAATCAGGGATATCAACTACGTCTACCAAAACAATTCTAACTAAATAACTAGGCCTAGCCTGTCAACAACCCCTGTCAGGTACGCTAATTGGCCTATCATTGTCAAGACCTTATTTTTTAGACTGAAACATGCGAACGTTTTCCTCTGATTTAGAAAAAGAAATGTTCCACCGATCCAGCTAAATGACGTCATTATGACGTCAATTTAGTTTCTCTCGGTCGTGATGTAGGCCTATCACTCTTTTTTTTTTCTTTTTTCTTTTCACGAAGCCCATCAAAAAAACATTACTGCTGCTCCTCAGACCAGAGTAAAAATCCGTTGCATTGTCTTCATCATGCTCATTCTAATCGCTCCGCACAAAAAAAGTCTCAAATTCTGTGGACATTAATTTTGTTAGACGGACGTGGTGGATTCTTCCGGAGGGAGAACTCGCTCGTGAACGCCGGCTTCGCGACTAAAGAATGATAGTCGTGAGTATGGGGCTTTTGTAGGTGATGTCCTGCTTATGTGGGATCAGTACAGGCCCCACTGAACACCACCGAAGTAACTCGACTGCACAACAGTGCAGTGTTTCCACTGAAGCGTTGCTACTGACGACTTGACATTGACTGTTCCCCGTGGATTGCCGGTGCCACGGCTGTCAGCTGTGGCTGTGGACAAGGAGTCGGAGTAAGCGGCGTGGGTGTAGTGCCATTGCGAATGTACAGAGGTTGGTACAGAAAAAAGATGACTGCTGTTTTATCCTATTTTAATGATCAGAGACATTCATTTATGTCATTTCTTCTTATGTGAGTAGAGATACATGTATCTTCCTTATGGTTTTGACACTTCGAATGTGTCTAGCTGCAAAGTGAGACGATTGCAGGCGGAAATCTAAACGAATCTTGAATAAATGTTGGCGAACGCCAAGAGAAAGGTGGACAAACGAGTCACAAAACAAAACACAACGCGTTTCGACCCCTTAGGTCTTCTTCAGGCAAGACACAAACAAATAGGACAATGAAAATGAACTTTGTGTGGCTTTGAATATTCAAAATTTTTCCTTGGCCAGTACCAAGTGATAAAAAAGGTTGTTTTGCCGTCGGTGCTGCAGTTAAAGTAAATGAGTGCTCAATACATAACATATTGTCAATGTATTACCCAGCCGGTCCAAAGGAGGACAATACAGACTGGCTTAAAAATACGGATTTCTCTCAGAAAATATGGATAGTTTTGGGTGATTTTAATGCCCATGCCCCTTTCTGCGATACAAACAGCTCTAAAGTAACATGTAACAGGTTTGTTGAAAATGTTGTAGATTCGGAGTAATATTATTGAATGATGGTCGTATTGCAAGAATTCCTGATGTCTCAACTCATAATCCCAGTGCTATTGATTTGACTTTAGTGTCCCCAAACTTAGCTGTAGATTATGACTGGTCCCCAGGAGAAGATTGTCTTGGTAGTGATCATCTTCCCATAACCATCGCTCTCAATGTAAATTTCAATTCAAAACTCGACAGATCCAGTGGAAAACATACCAAAATATAACTACAAATTTGTAAATTGGGAAGATTAGAGCAAATTCTTAGTTTCATGATCCTGATTCAATAATCAGTGAAGATATCGATCAATGTTATTCATTTTTTAAGAAAATATTACTTCTTGCAGCTGATAAGGCGATACCAAAATGTGGTTACAAGAAAATTGGTAAATATATTGGTAATGTGTGGTGGACAGAGGAGTGTAAAATAATAATAATAATAATAATAATAATAATAATAAGGAACATTTAGTGCGCTTAATCTTAAACAAAAGCCCTAAGCGCTTACAGCAAAAAGCCCTAACACACACACACACACACACACACACACACACACACACACACACACACACACACACCAAACACACACACACACACACACACACACACACACACACACACACACAAACACACACACACACGCACACACACACACACACCAGCGAAGGAGCAGAAAAATTATGTTTTGAAGAGAGTTGTTTTGAGGGAGGACTTGAAAGAAGAAAGACTGTTTGAGTTTCGGAGTGCAGAAGGGAGATTGTTCCAGCAGGAAGGAGCCTGAAAAGTAAAAGAACGTTCACCAAGTGTTCTGGCCCGAAAACGAGGGATCTGCATAATGCGAGTGTCAGAGGAAGAGCGAAGCTGTCTGGAAGGAGTATAGGTCGACAGAAGTTTAGGAGAGGTAAGATGGAGCGAGGCCATCCAATCCCTTTGTAACAGAGCAAAGAAAAGTTTGTACTTGTTTGCTTTTTTCAACAGGAAGCCAGCAAAGTTTAAGCAAGGGAGAAAACATGAGAGGTTTTCGGGATTTCGAGACAAGGCGAGCAGCATTATTTTGGACTTTCTGCAATTTTTGAAAGAAGATTCTGGGGCCCAGCCAGCAAGAAGAGAATTACAGTAGTCAAGTCTTAAAAGAATGAAAGCAGAAACCAGAGTCTTGGTGGCTTCTCAGACAGAAGGGGGCGCACAGAACTGATTCGCCGAAGCTCCAAGTAGCAAGCACGGCAGATAGAAGAACTGATTTTGAAAAGAGAGTGTCTGATCAAGTACAACGCCTAGATTTCGCACAGTGGTAGAGGTCTGAAAGAGAAGGTCCCAAGTTGGACAGAAGAAGGAACAGAGATTGTAGACATGAGCCGTTTTGGGAGAATGAAGATCATTTCAGTTTTGTCATTGTTTAACTGAAGTTTGTTGCAATCATCCATGCCTTTATGTCAGAGATGCAGAGCTGTGAGCGATCAATGATGGAGGAGAGGAGAGAGATGTCACCAGAAATGTAGATTTGATTGCATCAGAGAAGCAGTGGTGTGAAATGTCATGATGGCTACAATGTCAGAGATGGGTTGGGTATATAGAACAACAGAATGGGACCAAGGACAGAGCCTTGGGGAACACCATAATTCAAGTCAGCAGAGCTTGGGAAGAAAACCATTGACAGAGACAATTTGGGGTTTTGACCAGAAAGGTAAGAATAAAACCATGCCAAAGCGTGAGAAAAGATGCCAAAAGTATGTTGAAGTCTAGGAGGAGGGGAGTGATCAATGGTATCAAAGGCAGCGGACAAGTCAAGAAGAGAAGCAGTGAAACCTGACCATTATCCAGAGCAGAGAGAAGATCGTTTTTTTATTTTCAGCAGAGCATTTTCTGTACTGTGTCCAGTGCGATAGGCCCGGGCGCAACGAATAGAGCAAGTTGTTTTGGGCAAGGTGGTTTTGGAGTTGGAGAAGTCTATCTTTCAATTATCTTTGAAAGAAAAGACAAGTTGGAGACAGGTCGATAATTTTTTAGGTTTTCAGGGTCAAGAGAGGGTTTCTTCAAAAGAGGTCGGACAACAGCAGCTTTCAGTGCAGGTGGGAAACAACCAGAAGTGAGAGATTCATTTACCACACTAGTGATATATGGCAACAAAACATCCATGCATGCAGATAATAAAGTAGATGGAAGAGGATCCAGTACACATGTTTTGATAACAGTCTTGTCGATGACTTCTTTGACAACAGCAACTGTCACAGGTTCAAAGTCAGTCAATGAAATGCCGGAAAAAGAGTTGTATGGAATATCAGGTTCAGATACTGACTGAGCATCCAGACTCTCACGGTGATAGCGGTGACATCAAAGCGCAAGGCATTCAAGACATGGATTAGAGATAAGACTGAGGAAAACTTTCGATAAATGAAAATACAGAAAAATGTTTGCAAAAAGATCATCGCTCTAGCAAAAAGAACATATTGGAAAATTTATTGTAATTCGGAGATTACAGAATCAAAGGATATGTACAAGGTTTGGAAAAAAATAAAAGAAATGAAAAATTGTAACAGGACGCAATCATTTCCTGTGAAAATAGATACGGAATTTCCAACTGCTTTAGAAAAGGCTGAGGCTTTTGTGGATACTTTTTCATGTAACAGTTGTACTGCAAGCCTGAATTCAGAGGCTAAACTTTTTAGAACAACCGAGGAAGAAAAAGATATGTATTCAGCCCCTAGCCCAATTCAAGAACACTATTTAAATTCCCCTTAACAAATTACAGAATTGAAAAAAGCATTAGCTTCTATTTCTTCTTCAATTTCAGCAGTTGGTCTAGATGGTGTTTCTTACCAGATGCTTTGTCACTTGCCTCCTTCTTCGATAGGTTTGCTACTTTTTTATTCCAAAAGTGTTGGGATATTGGCGCTGTTCCTAAAATCTGGAAGAGTCCAGTAGTTGTACCAATTCTAAAAGAGGGCAAAATTAGATCTTCAGTTAACAGCTATAGACCAATTTCGCTTACTTCTCATGTTGGCCCTAGGGGTACCATTTCATGCAAATATCAGAAGTTATCAAGCTGCAGAGGTGTTACCTTTTCGAGAACAACGGCTTTTAGACGTATCAAAATATGTGATTAGAAGCCTGTCAGTTAAGAACTCAGTTACAGCAGAACTATTGATGGAAGTAGAAGTATTATATATTTACAACTAATTAGAAATTGCACGTATAAGCTTACG
>CM031610.1:52622798-52633720 GCA_018398815.1 Conus ventricosus | reverse complement strand
ATAATAATAGGAGAGAAGAGAAGGGGCAAGAATTAACGGCAGAGGCTTTGGTGTCCAGCCTAATTTATTTTGTTTTAATCTCGTTTTCTCCGTAGTGTTACTAGGGTGGAAGGTGACCGAGGTGGTCAGTAGTGCATCGATGTTCACTGTGTATGTGGGATGCTTTTTGATGACGGTACCAGCGGAAATGTAGCGGGAAAATGTATTTGTTATAAAATTGTTGTGAATGCTGTGTCGCCGAGAGTGACTTAAAACTCCTGTAAGAATATTTAATATGTGCTCCAATTGTACCACCGCATGTGTGTCGGGGGCTGTATTTATTGATGGGGAACACTGTAGTATAAATACACGGGAAGTAATTTTTGTTTAGTCAACGGTGCGTCGAACCGAAGTTTATTGTTTTCTATGGGACGGGGTGAAATTGTGTTTCTCCGGGGATTCAATAGGGTTTACTGTGCTTTATGAATCTACGGTTCTTCTTCTGGGGATTGCGGGCTTTATGAATCTGCGGTTCTTCTCCTGTGATTGCTGTCTTTGTGAATCTGCGGTTCTTCTGCTAGGGGGTTACTGTGCCCTTGTGAATTTGGGGGTTCTTCTTCTGTAGTTCGACGTAATATATTGTGCTTGCTGTGTTGAGACCCTGTTTCTTCTTCATCGCTTGTGTTTTGGTGAACGGCTGTGTTTACCGTGTGGGGAAACTTGGTTATCCGTCTTCGTCTTATTTAATGCTGTAGACTGTGGCGTGGGGTACTGTGGAACTGAATGCGTTGATTGTATATGTGAGACACTGTGGACGGCGCCGGCGAGATATGTAAATTTATATCAAGATACGTAGTATGATACGTGATATATGATGATTGAAGTGTCTTATGTATGATTTTAATTGACGTGCATTGATCTGTATTCTATGTAATGGCAGGGTATGATTTGGTAACGATTCATATTGATGGTTCAGGCAGCATATAAAAAGAAGAAAATCTTACACGTGTGTTGCCGGTTTATCTATGTTCGTATGGTGTGGGTGGGTGTAGGGGAAAAGTCGTACACGCATCCAAACTTTTGAGAGCGGAGTCAGACAAAAAAACACGCACCACACACCACCCCGTAACATCTGGTGACCCCGTATTAACTTGCTTTTGCTACTGAATTCAAAATTGCCTTAGTGGTAGGATTTTTTTTTGTGGCCCTAAAATTTTGCCCCATTAGAAGTGATAGGTCACGTTCACAGACTTTCCTTTTGAAAAAATCGAGTTGTGTTGTATTGTTTTGTTGTATGACTGTTTTTGTCTACTTTTTTTCCCGCCCTCCAGCGTTAGGGGGTATCTCCTTTCTGTATAGTTTCTGGAGATACGAGGGCCTAGTTCCTAGTTCTTCTTTCCTTTGTGGGCTTTAATTTTATTATCTTCAGTCATCTCTCTGATTTTTTCTGTTTCTATCTTTACTTGGGGATTGTGTTGCTTCTTCAGCATTCTCAGGGTTCTTTTCTCTTGAATGAGTGAGTGTGTGGAGTGGCTGCCCTGAACCAGTTTTGAAAAAAAAAAAAAAAAAAATATATATATATATATTATTAGTTGTTTCATTTGAATGCTTAGTGTGTAAAAACAATAACAACAATCTTTGATTTATATTGTTATTACTCTCAGTCATTGCTTGATTTTTTATTGTTGCTGAAAATTTGGCATTGATTACTGATTGTGTTTTTCTTTTCCCAATATCCCAAAAAATCCTGTTTCGTTGTTTATCTCTATCTTTGTTTTGGTTGGGTTTGAAAATTTTAGTCTTTTTAAGAGTAATTGTCGTTAATGTTTGTTTGAAAAAAAAAAAAAAATCCTTTTGGGTAATTCATAAATATTTCAATAGACAGGTTTCAAAATTTTTTTTTTTGCTTGTGTAGCAATTGTTTGTATTTGATCCATTAGTGTGGTGTGTCGGGTTTTGACAGGACATTATTTAATTTTTTCATGATGGCACAGAAGGCTAAGGAAGAAAGTCCTGTTATGTCCTCTGTGGACGAGGACAAAGTTTTTGCTAAGTTTTTTACAACGAGGGTAAGGTATGTGGTCTGGAGGGAGAAGATCGTTGGCCTATGTGGATAAATGCATTCCCTCAAGATATGGAAAGAGAGGAAGAATCAAAATGAAAAGAGTACAGGAAGAAGAGATAACTAAAAGAGAGCAGATACAGATACAAGAGGAAACTAAAAGAGAGCGATACAGGAGGAAACTAAAAGAGAGGGGATACAAGAGGAACTAAAAAGAGCAGGAGGAAACAAAAAGAATTGAGCTGATAGAGGAAACGAAAAGAATACAGCTTCAAGTTATTTCTCAGCAGAGTGCGGTCTTCAGGACAGGACAGTGAGAGTCAGGGTTGGGGTTTTCCAAGGGGTTTAACACCCCTCCCCCAAAACCTTTCCTAAGTTCCCCCCTTTCAAGGAAAAAAACTGATGATATAGACAGTTACTTGTTTCGTTTTGAAACCCAGCTCGTTCCTTGGGAGGGGTCTGAGAGTTTTGTGGTAACAAAACCTGTCTGCACTACTTGAGGTTCCGCTTTAACTCTATCACAGTCTTGCTGAAAATAATGTTGTGTCTTACGAGCTTTTGAAAGAGAGCTTGCTGAAAAAATTTCAGTGTACTCCAGATGGTTTTCGTAAGCGTTTTTCGGAGGCAAAGCCTAGCTCCGATGAACCTTTCGAGACCTTTGCAGTTGAACTTAGGCGTTTGTTTGACCTTTTGGGTCTCTTTGTCAAAAATTGATAAGTCTTTTGAAGATCTGGTGGTTCTTAATTGGGGGCGTGGCAGTTTTTGGAGTGTGTCTCTAAGACTTGGCTATTTTTTTTGTGTGAGAGAGTTTGTGAAAACTTTTGATAAAATGATCAAGTCTGCAGAGTCATACAGACGTGCTCATCCAACAAAGGTGCTTTCTAGGAAAGCTGATGTAAACATTTTTGCTTCTGTTGGGTTTCAAAACTCCTGGTCAATTTGATAGAAATCCGTATCCCGGTCATTCTGATAGAACTCCGTACTGTGGTCAGTCGACAGAGGAAACAGATACTCTACTTTTCAAAACAGTGGCCACTACTCTGGTTCCTCGGCTGATCGTGGAAGTAACTTTAGTGGTAGCTGTTATTGTGGTCATCAGAGTTTTGGTTACTCAGCTGGTCGTGGAAATAACTTTGGCGGTAGCCGTTTATCGTGGTCGTGGCGCCCGTTATACCTCTGGCAGTAAGAGTTCCACAGAAGGTGCTTCTGATCAGTTTACAAGTGTTGTGTGTTTTTTTGTGTAAAAAAAGACAGGACATGTAGCTGCTAGGTGTCCATGGAAGTCAGGGAGAAACCCTTGTAGAATTTGCACCCTTAGCCACCCAGACACCCTGTCCTTTTGTGGTTGGCAACTCTACTTTTGTTAGAACTCAGCCGACAGCAAACAGTCCATTGCTTGTTGCTCTGTTCTTGATACTCCTTTTGCTTGTCTAGCTGCTGGTGAGTTCACAGGCAAATTGCATTTGGGGGGTTGGTTATGTGAATGCACTTTTAGTTCTGTTCTGCGTGATACTGGTTTCTACTATTTGTGGCGTTCGCAGACGGTTAGTTTCTGACAGTCAGATGTTAGGAACCACAGTGAAGTGTGTTTCTTTTAGTGGTCGTGTGGATGAATTTCCACTGGCAAAAGTTTCGCGTCAGTTGTCCCCTTTCTTTGTGGGCGATTTGACTTGTTGTGTCTTGGATAGCCTGTCCCCAGATCTCATTGTGGGTAATGTACCTGGAGTTCTGTGAGCGTTGAGTTTAGTGATGTATCTGGTGAAAACCCTTTTTCTTTAGCCGCCGTTACGAGGGCTAGAGATAAGCATGTTGGAGACAAAAGCCTTTGTGTCAGATTTCCCTGATGATCTGAACATTCCCGTTCTGATCGTGTTCAGAAACAGAAGGAGAGTCATTTAAGTCTTGCTTTCAGTTGACGTCTTCTGATGTGTCTACTGTGTCTACTTCTGATGTTTGTACCTACAGTCGTTCTTTTACAAGGTACTTTAGAGCCTTGCTTAGAGATAGCGCCTTTGGCTTGTGAGCAGGAAAGGTTTTCTCTTGAGTACTCTCCAGGAGTTGGGTCTTTCTGTGGATCCCTCTCCGGAATCTGTTTGTACTGTTCGTGAAGTGGTGTGTACAGTTGGTGTCGTCCAGGACTGTGATGGGCACTTTACCCATCCCCACTTTAACTGTTCCGATGGCGTCTTCTATGCCAGATGAAAATGTTCGTTCTGTACAGTTTGATTGTACTTTGTCTGACAAAAGTACCAGGGAGTTGCGTGTAATCTTTGATGATTTTCAGAACATTTTGACCCCAAACCCGGTTCTTTCTCAGGTGAGTACAAATTTGAGATCCCTCTGACAACAGATTCCCTGTTGGAAAGAAATGTTATGAAAAACCCTTTCTGCGAAAAAAGGTTGTTGAGAGAGAGATTGGTATCATGTTGGATCTTGGTATCATGAGCCATCGAATAGTCCGTATGCTCTCCAGTTGTATTCGTCGGGAAGAAAGATTGACGTGTCGTTTCTCTCCTGAGTGTGCTGAAGCTTTGACGAAGATTCAGGGAATCTTGTATCTGCACCTGTTTGTTTTTACCTAGATTGGGTAATCCTTTTATTCTCAGGACTGATGCTAGTTCTGTTGGTTTGGGTTTCTGTGTTGTTCCAGTAGAATGATGATGTTCTTCACCCCGTCGATCGCTAGTCGAAAGTTGCTGAATCGCAAGAAGGCATACAGCATATTTAGCGGGAATGTTTATCCATTGTCTTCTACCCCGTGGGGTATGGAGAGGCTGACTGAGCGGTCAGTAGACATTGTATGTGCATTATCATCTGGGTGTGGGGTGCAGCCCGTGCCCAACCATTGTCTCTACCCCGTGGGGGTATGGAGAGGCTGACCGAGTGGTCAGTAGACATGTGTGGTCTCTGCCCAGTGTGGGGATGGAAAGGGGTGACCGAGGGGGTCAGTAGACATGTATATATGCATTACCATCCAGGTGTGGGGTTTCAGCCCATGCCCAGCCCCCGTCTCTAATCCGTGTGGGTATGGAGAGGGGTTTTTCCATGAGGTCAGCAAAAAGCTAGCATGTCAAAGGGTTCAGAGTTCGTCAGGACGACAACTTGTGTTCTTCTGTTGCCCTGAGAGTCCCTGGAAGGACTCCCCGAACTGCTTCCGTGAGCGGCTTCGTTTTCCGTGAGGAATGTCATTTGTAGGTTTGTGTATTCTGCGGGTTTTTTTTACTTCTTTTTCAAAAAACAAATTGGTCATTGTTTTTTCTTTAGGAGGGGGAGTATTGTGACGTCAACGTAAATTATGACGTCAACTTAAAAAGACTATTTAAATACATGACGAAATAATAATAGGAGAGAAGAGAAGGGAGCAAGAATTAACGCAGAGGCTTTGGTGTCCAGCCCAATTTATTTTGTTTTAATCATCGTTTTCTCCGTAGTGTTACTATGTGGAGAGGCTGACCGAGTGGTCAGTAGTGCATCGATGTTCACTGTGTATGTGGGATGCTTTTGAGACGGTACCAGCGGAAATGTAGCAGGAAATGTATTTGTTATAAAATTGTTGTGAATGCTGTGTCGCCGGAGTGACTTAAAAACTCCTGTAAGAATATTTAATATGTGCTCCAATTGTACCACCGCATGTGTGTCGGTGGCTGTATTTTTAATTTATGTGAACACTTGTAAATATAAATACACGGAGAAAATTAATATTGGGTTTTTTGATCAACGGTGCGTCGAACCGAAGTTTATTTTGTTCTATGGGACTGGTGAAATTGTGTTCTCCGGGGATTCAATATGGTTTTACTGTGCTTTATGAATACTCGTTCTTCTTCTGCGGATTGCTGTGCTTTATGAATCTGCGGTTCTTCTCCTGTGGATTGCTGTGCTTTTTGTTTAATCTGCGGTTCTTTGCTATGGTTTATGTGCCTTGTGAATTTGCGGTTTTCTTCGATAGTTCGACGTAATATATTGGGGCCCTTTCTGTGTTGAGACCCTGTTTTTTTCTTCATCGCTTGTGTTTTGTGAACGGCTGTGTTTACCGTGTGGGGAAACTTGTTATCCGTCTTCGTCTTATTTTAATGCTGTAGACTGTGGCGTGGGTACTGTGGAACTGAATGCGTTGATTGTATATGTGAGACACTGTGGACGGCGCCGGCGAGATATGTGAATTATATCAAGATACGTAGTATGATACGCTGATATATGATGATTGAAGTGTCTTATGTATTGATGTCTTAATTGACGTGCATTGATCTGTATTCTATGTAATGGCATGTATTGATTTGGTAACGATTCATATTGATGGTCAGGCAGCATATAAAAAGAAGAAAATCTTACACGTGTGTTGCCTGGCTATCTATGTTCGTATGGTGTGGGTGTGTGTAGGGGAAAAGTCGTACACGCATCCAAACTTTTGAGAGCGAGAGTCAGACAACAAAACACGCACCACACACCATCCGTAACACCCACTCCCACTCTGTCTACCATCCCTCTTTCCCTTCCCCCTACCTATCATCGTCTCTCCCTTCCCTCCCTCCCTCCCCCCCCTCCCTCCCTTCCTCCCTCCCTCTCTCTCTCTCTCTCTCTCTCTCTCTCTCTCTCTCTCCTTCTCTCTCTCTGTGTTTTTGTTCATTTGTTTTGGTTCCTTCTGTTTGAACATGCATAATATCATTATTATGTCTACGAAGAGTCTGCTTATCATTGTAGAATTACATTACAGCACTGCTATGTTGAATTGTCAGTATGAATTATATGTGTTGAAATACTTTATGCATGTCAAGAACAAATTATAAGACTAGGTCTTGGCCAAAAATTTTCATCCTTGCGTGTTAAAGATCAATCAATCAGTCAATCAATCAACCAGTCAGTCCTCTCTCTCTCCTCTCTCCTCTCTCTCTCCATCTCTCTCCCTCTCTCTCCTCTCTCCATCTCCTCTCTTCTCTTTCTCACTCATCCATCGCCCCCACCCACACCATACATACATACGTGCACGCCCGAATACATGGGCAGTAATTAAACTCGTTTCCTAGGTTATCGTATGCTTTAAACAAAAAATGATTTTAAGAAATGTTTCCAAAACATGGCTGTAGATTAATGTAAACACATCACATAGGTCTACATTGCAATGTGAAGGCTCAGAAACCCATAAGAAGTGAAACAGGCGAACAACGTTCACTGTATTATTCTGAACACTTGAGAAGAATAGATTGTCAGTAAAAAAAACTTACACAGCACCACGACTTCAAGGTGGAAGGGAAAGGGGACTTTCTGCACTGTTCACGCACTGTTTTACACTGTTGGTTTATTAGAGCATGCACTGGTGTGGAAATGAACACTTAAGTAAGCTTAACTGATTTTGAAATACACGCACTCTGCCCAACAGAGCAATCTTTTTGTGCTTGTCACAGCTTGACAAGAAATCACAACAACCAGAAATAATTAGTGTGTCAATAAGGTCACGAAAAGAAAATTACGTTTTTGACTTTCCTCCATTATTACAGCAAAAGTCACAGATGTGTTATCATGTATAAGTGTATAAAATCAAAAGTTCTTTATTATTGCAGTACACATTAGGTCATTCATATACGGTTAGTGAAATGGCAGTTATAATGTCTGATATGCGAATGTTCACACTCTATGAAACAACAGAAAAGGATGATTGTTGCCACACAGGACGAAAAATAAAACCCCTCAAATTCTCACATTCTGTGAACCAACAAAAAAGGATGATTGTTTCCAGGATGGACGAAAAAAAGAAAAAAAAAAAAAAAAAGAAAACGAAATTCCACATTCTGTGAAACATTCTGTGAAACAACAGGTAAGGATGATGATTACCACAGCTGGACAAACAAAATAATACAAAACTCAACCATATACAGTGATGAGGAAAGATCTCAAAAGAATAATAATTTTGTTTTTCATCCTCGTAACACAGCAGTCCACATGATTACATGTACGTGCAGCAGTTCTGTCAAACTTCTCGCTTGACTCTCTCCGATAGGTATCTAAACTGAATTCTGGCGTGCGGCGGTGTCCTCACCTTCAAAATACTAAGTTTTACGCTTCTTTTGAAGCCAGGATGGTTGTCAATGTCGGCAGCGCAATTTCATATACTTCGGCTATCGTGTTCTGCTTCGCTGGATTTCATACAATTTCTTGAGTAATTTCAATTTTTGTCTTTAGCGACAGGCTTTTGCGACGTGCAGACGCCATGATCAGATGGCCTATTAAAGCCTGACACCCCGACACCCTCCTTCTCCTGAACCCCGACACCCTCCTTCTAAACACCCCACCCTGCTTTCTCTAGCTTGTCTCCTCCGTCTACAGTCGCTGAACCTGATCCCACCTGAGTCGACTGCTCTGCTTTGACAATCACTGGCACTCGCGTTACAGATCATTACAATATGATTTTATTGCTTATGAATTACAGAGGTGACGTTTGCCAAACAACAAACACACATTAAAAATACTGCGTACTTTAAATCTGCCTATGTGAAGCTGTGTAAGGAAATGAAACAAGTGTAAGTTATGCAGTAGTCAAATACATATAAAAATGTGTGAACTCTATTCAGAGCAACGCATAAAAAGCTCTTCATTTCATATGGTATTTTGACACTCCTCCATCTCCCTAGAACAGCATGCGACCGTATGAAGCAATACACATCGCAACGAACTAGCCGACCATTTTTGAGAAAAAAAAACACCACTTTCGTTATATCCGGCTTGAACTCTTCGCGGGGCTGGACAAAAAAATTCGCTATACGGGGCTGCTTCGTTAAAACCGGCGTGATCGCCCGCTGGGCCCCCCAAAACCCATTTCTTTTAACAAGGGGCTTTTCTTTTCCCTTTCCGTTTTTCGTTACATCCGAGGGATTTAAAGTCATGTAAAGGTTTTTTTGCCCCCCCAAAACCCTTTTGCTTCGTTATACCCCGGCATTCTTTAATCCGACGTCTTTTATAAGCCCCTTTGACTGAGTTTTAAAAAAGTTTAAAGTAAGCAAAAGCAACATCGATCCCAGTGAAAGTTGTTAAATACGGGCAAACCCAAGGGGCAAAAAAAAACTTTGGGGAAAGATAACAGTGGGGAAAAAAGAAAACTGGGAAAGCGTGGAAAAAATTTAAAGTGAACAAAAATGATAAAATTTTATTGTAAATAGTAGGGGCCCCAAGGTAAAACAAAAATGCTGAACGCAAGGAGTTTAGAAAGTGGGAAAAACGAAAGGCAAAAAAGAAACGCAGACTGAACATAGGGGTAGCTTTAATACATACAAAAGAATTTTTGCCAAAACGATGGGGGAAATTCTCCCTCTCTCTCCTCTCCTCTTTTTCCCCTCTCACACACACAAAAACCCACGAAAAAAAACCCCAAAAGTAGGCAAAAAGAAAGCGCAGGGCCCGGCACAGCGGGAAAACCAAAACCCAACCAGCAAAAGCAACAACCCCAAAAATAAACAAAGGGGCCCGCCCCGTCCACGACATCCTGCGCCCCATTCATCAGGGCCCCCCCCAACAAACAGCACTGGCTCGCGGGGAAATGCTACTTTGGGTTTTAAACGCCCCCAGCCCCCCTAGGGGTGAAATAGCTGAAAAATTTTTCATTGGGGGGGGGGGGGGGGGGGGGGGGGGGGGGGGGGGGGGGGGGGGGGGGGGGGGGGGGGGGGGGGGGGGGGGGGGGGGGGGGGGGGGGGGGGGGGGGGGGGGGGGGGGGGGGGGGGGGGGGGGGGGGGGGGGGGGGGGGAAAAAAAAAAAAAAAAAAAAAAAAAAAAAAAAAAAATTTTTTTTTCTTACCCCAAAAAAACTTAAAAAAAAACCGCAAAATTTCCAACCAGAAAAATGAGAGGGGGGCAGCGAAAAGGGCCATTTATCCCCTTGCGGGGAACAGAACTCGTGGCTTTTTGACCCCCCAACTTTTTGTGTCGCACTCCCACTCAACGAGACAAACCTTTCACGTGTTTTTTCCCTTTTAGTTTTTTTTTGTCCGTTTCGTGGGTGGAACACCAAATTCTTCTTTTACGTTTGTTTTTAAACCCCCCCCCCCCCAAGGGCCCTTCACTTTGAAGCCAGTTTTTTTAATTTTATGCTGACGGACAACCCTTTATTGTCCGTGTATATATAAAAATATAATATATATGAATTTTTCAAAAAAAAAAGCTTGCTCATATTCCTTTGATTGAAGAAATAGGGGGAGATAACATTCATAAAAAGCAAATGGGAATGATTCTGCCCCCAACTAAAAAAACAGTATGGGGGCCCAGTGGGGGAATTTGGGGGAAAAAAAAACATAAATGCCCTTTTCACAATGAAAACCTTTAGCAAGCTTTTATCTCCTAAGGGGGGGAACCCCAAAACCCCCCAATAGGGAGGGAAACTCCCTAACATATTTAAACCCCGGGCTATACCCATATTTCGGAAAATGGTGGTTTCCCCCTCCCTGACCGCGGGAAAGGGTTTTTTAATTTTTGAACCCCCCTCTTTCCTTTTTAAATTTAAGAAAAAAAAAGCAAACCCCCGAAAAAAACGGTGGGGGAAAAACCCTAGTAAAGTTTTTTTGAGTTTTTTTTAAAAAAACCCAAACCAAAAAAGAGCCCCTAAAACAAAGAAAAAAACATGAAAGAGCAAAAAAAAAAGCTACATTTTCTTGAAAATAGAAAATAATAAAAAAATATCCTCCCTTAAGACACAAATGCTGGGGTCAGTTTTTGGAATGAATCCTCAAGGGGCTAAAAATACAACAAATAAAAATTTTCCCAAGGGTAAAAAAAAACCGCCACTCGTTCCCAGGGAACTTACAGACAAACGGTGTTGCAATGACTGCAAAAAAAATATTGAATTTTAAACAAACTTGCTCTTATTTTCTTTGATTGAAGAAATTAGGGGGAAAAAAAGCATT
>CM031610.1:52605298-52617798 GCA_018398815.1 Conus ventricosus | reverse complement strand
AGCGCCTATCCTCGGCTAGAGACCAAGCTCTAAGCGCTTTACAATCCATACCCGTTTACACAACGGGCTGCCTACCTGGATAGTGCCGACTGAAGAGCTGCCAGCTGGCGCTTCATTCAGTCGTTTCCCGTGTCTTCCAAGCAATATCGTTCAATATTGTTTACTTCCTTCATTCTTTCCATTTCTCACGCAGGGTGCATGCTATGTGTATAACGTGTCATCAATACCATATGCTTTTATTTATTTTGAAAAAGCGTTTGACTCCATCGAAAAAAACTTATTGCAGCCTATTCTTTTCAAAAATGGGTATCAAAGGAAAACTTTTTCCACAGTATGTATGTCACAGTCAGGACTAGAATTTGTTCTGTTTCAACTGACAGACAATATAAACTGTACTTTAGTGGTAAAGCGAGGCGGCGTTACTAGCCCTGTGTTGTTAATTTTATTTATAAATGAGTTGGCGTTGGAAGTGATCAGAAATGGGAAGCATGGTATACATTTATATATGATTACTTTGAATTATCTATAGTTCTTTTGGTAGATGATGTGGTTCTTTTGTCTGAAACAGTAGTTTGGTTACAGTCACAAACAGCCTACATAGAGCAGCTTCAGGACTCCGCCTAAAGTTGAATATGAATTAAAGTAACATAGTTGTTTTTAGGAAAGGTGGATGCTTAGCAACGAGAGAACACTGGACCTATGATGGAACCCCAATGCCCGTCGGTAATGTTTATAAGTATTTAGGCATTTAATTTTCAACAAGATATTTTACTGTGAAGTGTCAAAATCTTGCCAGAAGAGCCAAACATGCAATGTTATGCATATTGTAAAAAATGTTTAAATTGAACTATTATTCCTTCGTTGTATATCTGAAATTAGTTGACACACAAGTACAACCAATTGTTCAGTACGGGGCTGAATTGTGGGGACTAGGTAGTGCAGCTCACCATTGTGAAAAGGTACATCTGTGTGCTGTTTAAAAGTTTCTAGGAGTTCAAACAGAAGCACCAAATGATTTGATATATGGAGAGACAAACATATACTCCACTAACATAAAATTCTACAATCAGATGTGTACAATATTGGCAAAGGTTAACAAGAATGGATGAGGCAAGATCACCACCAAAAAAACAAACATGTTGTACATTGTTTGATTTAGATTCTCGTGACAAACTGGGTGTCTGATGTTCGTTGTAAATTGTATATGTTTGATCTTGGGTATGTATGGCTGAATCAATACGTTGAAGGAGTAAATCAGTTCTTTCCTGCATGTCAGGAAACTGGTTCTCTGTAGATGGCAGAATGGAATTTTCATCCTAAAAACAGTGAACGATTCAATTTGTATTTATAAACTTTTTGCACAATAGCTGCTGATAAAATGCATTTCAAATTGAATCAAGACAGATATCTAAAAATCATTACAATGAAATTTAGACTTGGCGTTTCAGAAATTGCTGTTCATAATTTTCGGTAATACAACGAGCACTTGTTGATTTGATTTGACATGGTGTAAAGAAGCTAGAGAAGACGAGGTGCATTTTGTTTTGTGCTGTCACGTACTAAGCGATTTAAGGGTAAGACACATACATTTACAGCACTCTAAAATATCCAAGTCTTTTTCCCTTAGTTTACTTCTAGCATCGAATAATGAACGAACAGCTAAAAATTTGTCCATTTACTTACAGAAAGCATTCTGTCAATGGCTATCAAACTGTCCATCTATCTGTCCACCCCTCCCTCCATCCATCTATGTATATCTATCTCTATCTATCTGTCTATCTATCTATCCATCAGTCCGTCTACCTGTCTATATGTTCGAACAAGTAAGTAGTGGGAGAGCCTTCCTCGCCATCAGCAAGCGTCCAGGGTGACCTAGGGTGACCTTGGGTGACCTAGGGTGCCACCACTGCGCACTGTTTGATGTAGAGCACGTGGCCAGCGCCGGCCCAGTACAGTGGTCACCGACACCTCTGACAAGTGTTTGGACAGGTATGCTGAGAAACTGGGTCTAAGTTTTGAAAGATGGGAATTTCATCCCTGCGCCCCTCCCCCCTTCCTTCATCAAATGCATGTAATCCATGGAACAACCTTCCCCCATCTTCCCATTCTGCCCCCTGTCCTCTCTCCCTCCCTTATCTCCCCACTGTCACATGTCTCCATTTTTCATGTCTCATTTTGTTTGGGGTTTAGTTTGTTTTGTTTTGCTTTGTTTTGTTTTTATTCTTGGCTCATTTTTTTCTTATGTAGACAAATTCAACCCAAGTATAAGCTTATTGTATTATTTTGTCTTTTTCTGTTTGTCTGTCTCTGTCTTTCTGTCTCTGTCCCTCTCTCTCCCTCTCCCCCCCCCCCCTCTCTCCCCCCTCTCTCTCTCTCTCTCTCTCTCTCCTCTCTCTCTCTCTCTCTCTCTCTCTCTCTCTCTCTCTCTCTCTCTCTCTCTCTCTCTCTCTGTGTGTGTGTGTGTGTGTGTGTGTGTGTGTGTGTGTGTGTGTGTGTGTGTGTGTGTGTGTGTGCGTGTGTGAAGGGCACCAGCGGACTTTGAACTCGCAACCCGTCGACACTGTGACAGCCAACTCTGGAAAAGAAAAGGAGCTTATTGCGACAACATTTAAAAACAATACCAACATTATGTACGTTACAAACGGTTAAAAAAGGAAAAAAAAACCTGGCATGTATGCTTTTTTTGTTGTTTCAGGTGTGCGTTCGCCGCATTTTTGTTTGTTTGTTTTGTTTTGATTTGCCATGCTTTTAATACTGGAGGCCAATTTCATTTTCACGTGATATACCGCACATTTGCAATGCGATCACACATGTCCGCAGGTTTAAGAACTCTCTGCATGCCTGCAAAATACACTTGTTTTCAATTTTTCATCATATTTTTTTTTAAAATACATATTGTCTTCAGGTTAGTAAGCAGACAAGTTAAAAAAAAAGCAATGCCGTTAAACTCGGTGATTTTTTTTTTTTTTTGCCATACAGCCTCATTTTGTTGTTGTTGTTGTTATTGTTGTTGTTGTTGACATTCGCCTCCAAAAATATGGGGTCTTTGGAGCATGAACTGTGTATTGGTTAGGGTTTCGTTGCTTGATTTCCATGTACATTCTCCGTGCCCTCCGGCCCCACCACGTGTTGCCATGGCGTTTATACAGTAAAGAAATCTTTCGATCTTTGCATTTTTGCATCTTTGATTCTCTCTCTCTGTCTGTCTGTCTGTCTCTGTCCGTATATATATATATATGTGTGTGTGTGTGTGTGTGTGTGTGTGTGTGTGTGTGTGTGGTGTTTAGTGCCCAGCTTATTTAGTTGCGTGCTAGCTTTTTAATAAATGAACTGTAGACATTCTTCCCTCAGTAATCCACTTCTTGTCAATGCCAACAAATGAAATCTCTTTAACAGGCAAAAATCAGAAAAGATATAACATTTTTGAAGAGAAACCAGTTTTTATCCTGTTGCACCATTATTATTACTGGATTTCTTCTTCTTCTTCTTCTTCTTCTTCTTCTTCTTCTTCTCCTCTCCGCCTCCTCTTCCTCTTTCACCTCCTCCTTGTTCTCCTTTTCTTCTCCTCCATCTTCTCCCCCTCTTCCTCCTTCACATCATTATCATTTTCTACATGAACCTCACATACTAACATCTTCTGGTCTTCTTTCTACGGATCAGTTCTGACGTGGCCCCCGCGGTCTGCCGGGCTACAAATAAACATTGACATACAGCAATTCGTATTCTGTTCAAAGGCATGACATTCACGGATGACGTAGCCTGGAGTCGTGGCGACTGGCAATGCAGAAAGAACAGAGAGAAAAAACAGAGCTGCCGGCGAGGAGCACGTGCAGGAAGCGGAAGGGAGATCATCCAAAATAAGAAAGTGCCCCAGTGCCCCGGGCTGCCATGAACTAATCTCAGGGGAGAGAGGGGTGTCATGTACATTTTTTTTTTCAAACAGAGAAAAAAGAAGAAAAGAAAAGAAGAAAATTTGCATCAAATTCAAGATGCAAAGAAGCAATATGAATTGGGATCTGAAGCAAAGACAGTGCGCAACCTCAGGCAAACATTCCTATGAAGTTTAATGTTTTTCTTTGTTCAGCAGACACACACGCGCGTCCACGCGCGCGCGCGCGCCCGCGCACACACACACACACACACACACACACACACACACACACACACACACACACACACACACACACACACTCACTCACACACACACACACACACAGGTTCGCAGGAAGTAAATGGCAGAGTTCAAAGAGTTTGACGGGGCCCAAAACTTTGCCAAAGGCGCAGATCATCATTTTTATCATTTTTGAGCCTCAAAACTTTGCCAAAGCGCAGATCATCATTTTGATAATTTTTGAGCCTCAAAACTTTGCAAAGCGCAGATCATCATTTTGATAATTTGTTAGCCTCAAAACTTTGCCAAAGCGCAGATCATCATTTTGATAATTTTTGAGCCTCAAAACTTTGCCAAAGCACAGATCATCATTTTGATAATTTTTGAGCCTCAAAACTTTGCCAAAGCCCAGATCATCATTTTGATAATTGTTTAGCCTCAAAACTTTGCCAAAGCGCAGATCATCATTTTGATAATTTTTGAGCCTCAAAACTTTGCCAAAGCGCAGATCATCATTTTGATAATTTTTGAGCCTCAAAACTTTGCCAAAGCGTAGATCATCATTTTGATAATTTTTGTGCCTTAAAACTTTGCCAAAGCACAGATCATCATTTTGATAATTTTTGTGCCTCAAAACTTTGCCAAAGCGTAGATCATCATTTTGATAATTTTTGAGCCTCAAAACTTTGCCAAAGCGTAGATCATCATTTTGATAATTTTTGAGCCTCAAAACTTTGCCAAAGCGCAGATCATCATTTTGATAATTTTTGAGCCTCAAAACTTTGCCAAAGCGCAGATCATCATTTTGATAATTTTTGAGCCTCAAAACTTTGCCAAAGCGCAGATCATCATTTTTATCATTTTTGTGCCTCAAAACTTTGCCAAAGCGCAGATCATCATTTTGATAATTTCTGAGCATCAAAACTTTGCCAAAGCGTAGATCATCATTTTGATAATTTTTGAGCCTCAGAACTTTGCCAAAGCGCAGATCATCACTTTGATAATTTTTGAGCCTCAAAACTTTGCCAAAGCGCAGATCATCATTTTGATAATTTTTGAGCCTCAAAACTTTGCCAAAGCGCAGATCATCATTTTGATAATTTTTGAGCCTCAAAACTTTGCCAAAGCGCAGATCATCATTTTGATAATTTTTGAGCCTCAAAACTGCCAAAGCGCAGATCATCATTTTGATAATTTTTGAGCCTCAAAACTTTGCCAAAGCGCAGATCATCGTTTTGATAATTTTTGAGGAGTGGGCGGCAGACGCGTCTGTTTCCTTTGAAAGGCATGAGAGAGAGAGAGAGAGAGAGAGAGAGAGAGAGAGAGAGGCGTAGGCTGGAGATGAATATTTGAAGGGTAGACATTCGGCAAGGAGAGCTCCAAGATTCTGTATGGTATAACATTCTTTCCGTTTCAGAATTTACTTTGGAATTTTTGCTTTAGTAAAATACATTTTACTGCATTTTTTTTAAACAGTAACACACATGCAGAAAGAAAGAAACGGGAGAGGGGAACATGGAGTGGGTGGTGGGGAAAGGGGAAGGGGGCATATACGAATGGGGATAATCTAAAATTATCATACTCCTGAAAATAACATCATCAATAGTAATAGTAATAGCATCTCAATAATAACAATACCTACAACAATGACAAAAACAGCGTGACTATCAAGTTGGGGAGAGAAAAAAAAAAGTGTGCGTGTGTGTGCGTTGTTGTTGTTGTTGTCTTCAATTTAACGTCTTTCCACATTAAGTGATATTAGACGAGTGTGTGTGCGTGTGTGCGTGTGTGTGTGTGTGTGTGTGTGGGGGGGGGGGGGGGGGGGGGCGGGGTAGGGGTTGCGAAAGCATGTGCAAATGGGCATGGAGTATACAAAACATTTGACTTGCTAAAGGCCTAGGAGCAGGTGATACATATAGATCTGTCTTCGGGAGGGATTGCGACGGTTCCCTCATGCAGCTAGTGAAGGGTTTTTATATATAGAATATACTTTCCCATTTTGCTCATCTTCAATTTTTTTTATTTAAATTTCAAATCTTTGCCAAGTCATTACTATAATGATGGAAGAATTGTTAACCTGCACTTGTTTTCCCCCACTACTTAATTGTTCAGCATTATATTATTTGGTCAATCAGTGGGCGATTGCAACTCTAGGAGATCCAAGTCAAGGTTGTTCTGCACAATTCTTAGCCGCTGACAATGCTTGGGTTATTGAACAGCAGAGCTGACCACTCAGACTGTTCCATATCTTTTGATCTCCCTTGCATCCTTAAATGGATCCTCAAGCATAGGCTCAAAGATTGTTCCCTACATTTTATACTGTTTGCATAATGTTTTTAGTTTTTCAGCAACTTTTTTCCTCTCCAGACTTTCGTTTTGTTTTATTTATATCTTCCGCTGACTGCTTTGGGGGTGCTGTTGGAATCTTTTTTGAACCCTTGGTGATGAGAATACCACAGAATTACGGACTGTTGTCTCTATTTGACGCCAAGAGCACAGGCACAATCAGCCGTGTCTCCTTGATGAGTTCGATCCAGCGGATGGAAGGCCTAGGAGCAGGTGATACATATAGATCTGTCTTCGGGAGGAATTGCGATGGTTCCCTCATGCAGCTAGTGAAGGGGTTTTCATATATAGAATATATTTTACCATTTTCTTCATCTTCACTTTTTTTTGTCTTTCTAATTTCAAGTCTTTGCCAAGTCATTACTATATGCACTTGTTTTCCCCCACTACTTAATTGTTCAGCATTATTATATATATATATATATATATATATATAATATATATATATAATTTGTATGTATATATATGTATATACACACACATATATATATATTTATATATATATATATATATATATATATATATATATAATATATATGCTCGCATACACATACACGAATATAATCTGGAATTGTTTTCTTTTGTTTGTTTGCGTATTTTCAAAGGTGTACAAATCTTCAAACTGATAGCGAGTAAAAGAAGAAAACGTAATACAAATTGTAAGGTAGACGATGTAAGCTAAAAACGAATTCTGTTTTGACTTACTTTAAACTGTGTGTAATCCACGAAAATTGTACATGCTTGCAACGTAATGGAATTTACTGTAACATGAGACAGAAAACTAATTTCTCAGTTCTCTGATTCTTTCTTTGGTTGATCAAATGTTTGTTAGAATGAAACTTTGATAGACTTTCCGGTGCAGATTCGGAGACTTGTCTGACTTGAATTTCAAACAAAGATTTATATACTATCTGCTTGTCTTCGTGTTACAAATAAAAATTAGTTCGTGAATTAAGGTACTTAATTTTTGTTTAACTGCGAGAACAAGAACACGAGGTTTTGAGAAAGGTCTGTGACTGTAACACTGACTGAAGTAGAAGTGGGTGTCTTTGGTTTTTTCTCCCATAAGGTAAAGCTTTTAACAGAATTGAAAATATGTAAACAAACCGACCGTATGTGCTAATAGAAGACAAAAACAGAGAACAGGATGATTTTTTTTTTTTGACAGAAAAACGGGGAGTAAACCAAGGCAATACATTTTTTAAGTCAAACACTATTCAGCAGGTAACAACAGAAAAAAATCTCTTGTCTGTTGTATGTTGATGACTTAGCACGACTGTCGACGGCAAAGTTAGGGTTGCAAATTATGGCAGATGAATTACACGAATAATGCCTGTGCTTGTGGATATGAAAATTAACATGAATGAAAAAATAACAATTTTAACAAAATCAGAGCCTAAATCTGTCCTTGCTAATAGATCTGCCTTCGAGAGGGATTACTATGGTTCTGTCATGCAGCTAGTGAAAAGTTTTCATATTTATAATACATTTTCTTAATTTTATGTTCCCATTTTTTTCATCTTCACCCCCTACCCCCCTTAAGTTTCAAATCTTTGCCAAGTCATACTGTGATGACGGAGGGGTTGTTGGCCTGCGCTTGTTTTCACCCACAAATTAGATTGTCTTTGCATTTGTCTGACTTTATTCAAGTTTAAAAGGCCAGTCTTGAATAAAAGTTACTCTGAGTTAGGTTTTCTTACGGGAGCAAGAGTTACCGTACTTGTTTACTGTTTATTCTTTACTGTTCCCTGCCCATTGGTCATAATGATAAGGTTTCACTTTACTTGACATTCTCTTTACACCCTGAACTGAATCCAACTTTGGCAAATAACGATCTTGAGTTCTTGACAGGTCTATGCACAAAAACAATAACTTAAAAAATAAAATAAAAAGGTAAACCATAAACTGACTCGCTCAGGAATGTCAACGATCATCATTGCGTTTAAGCAACACCAAATCACAACTTTACAAACAAACGAACCTTCAATTAAAAATAATCAACAATTCCTCACTCTCCCCACATTTCTGCCAACAAAGACAATGAACGAGACAAGACAAGGAGCGCGCATATGAGGGCATAAAGGGCAGTATCCCCCCTTCCTACTAGGAAACCCTACCACCGGCCGTCCGCCGAGGTCGTCGTGCTGCTCTACTTGTATATGTCTCGCGCAAACGAACAAATCATGCGAATATAAACGAAGTCTGTTTACTACCGAGAGGGAGAAAACTCTTTAACTAGTCAGCCGGGTGAGCGATTTGACTTCTGGGTCATGACAGGGAGACACCAGCTGGGCGAAGACTGCGATCTTCACGACTCGGAATTCCGACAATAATACAATAGACATTAGGCAAAGCTACCCTTTAAGACTCACATGCGAACGGCTAAAGGCTCGAAATAACAGGAAACTTTTAACTTACAAGAATCCATCCGTACGATTTCGGAATACGGACTTTAAAATATGAAGTCATCTTCAGTATTTCCTGATGAAATATGTCAGCTGACACTGACTACACGTGGAAAGCATTTCACCCAACCTTTCAAAATAAAATTACAACACCACGAAAACCACACCCTCTAACGCAACAGAAAATACCAACCGCAAACACTGGTTATACCAACGGTAGGTGGTGGGGAGTAGAAAAATGGAGACTCCTGCCCCGACTCAACGAAGAGTGGACAGGCCAACTCCAGGGCTTGACTCAATCCCCAACGAAGGAGAAGACCAGCGTTGGACAGGGATGTCCAACAGAAGACACCAGCTGGGCAAAGACTGCCATCTTCACGACTCGGAAGCCCGTAGTCCAAGTGACCAATTTCTCCACACACCAAGCTCGGTTCCAGCCAGCGACAAAAACTCACAAACGAATCTAAGGAAGATCCACATGCACGTGCTGTGCAAGAAACAAACTCAACGACATGCCCTTGGCTGGCTGGGAGGGTGGATGATGGACGTAAAGAACACAGGCGGCTGGACAAGTTCGCCTACGCAACAGAGAGAGAGAGAGAGAGAGAGTGGGGGGAGGGAGGGAGGGAGAATAAAGAAAGAGAAAAAAAAAAGGAGATAGAAGGAGAGGGAGAGAGTGAGCGAGAGAAGGAAAGAAAGAGATAGTAGGAGAGGGAGAGAGACAGAGAAAGAAAAAGAGAGAAAGAAAGAGAGAGAGAGAGAGAAAGAAAAGACCGAAGGAGCGAGAGAAAATGGGAAGAGAGAGAGACAGAAAGAGAGAGAGAAAGAAACAGATATACAGACAGGAGGCAACGAGAGACCGAAAGGTAAAAGGGCACAGGAAAGGGGAGAGAGAGGAAAGAAAGTGTGTGCGACGTGCACCTGAGAAAGATATGCTGCACGTGAATGCACCTGAGAAAGATATGCTGCACGTGAATGCACCTGAGAAAGATATGCTGCACGTGAATGCACCTGAGAAAGATATGCTGCACGTGAATGCACCTGAGAAAGAGATGCTGCACGTGAATGCACCTGAGAAAGAGATGCTGCACGTGAATGCACCTGAGAAAGAGATGCTGCACGTGAAGCAGCAGAGAATGAGCACACCGCGAATGAAGGAACAGTAGGGGGGGGGGGGGGGGGGGGGGGGGGGGGGGGGGGGGGGGGGGGGGGGGGGGGGGGGGAAGAGAGAGGGGGGGGGGGGGGGGGGGGTGGTGGAAAGAAGTGAAGGGCGAACTAAACCAACGACAGCTCAAATTAGACACCACAGCTGCAAAACCCGCGAACTCTTAATAAAAAATAAATAAATAAATAAAATAGTCAAGCCGTTTGTGACACCAGTACACGTCACAAAGCAGCGTGTTTTCCTTTCTTCAACGCTGCTTTGTCTCTGTGAAGGGACGGCAACCTGGCCCCACCACTTAGTGAAACACGTCCATGCATCACAAATCGATAGAAAAACGGATATGGTGATGAGGGGGCTGGGAGGAAGGCGAGGGAGAGGACAGCGGGGGTGGGGTTGGAGGGGGGCGAAAGCGTGAATAGAGGGAGTAGAATGTGTCATAGAGTTGGTAAGAAGTCATACTTCAGAAGGAGTAGCACATGAAACACCTTTGTCTTTCTTTTAAATCTCCTTTTCATTTTCTCACATTATATTGCGTTTCATTCTTTTAAAGCTCCTCTCTCTGTGTCATGTGCACGTGCTTGTCGTTTGTATGGTTCGGATTATGGCTGCACTGGTGACTTGATCTACAAAATAATTCTGTTCATCTCGACAAACGCACTGACGTGATTTCACCGGACACCTCAAGTAAAGGTACAGGACACAGGACGGGGTAAACTTCTGCCCGACTTGAAAGTATCTTTCATTTTATTTGCATTTCCTGTCTGAAATGTACATCGAGGTATAATTCTATTTAAACATGAAAGAGCTGCCTGTGCTTTAGCTTTTTGCAAATAGTGTTTTGTTGACGACCAAAATTTAAAACAACGAGACTGAAAAGGGAACGAGATTGTTATTGTTGTTGTTGTTGTTGTTGTTGTTTACGGCATTCCATCATTGGTTTTGGTTTGGTCAAACATTTTACTTGTAGCAATAGGCTTCAGGCAAAGTCTGCCTATGGTTCATAACTGCTCGCGTCCCTCTTGCAATCAAAAAAACAAATGAGATTTACAGATGTGATGGAATTTAAAACAAGGACTTAGTATTCAACACGCAAGATTTCAGCATAATTCATGTAAATATAAATATTTAACTGTAAAAACGGTAGTAGAAAATCGTTTCCACACCCGTGCATTGTGTCCAGAGAAGTCGTAAACAGAGAGCGGGATAATGTAAACTACATATAACATTCAACAGGATCATTTCAACTATAAATGAAATTACTCTACAAAGCATTACTGTAAACTAAGAACTGTGCATAACAGTATATCCTTTATAACAGTTTTTTATGTCTGAACATAAAACGTTATCATTCGGTGTATATATATATACAATTTCTTATGCTGTCCGCTTTTCACAAACACTGTCATATCTATGCTTGAGTTTCTGAGTATTATGTTACTGTTGTGAAAATGGTTTCATTGCTATGCAATAACATAGATAGCTAAACTAAATGGGATTTGTATGCTTCAGCATGTATGGTTACTTCTCCTTTAAAAAAAATGTCTACGTAACTACTTCTTTCTCTTTTTTTTTTTAAATCTTTCTTTGTTTCTTTTTCTTTCTTTTTTCAGACGGAGTGACTGAGGGCGGAAAATGAAGCAAAATTTAGAAAGAGGGGTTAGTTACCGCCTTACCGCCAAGGACATAGACAAACAAAGTACAGGACAAGACTCAATGCATTTCGACCTCTTGGGTCTTCTTCAGGCAAAAACAAACAACATTTAGGACAGTGAAAACGAAGAAAGAGTAACCACCTATCTTCTCATATTCGTTGCACGATCAAAATGGCCGCCGGACGGAAACGAGGCCACCCAGGAGGGGATCATGGAAGAGGAAATAGTGAAGGGGGTGGGTGGGGGTGGGTGGGTGGGTGGGATGAAACAATGGGGTTTGTAACTTGTTTTGTAGAATGGTATGATATATTAGTGACGTTAGTGGTTATGGTGGATTGATGATAGTGATAAGTGGGACCAACAACAAAAAAGATAGAAAAAATAAATTGATAAATGAAGATAAAATAAAATATACCAATAAATAAAATAAAATAGACCAATAAATAAATAAAAAGATAATAATGATAATAATAATAACAATGATAATAATAATAATATTAAAAAAGATAAACTGAAATAAAATGAAAATACAATAAAGATAATAAATAGAAATAAAAAGATAAAAACAAAAAATAAAGAATAAATAATAAAGGGAAAAAAATAATGATAGGATAAAAGAATAAAAAAATAGAAATGAAATAAAATAAAATGAAAATAAATGAATAATTGAATAAATAAACGACTTTAATTGGTGGTGATTGTGGTGATAGTAGTTATGTGTGGATAGTTGTATGTGGGGGTATTGGTAATGCTAATAATGATTGGAAGAGAATGGAAAGGATCAATGGGTGATAAGGTATCGCTGGGGGGGGGGGGGGGCA
>CM031610.1:52597798-52600298 GCA_018398815.1 Conus ventricosus | reverse complement strand
GTTTCAGCTTCTTATGTCGACCGCTGCCCGAGATGCGGCTAAAAATAGATTTTCGGTTTTGAAGGTCACACGTTAAGGTCATAACCTTGACCTTAAAAATTTGGAAAAGGTGTATTTAAGCCACCCCCTCCTGTTTTTTTGCTTCTTTGTGTATTTGCAGTATTGTCTTTTTCAGTGTAGATAGGGCTGTCTTTCATCTACCTTTTGAGCTAAAAGTTGTTCTGAATGATAATTCAAAACTTCGATTTATTTGACATATGTTCTTTGCCCGTTCGCGCCCCCCCCCCCCCCCCCCCCCCCCCCCCGCCTTCCTTTACCCTCATATCATAGCCCCACTTTCTCTCTGTCTCTCTGCGCACCGCGTAGCTGACACGCACTGACATTCATTCAATAACTGTCTTTGTCTTTCACACTGCTACATCACTACTGAAAGTACTTTCCTCACTTTTGGACACACACACACACACACACACACACACCTTGTTCCAATCTCTTGCCATTCATGTGACACACCACCGCGGTCGGACAAAACGGCCGGCTACGTGTGTCTCAAGTGTGCGGGATGTTTCACCTAGATATAGACCTTGCCACACAACTGGCGGTGGATAGCGTATACAGTGTTGCGGCTCTGACAGGAGAATGTGCGTTTAATTGTGAAGGAGTCGTTGGGGCCCTGTAAGATGGTGTCTGGTTTGGTGAAGGGGTAGATTTTGCGATTAGGTTTTGAGCAGGGGTGAACACCTGGTGGAGTAGGTGTGGAGATTTTGTTCAATCTGGACCGCACGAGAAGATCTTTTAGGTTCTTATCATGTTTGAACGTGATCATGGGTCTGGTATGGAAAGCAGGTTTGTGGTTTTGTAATATGTGCCAATTGGATTTGAGAATCCTGCAGATGGGGAGGGTGTGTGGATGGAAGAGGAGGTAGGCGGTGGGTCTGTCTGTCTCTTTTGGATGCTGGATTTCCAGAGCAGATGTTCTGGATATGGCTGTGGAGCGGCTGAGAGCTTCGTTGATGATGGAACTGGGGTATCCACGGTTTGTGAAAAATTCTGACATTTTGGCTGCTTGTATACTGAAGTCGTCTTCGCTGGAGCAAAGTCTGCGAAGACGGAGAAATTGTGAGTGTGGAATGCTGTCTTTAGTGTATGGGTGGTGGGAGGATTTGTAGTCTAGGTATGCATGTGCATCAGTGGTTTTTATAGAAAATGGAGTTTGAGTAGGCCATCTTAGAGGGAGATGATGATATCTATGAAGTTAACTGACTGTGAAATGGTGTAGGTTACTTGGATGGAAGGTCTGGGCAAAGTTGAGGAAGTTGAGATCTTGTTTGGGCATGGATGTGGCTCCCAGTCCATCATCAATGGTTTTTTGTTTGTTTGTTTATTTGTTGTTTTTGTTTGTTTTTTGCTCCCAACTAAACCATTTCACGTCCTGAGTTAGGAACAGGCGTACTGAAATGTGCTGTGCATGTCGATAATTTCTTAGAAATAAAAGACAAAGGATAGGCATCACAAGCAAGTTGCTATCAGTTGAACTTCGAAGCCGATGAGATTGCTCTAAATTAAGTTTTAGACCTCATGGAAATTCTTGGATCCATGCTATCAACGGAAGCTAGTGTTTTCATCTGCTCATCCACCTTCAGTCCACCTTCAGTGCATCTTCAGTTCATCTTCAGTCCACCTTCAGTCCACCTTCAGTCCATCTTTAGTCCATCTTCAGTGCACCTTCAGTCCATCTTTAGTCCATCTTCAGTGCATCTTCAGTCCACCTTCAGTCCACCTTCAGTCCATCTTCAGTCCACCCTCTGTCCATCTTCAGTCCACCTTCAGTCCATCTTCAGTCCATCTTCAGTCCACCTTCAGTCCACCTTCAGTCCATCTTCAGTCCATCTTCAGTCCACCTTCAGTTTATCTTCAGTCCACCTTCAGTTTATCTTCAGTCCACCTTCAGTCCACCTTCAGTCCACCTTCAGTGTACCTTCAGTCCATCTTCAGTCCATCTTCAGTCCACCTTCAGTCCACCTTCAGTCCACCTTCAGTGCATCTTCAGTCCACCTTCAATCCATCTTCAGTCCACCTTCAGTCCACCTTCAGTCCACCTTCAGTCCATCTTCAGTCCATCTTCAGTCCACCTTCAGTCCATCTTTAGTCCATCTTCAGTGCATCTTCAGTCCACCTTCAGTCCATCTTAAGTCCATCTTCAGTCCACCTTCAGTCCACCTTCAGTCCATCTTCAGTCCACCTTCAGTCCACCTTCAGTCCACCTTCAGTCCACCTTCAGTCCAACCTCTGTCCACCTTCAGTCCACCTTCAGTGCACCTTCAGTCCACCTTCAGTCCACCTTCAGTCCATCTTCACTCCACCTTCACTCCACCTTCAGTCCACCTTCAGTCCATCTTCAGTCCACCTTCAGTCCACCTTCAGTGTACCTTCAGTCCACCTTCAGTCCATCTTCAGTCCACCTTCAGTCCATCTTCAGTCCAACCTCTGTCCACCTTCA
>CM031610.1:52580298-52590298 GCA_018398815.1 Conus ventricosus | reverse complement strand
CGGCTAAATGCAATGCTCGCCACAGTGCAAAATGTTCTTTTTCGGAAATGTATTTACTTATTTAATTATTTATTTATTCATTCAGGTATTTATTGTCCCTTTTGTTATGTTACACTGGTTTTAATTCGGGGGGGGGGGGGGGGGGGGGGGGGGGGCCTGCGTTTACCTTTATTGCGTATGTCTTATGCGATAGTGTTTAATTCAGTTGATTAAAACACCTTTTGCCAAAATTTGCACAGAAAAGTTGAGAATGAGGGCATCTTGAAGGCTTATTTGCTTACATGCCAACATTATGTGTGTCATGCATTCCATTTTTGGGGTAGATCGCTGTTAAAAGATTCATTGTCAGATGGATATAGTACTCAAAACAAAACAATACAAAACAAAACAAAGCAAAAAAAAAACGATAAAGAAGAAAGAAAAAAAGAACGAGAGAGAGAGAGAGAGAGAGAGAGAGAGAGAGAGAGAGAGAGAAAACACTTTCACTACATAATGGACAGTGTTTACTGTCTGTAACAAGCGGCACGTGTGTTACCGTCGGTTGTGTGACCAGCTAACAACACGTATGCCCGAGGGAGTCACAGGGTATGGCAGGGAGGGGGCAGACAAATATCTCGACAAAACGAAGTCCCCTGTAGAAGACAGAATGCGGTATGTCGTTTCCCACAGGAGGTGGATGGTCTCAAGGCTGTGCGATGTGTGAAAGAGAAGGAAATATATACCGCTGTTTTCCCAAGACAGGCAATGTGCCAAGACCGGGCAATGCAGCACGAGGGAAGGGAATAAATATGTTTGTGGGGCTTTTGTTTGTTTGTCTGCTTGCTTGCTTTAGTTTCCCTGCGAGAGGGAATGCGTCTTCGGTGAAGTGCACTTGTGAATGAAGACAATTAACGTGATTTTACGTGATACCAAATCGTTTATTGCCTATGGGTGACTAGAATTATCCACTTGCTTACAGTACGATAAGTCTTCTGGTGTTTTGGGGCGACTGGACAGACTTTCGTCGTTTTGTTTGATTGGTTTACAGTTCCTTCCTTCTTTCCTTCCTTTCTTTTTCTTTCTTTCTTTCTGTCTGTCTGTCTCTCTGTCTGTCTGAATGCCCTTTCTTTTCTTTCTTTCTTTTTCTTTCTTTTTGTCTGTCCTTCTTTCTCTCTGTACCTTTCTTTCTTTCTTTCTTTCTTTTTTTGTCTCTCCTTCTTTCTCTCTGTACATTTCTTTTTCTTTCTTTCGATATATTTTTGTCTGCCTGTCTTTCTCTCTGTATATTTACCCCCTACCTCAACCCATCAGTTGGCCAGCTGAAGACGTACACCCAGGCCCCCAACTGGATAGACATCGTCCACCTGAACCCGGGACTGGAACCTGGGGGCCACTACCGTCCCACCCAGTGCGAAGCCCGTCACCGCGTGGCCGTGATCATCCCCTACCGGGACCGGGAGGAACACCTGCGGGTGTTGCTGCACAACCTGCACCCATGCTGATCCGCCAGCAGCTGGACTACTTCATCCTCGTCGTGGAACTGGTGAGTACTTCCTGGAACCGAATGGACGAGTCACACATGTCCTTAAGGTGGTGGAATCCGAGGTGGGACCCGAATCTGTGAAAACCACACCCTCAGGGTCGCAGAACTCGTTTATACCCATCTCAACCCCTCCCCTTCGACTCTGAGTGAGCTCTCAAGATCGTGGATTCTGGTCATTGAGAAACATGCCCTTAATGTCGCGGATCTCATGAGTATCTGCCCCCCCCCTCCCCAACCCTTCACGCCCCCCCCCCCCCTTTTTTTTTTCCTCAGATGAAGTGAGCTCATGAGGTCGTGGACTTTGGTCTGTGAGAAACGGGTCGTTTCAAAGTGAGGTGACCGCACGCGCAAATTTCAACAAACATGAAGGGAAAATGACTATGCCGCGGAACAAAAGAAACAAACATATGACAATGCAAACACGACGCGTTTCGTCCTCTTTGGCCTCCTTCAGGCAAAACAAACAACATTCAAGACAATGAAACGAAGGACGAACAATCACTTATTCCCTCAAAATGGGCGTGGAAAGGGAGGGGGGGGGGGGGGGGGGGGTGGGGGGGGGGGGGGGGAGAGAACGGTTTCCGTTCCACATCCATGTTGTACCCAGTTTGAGGAGATAATTGATTGTTAGTTCTTCGTTTCCATTGTCTTCATGTTGCTTGTCTTGCGTAAAGAAGACCAAGGAGATCGAAACGCGTCGTGTTTGTAATTTGGTTGTTTCTTTCGTTCGGCGGCATTGTCATTTTTCTAACATTTCCAAAATGTCCTGTATGATTCCCTACAAATCGGACATACATTGCATGTGATTCTCAATGTGTCCTGTATGATTCCCTACAAATCGGACATACATTGCATGTGATTCTCAATGTGTCCTGTATGATTCCCTACAAATCGGACATACATTGCATGTGATTCTCAATGTGTCCTGTATGATTCCATACAAATCGGACATACATTGCATGTGATTCTCAATGTGTCCTGTATGATTCCCTACAAATCGGACATACATTGCATGTGATTCTCAATGTGTCCTGTATGATTCCCTACAAATCGGACATACATTGCATGTCACGAACTGTCAAATGTTTTAAGGCGTGTCTCTACGCTCTGCGTGTTACATGCGTGGGTGTGCGTGTGTGTGCGTGTGTGTGTGTGTGTGCGTGTGTGTGCGTGTGTGTGTGTGTGTAAGCGTGCGTGTGTGCGGCGTTGCTCGCGTGCACGCTTCACGCGCGATTATTCAGTGTCAGCTGGAAGTTGCATCAGTGTACAGGCATCCCGTGCAGCCCATGTTGATCACTTGGCTCACTTTGGGAGAGAAAAAAAAAGTTAGAGTCCGTTAGCCTGGAAGAAGGACATTATTTTTTTGAGTTTGTTAGAAGAGCGTTAGAGGAGATCTTCGGTTGTGACCGCGCCGGTGAGGTTTGGGTCCTCCGAGCCATCGATGTGACGCTTTCTTGTGTCCTCGGTGAGGTGGCTGGTTTTCCAGTGCCTGCAGTCTCTAGAGCTCACTCACGGGTTTTGGTGAGTTACCTATCTGTTGTGTGCGTGTATCATTTCATTTGGTTTGCTATTGTTTTATAGATATATAGTTATATTCTTGCTTTCCCATTTCTAAAAAAAAATACTTCACTTTCAGTTACAATTGGATTCAGACAGAGGGGGAGAGAGGAAACGCGAGTTAGCCTCGCCTCGTATTCTTTTCGTTGTTGGTGTGTGACCTTCGGTATTGAATAACTGGGGTTTATTTCATGTGTAAAAAAAAAAAAAACTTATCACAGAAAGGTGAAGATTTCGTTTTGTACATCTCCGAGTCGAATTACTGTATCGTTATACTCTTTTACGGTAAACACATTGTTTGATGTTGTGTAATGTACCATGATACTATTGTTGGGATGAAAACGCGTTTATTTTGGCTTCTACTATTCTCATTTTTTGGGGGCTCGTGTATATAAAAGGAAATCTTTTGAAACCACTCTGGATTTAATACAGAAGTAGAAGAAAACATTGTAGAAGCCTTATATTGAAGAAGGGGACATTATGGTAGTCATTTTATTATAGTCAAGTAAGCATTAACTTGCCCCACACTTCCTGGAATTTTCCTTAACATTTAACTTCTATAAGAGGGAAGGAAGTTGCTAACCAAAGTCATAACTTTTACATGGAAAAAACAGAGCTGGGGAAAGACTTCTTTATTTTTAGTCATCTAAAATATTCCATTTCCCCTCCCTTACAGTAATTTCGCTTTCTCCAGGCCTTTTCCTCTGTCCCTGCATATGAGCTGTCCGTCCCCAGTCCTCCACTTCCCCTTCATCATCACCAGCCATTTCTTCCATCAAGTCGTCCCCCGGAGATTGCACCCTTCGACGCCCCAAGTTCAAGAATTCTTGTGTGCGCTCGCAGGGCTACATTGCCTGCGTGCTACCATGCCCCCCCCATACTGCCAGCAGTTAACCCTTTCCCGGGCGCGGGTGCTCGGACTTTTGGACATTTTTTTCGTTTGTTTTGCTCACAATCTGTCCTATAATTATAATTAATTCACCTCATCCCATCCTCATCATATGCGCTTTGATGTATGTTTTTTGTGTGTAATTTTATTGTTGTGGATTTGTGTACTATGAGATGTCAATAAATGTTGGAAATTGAACTGTGTTAGTGGGTTAGTGTTAGAGTAAGAGTGGGAAAGGGTGTGGGTCTTGGTTTCGTGGGCACTAGGCCTGCGTTACAATGGTGGAGATGCGGGGTACGTGCTAGGTAGTTAGGGTTACAAGTGTATTTGTTTAGGCTAGAATAGGGTGTTTTGTTGTGTCCTGTGTCTGGCACGGTGGTGGGAGTGTTGTTGGAATGTGGACAAGGGGTGTATCTCTTGGTAGATCAATAAGTGAATGAAGTAGGTTCAACTTACAGGATGTGGGGAGACTGGCTGTCTCGCCAACCATTTTCACTTTTTTCCAATTCTGATTTCCTCTTCCAGCCGTGCCTCCCTGCTTATTTTGTTTTCCATTTTCACATTTTTCCTGCATGCTCATAGTTATAGAGGGTATACGTTTTCAAGTCCGTTTTTCCGGTTAATTTCCATCAGTATGCAGATGTAGATAGATTTTAATTAAAATAAGCCACGATTTTTTTTAACCAATTCGTGTTTCACGAAATGGAACTGCGCCCCACTGCTGAACGTTTGCTTAGGGAGGTTAATCAAGTCACGCCAATTACCCAAACTGTCATTACTAGTGCTCCTGGGGTTTCCACTGGGTTACTAGGACAACCCGCTGCTGTGTCTTCTCCAAGATCGTCCGTATCTACAAGAACTAGTCCTCGTATCGCTGCCAACTTTACACCTCCTACTCCAGAGCCAACGATGTTAGCGCCTTCAGACACGATGCCTGTTGACTTGGACCTGTCGGCATTGTATTCTCAGTTCCGGAGCCTGGGTCAAAATCTTGGTCTTCAAGGCACTGACCTTGCGCAGTTTGTACGTGATTCTGTGGAAAAAGAACGTGATCGTCGAGAACGCCTGGTAAGGGAGGAAAGAGATCGACAGGAAAGAGAAAGAGACCGGCAAGAAAGAGAAAGGGATAGGCAAGAAAGAGAAAGGGATAGGCAGGAAAGACAGCAGAGGGAGGACCTGTTTTGGAGAGGACGCGAGGAGGAAAGACAGGATTTAAATAGGACTCTGGCGGAAGCAGTATCCAGTCGTTCTAACTCGTACCGTGTGATGTTAGAAAAGTTCGAAGACAAAGATGACATTGACTTCTATCTGCAGCACTTTGAGAAAATTGCAGTGGCACACAAGTGGAGCAAGGACACATGGGTAGTGAGGTTGACTCCACAGCTGACTGGGGCGGCCAGGGAAGGTTTTCTGAGATTGCCTGCCAGTGATTCCAACAATTTTGAGAGGTTGAAGAACGACCTGATACGATTTCAGAAAACAGCCTCCTTCTACCGACAAGTTTCGACAGGTTAGGAAAAAGGCTGGAGAAACTGTCACTAACTTTATTGAACGTCTCTAGTGTATCCTCCAGCGGTGGTTCTCTTTGTCTGGTAAGAGTTTGTCCAAAGCAGACGATGTTGTAGACATGTTTCTACAAGACCAATTTTTCAACATACTGACTCCTGATCTCGCAGCTCATGTAATGGAGCAGCAGCCTGGTGATGTGAAAATTGCTGCCAAGCTTGCTGAAACTCACATTGAGGCTAAACGTTTTGGTCGGGTGGCAAACATGGGTGATAAAGCTTCATCAACTTTCTGAAGTCGATAACTTCATGAACGATTTTCGGGTGGCTACTCAGACATGGACGCGTCACCTTGAGTCTCTATGCACTGTTTCACAGACTTCGCAGGATCTGGATGACTGCTCATCCAACCAAATGCTTCCCTGGGTTTGAAGTTACGTATCCTGGATTTGTGGTAGGAAAGGAAAACGTAGGTGCTGATTTTTTTTTTTACCAGATGCCCAGGGTGAGTGTGGTTGACAGTTCATGGACATGATGTGTGTTTTAAACAATGTTTTAAACTTGGTTCGGGGGTTTGTCACGAACTGTCAAATGTTTTAAGGCGTGTCTCTACGCTCTGCGTGTTTACATGCGTGGGTGTGTGTGCGTGTGTGCGTGTGTGTGCGTGTGTGTGCGTGTGTGTGTGTGTGTAAGCGTGCGTGTGTGCGGCGTTGCTCGCGTGCACACTTCACGCGCGATTATTCAGTGTCAGCTGGAAGTTGCATCAGTGTACAGGCATCCCGTGCAGCCCATGTTGATCACTTGGCTCACTTTGGGAGAGAAAAAAAAGTTAGAGTCCCGTTAGCCTGGAAGAAGGACATTATTTTTTTGAGTTTGTTAGAAGAGCGTTAGAGGAGATCTTCGGTTGTGACCGCGCCGGTGAGGTTTGGGTCCTCCGAGCCATCGATGTGACGCTTTCTTGTGTCCTCGGTGAGGTGGCTGGTTTTCCAGTGCCTGCAGTCTCTAGAGCTCACTCACGGGTTTTGGTGAGTTACCTATCTGTTGTGTGCGTGTATCATTTCATTTGGTTTGCTATTGTTTTATAGATATATAGTTATATTCTTGCTTTCCCATTTCTAAAAAAAAAATACTTCACTTTCAGTTACAATTGGATTCAGACAGAGGGGGAGAGAGGAAACGCGAGTTAGCCTCGCCTCGTATTCTTTTCGTTGTTGGTGTGTGACCTTCGGTATTGAATAACTGGGGTTTATTTCATGTGTAAAAAAAAAAAAAAAACTTATCACAGAAAGGTGAAGATTTCGTTTTGTACATCTCCGAGTCGAATTACTGTATCGTTATACTCTTTTACGGTAAACACATTGTTTGATGTTGTGTAATGTACCATGATACTATTGTTGGGATGAAAACGCGTTTATTTTGGCTTCTACTATTCCCATTTTTGGGGGGCTCGTGTATATAAAAGGAAATCTTTTGAAACCACTCTGGATTTAATACAGAAGTAGAGAAAAACATTGTAGAAGCCTTATATTGAAGAAGGGGACATTATGGTAGTCATTTTATTATAGTCAAGTAAGCATTAACTTGCCCCACACTTTCTGGAATTTTCCTTAACATTTAACTTCTATAAGAGGGAAGGAAGTTGCTAACCAAAGTCATAACTTTTACATGGAAAAACAGAGCTGGGGAAAGACTTCTTTATTTTTAGTCATCTAAAATATTCCATTTCCCTCCCTTACCGTAATTTCGCTTTCTCCAGGCCTTTTCCTCTGTCCCTGCATATGAGCTGTCCGTCCCCAGTCCTCCACTTCCCCTTCATCATCACCAGCCATTTCTTCCATCAAGTCGTCCCCCCGGAGATTGCACCCTTCGACGCCCCAAGTTCAAGAATTCTTGTGTGCGCTCGCAGGGCTACATTGCCTGCGTGCTACCATGCCCCCCCATACTGCCAGCAGTTAACCCTTTCCCGGGCGCGGGTGCTCGGACTTTTGGACATTTTTTTCGTTTGTTTTGCTCACAATCTGTCCTATAATTATAATTAATTCACCCTCATCCCCATCCTCATCATATGCGCTTTGATGTATGTTTTTTGTGTGTAATTTTATTGTGGATTTGTGTACTATGAGATGTCAATAAATGTTGGAAATTGAACTGTGTTAGTGGGTTAGTGTTAGAGTAAGAGTGGGAAAGGGTGTGGGTCTTGGTTTCGTGGGCACTAGGCCTGCGCCATGTGATTCTCAATGTGTCCTGTATGATTCCCTACAAATCGGACATACATTGCATGTGATTCTCAATGTGTCCTGTATGATTCCCTACAAATCGGACATACATTGCTGTAGTTTTTTTTTTTTAATGTGATTTAACACGAATTTAGCACCCATTGCGTATAATTTTCAACACTTGCGTTTAATTTTGAAGACGTCTTCTATGAATCTCCCCAATGGAACATAATTTTGAAGACGTCTTCTATGAATCCCCACCAATGGAACATAATTTTGAAGACGTCTTCTATGAATCTCCACCAATGGAACATAATTTTGAAGACGTCTTCTATGAATCTCCACCAATGGAACATGATTTTGAAGACGTCTATGAATCTCCACCAGTGGAACATGATTTTGAAGACGTCTTCTATGAATCTCCACCAATGGAACATAATTTTGAAGACGTCTTCTATGAATCTCCACGAGTGGAACATAATTTTGAAGACGTCTTCTATGAATCTCCACCAATGGAACATAATTTTGAAGACGTCTTCTATGAATCTCCACCAATGAAACATGATTTTGAAGACGTCTTCTATGAATCTCCACCAGTGGAACATGATTTTGAAGACGTCTTCTATGAATCTCCACCAATGGAACATAATTTTAAAGACGTCTTCTATGAATCTCCACCAGTGGAACATAATTTTGAAGACGTCTTCTATGAATCTCCACGAGTGGAACATAATTTTGAAGACGTCTTCTATGAATCTCCACCAATGGAACATAATTTTGAAGACGTCTTCTATGAATCTCCACCAATGGAACATAATTTTGAAGACGTCTTCTATGAATCTCCACCAGTGGAACATAATTTTGAAGACGTCTTCTATGAATCTCCACGAGTGGAACATAAGTTTGAAGACGTCTTCTATGAATCTCCACCAATGGAACATAAGTTTGAAGACGTCTTCTATGAATCTCCACCAGTGGAACATAATTTTGAAGACGTCTTTTATGAATCTCCACCAGTGGAACATAATTTTGAAGACGTCTTCTATGAATCTCCACCAGTGGAACATAATTTTGAAGACGTCTTTTATGAATCTCCACCAGTGGAACATAATTTTGAAGACGTCTTCTATGAATCTCCACCAGTGGAACATAATTTTGAAGACGTCTTCTATGAATCTCCACCAATGGAACATCCACTGCGTGCGATGTCCAAGATATTTGGTATGATTCTCCACACAATCGATCGGCCATTGCATATGGCATTCAATTTGTCCTTATGATTCTTCACAAATTCTCAGCATGTACATTTCAATGTGTCCAGTCTGATTTTCTGCAAATCTAACATCCATTGCCGGAGAATGTTCAAAATGTTCTATATGATTTTAAACAAATCTAACATCTGTTGCCAGAGGATGTTCAAAATGTCCTGCATGTTTGTTTGTTTTTTCAAACAAATCTAACATCTATTGTGAGAAAATGTTCAAAATGTCCCGCGTGGCTTTTTTATTTTATTTTATAAAACAAATTGAATATTTATTGCGAGAGAATGCTTAAAATGTCCTGCATGATTTTAAACAAAATCCAACATCCATTGCGACTGCTTCTCAAAATTGCCTATGTAATTTTTTTTTCTTTCAAAAAATCTAACGTCTACTGCATGTGTGATTTCTCAAAGATGATCCTTAGGAAATGGTACATTCACTCTGTGTTATTTTCAAGATGTCCTGTATGGTTTTGTACAAGTCTGGCGATAATTGCATGTTATGTTCAAGAGTTTCTGTACTGTTCGCAATCAACCTCCACCACCCAGTGCCCAAGCCACCACTCAGTCTGGAACCGTATGTATTGCTTGTGATGCCCCAGGCGCAGCCGACCAAGTTCAACCGCGGCATGTTGCTGAACATTGGGGCTGTGGAGGCGGGGGGCCTGTGGGACGTCCAGTGCTTCATCTTCCACGACGTCGACCTCGTGCCCGAGAACGACAAGAATCTCTACACCTGCCCTGACAAGCCCCGACACATGTCCGCCGCCGTCGATAAGTTTAATTACAGGTGGGTGGACGTGTGCATGAGAGGGGTGGGATTGGGTCGTGGTATACAATATGTGTGTGTGTGTGTGCGTGTGCGTGTGCGTGTGCGTGTGCGTGCGTGCGTGTGTGTGTGTGTGTGTGTGTGTTTGTGTGTGTTTTGGTTGTGTGTGTGTGTGTGTGGTGTGTTTGTGTGTGCGTGCGTGCGTGTGTTGTGGTGTGTGTGTGTGTGTGTGTGTGTGTGTGTGTGTGTGTGTGTGTGTGTGTGTGTGTGTGTGTGTCTAT
>CM031610.1:52578777-52580198 GCA_018398815.1 Conus ventricosus | reverse complement strand
CGGATCCGCATGGTAGCAATGGAGAAATCATCGAAGTATTTCTGATAAAATATACTTCACTTTTTATGAAGTGTATAACCAAACAAAGAAACTCGTCTGTCTTTAACTCTCCTCCGGGGGTTTTTCCCCACACAAATTTTAGGATGGGGAACGCACCCCTAAGACAGAGAGAAGAGAGAGAAGAGAAAGAGAGAAGAGAGAGAAGAGAGAGGGGGGGGGAAGGAAAAGGTAAGGGTAATTTTTGCTATACCCACCGACCAAAAGGGCTATATCAGCGGGGCTGTACCACGTAAAAAAACTCACAAGTCATAAAAAACGCCACACACACCCCAAACACACACACACACACACACACAAAAACACCGCTTTTCAAACCTCTTTTAATAAAAATTTCTCAAAACGCACCAAAAACTTTGTTAAAAATTTTATCTTCCGAAAATCTTAAATCAGTGAAAAATTTTAACCCTCTTTCAGAACCAAAAAAACCGTCGGGGGGACTCTTGAACAGGGTTTTCATGGACTCTGCTTAAATGTTTTTGTCTCACTGTAAAAGCCCCAACTATCTAAAAAAGGAAACAGAGAAGGGGAGAGAAGAGAGAGAAGAGAAGAGGAGAAAGAGGGGGAGAGAGAAGAGAGAAGAACAGAGGAAGAAAGGAAGGGGAACAACCTAGTAAACCAAACCACTGAAACGAATTTGGGGGCTTTTTTTTTTCCCAACGAAAACCCTTAAATTTAACGGGGGGAAATCCGTCATCAGAATAATGAACGTTTTTTAACAACAAAAGTGGAACACAACAAAACACAATCCCTTTTTTTGCTCTTCGAAGCTGTCCCTTCGTTTTTACCCCCCCCCACCCCCTAACTCACCCCCACAAGTATTAAAAAACCTTTTTTCACCATTTGGGGTTTGTTTTTTTTTTTTTCGATTTTTTTATCGAGTTTTTTTCATTAGTAGCCTATTATGTCCTTTCAAAACGGTTCACGGGGCCCTTCCGCTAAACCTCAGACAAAAAAACCCCTCACCTGTCCCCTCAAAAAAAAAGCGAGCGACAAAGACAACGGTTACAATCCCCCAATAAAAACGATGGATTGACTGCGGGGGGCCACACCTCGCTAGTTTTTATCATCCACGATAAAAAAGCGGGGGGGGCACCAGGCATTTTTTGGGACCGTGTAAAAGACATGTCCCTAAAAGCTTTCCTTTAAACCCGAAAACTAAACTATTTTCACCAGGAAACCCACTTTTTTTTCCCCATCCCCTTTCCCCTCTTCGCCCCCATTTTTATCGTTTATTAGCTTCTTTGCCATATAGAAAACCAGGGGCGACACCATCGGGAATAGAAATGCCCTGGGTTTTGTACCCCTTTCCGCTCTTGCTCCTTTCAGCCATCCAAAGGCTGGACGCGCGCGTCCACATGTGT
>CM031610.1:52566277-52573777 GCA_018398815.1 Conus ventricosus | reverse complement strand
TTTTGGCGGAGCAAGGGACGGCAGGAGATGGGATGGGGGAAAGACAAACAAACAAACAAACAAACAAACAAACCAGATACGAGCAGAATTCACATGTGACCCGCCCAAACGGAAGAGAGGTTGACAGCACTGGTGACGTTTCGGGAAGACAAACCAGGAAGTGACCTTTTGATCCCCTTACCCTCTACCATCCTCCCCTTCCCTCCCCCCTCCCCCATCGCCTTTCCATCCTTTCCCTCCAAGGCCAGAGGTGCTCGTGTTAGGACACGTTGTACTTTGGGCAACGCTTGCAACGTCATCAAGCAACGAACGTTAGCACGGTCGGAAAAGGAGAAGAAGAAAATATCAAACCCAGATATACGCGAAAGTGAGCAAGGTGGATCTACCTACGACAAATCGTCCTGTTAAATTCACATCAAGAACGGCCTGTCAACAACTGACAGACACAAACTAGCTGATAAGAGAGCAACACCTAAAAACTGCGCATCATTTTTTAATATACTGTGCACAAAAAGAAACGCATATTTTTATTTCAGTCATTTCATGCGTCATTTAGCATTCAAAATATTACAACCACAGAAGAAACAAGACATCAATCTACTGTTATGTCTATTCATTGTGTCCGACTATTCACACTCGACAGAGTTCCCTGCTATACGGGCATATTTCTGTCAACATTTTCCTTGATATTTTCAGCGAAAAAAATATGCGTTTCTTTTTGTGCACAGTATATTATTTTTAAAAAATGATGCGCAGTTTTAAGTGTTGCCCTCTTATCAGCTAGTTCAAACAAGATTTAGAAGTAACGATCGCGGACGGCATACCGCATTTCCTTCCGGATGCACTTCATGAATTCCTCTTCTTTCTTCCTTCCTTCCCTTCTTTCCTTCTTTTTCTCTGACTGTTGTTTTCTTTGTATAAGCAGCACATTATTAGAGTGAGTGTGCCAGCACACAACACATTAGAACATTAACAAACTCAGACACTTTGTATCACACGCCAAAACACTAAAATCAGCAAGAATATTTGTAAGAGAACATACAGACTATGCATGGCGTGTAAGATATTGATTGGTTGGGGGGAAAAGGGAGAGAAAAAAACACAGAAAAAAAGGAGTGGCAATTGTGTGTATGGGGGGGGGGGGGGGGGGTTGCTTTTTTTTGGCAGATGAAGAGGACAGTGTGAAGCACCAAAAAATGAAGAGGTGGATTTCGGCCTTACGAGGAAAAATAAAGAAGAAAAAAAAGGGGAAAAAAAGTCACCGCCTTAGGTGCTCCATTGATCCGACAACTGATGCCACAAAAAACAAGATGCAAAGCATATTTACGTACTCCCAGTTTATCTTGAATACAAGTACTTTCTGAGATATTCCATAAAGAAGGAAAACCGTTTGGGGCCGTTATAGCCGTTAGCAACGGCTATTCCGGTAAAATAAAACATCGGGCATCATCCGTGACCCATAATGTAGGTATGACACATATAAGTTTATAACACATATGTACTATAATGTAGGTACGACACAGGCAGGAGCAGACAAGCAATGTTTAAACGCACTTCAGGAATGACAAGTGTTGATCTGAATGGCAGAAAGTTCTACAGGTTTGCGGTAGCAGGAACAGACCATTTCCTGAACAATTTAGTTTCGCATGTCGGAATTACTCGCCCTCAGAGTCTACGCCTGCAATAGGATCCCTCACTGAAACTATTCCAGGAACAAGATCAGAAAAAATATTTAGGGCACACACAATTTATAACTTTGAAATTAAATATTTGTTTTTTTATATCTATCTCTGTCTTTAAGTATGCAAAGCCCAGATTCATTATACAGTGTTTGGTGACTAGTTCCATGAACAGCCCCAACAATAATTCCAAGCGTTTCTAATTGTGGGTCTTCTACAGAATTTGACTAGTCAAAACAGTTATCCTACATGATCAAAGTGAGGCAATACAATAGATCTGTGCAAAATGTCCGTCAATTATCTGCTAGGCCTTATAGTTATGAAATTTCAAACGGAAAGCAAGATGGCAGCCATGTAAATTATACTTTCAATATTGCAGTTACTTTAGAGCATAATGCCCAGACGTTTTGTTTGTCTGTATATAGTAAATGAGTAGAGCAAATTTAAGAGGTAAAATCAGACCATTGTTTTACCTAAGTTCAGTAACTCCGTCTTTTCGACATAAAATGTAATTTTCCTACGTTTTGCCCACACATTTCAAATATATCTGCGCGAGCAACAGGATTATTCAGCGCTAATGACAAGTTTGTATCCTCGGCAAAAAGTTCAATATTCGATTTGATAGTGTCTGCTATATCAAGAACTAAAAAAGGATTTGATATTAAACCTTGGGAAACATCTGCATCGGTGTGTGTGTGTGTGTGTGTGTGTGTGTGTGTGTGTGTGTGTGTGTGTGTGTGTGTGTGTGTGTGTGTGTGTGAAATCAGCTTCATTATCTTCACCATTGTCTGAGCACGATTTGAAAAAATAATCAGCAAACCAGTCCAGAAACTTCCCTCGAATTTCTTTCTTTCCATGCTGTGATGCAGTCCTTTATGGCAAACAGGATCAAACGCGTTGGATTTATCAGAATACACTGCTTAGGTTGTGGCACTATGACCAAATGAATAGCATAGAAGAGTCAAATATGTACACAGACTGGTTTACTGAGGATCCCCAGGTATACATCTAGATAGACTGGAGGATATAACATTATTATTGGATAGAAAGCAGTTAACATGCTTATGGATGGACTTTTGTATTTAAAAGAGAGAGAGAGAGAGAAGAGAGAGAGAGAGAGAGAGAGAGAGAGAGAGAGAGAGAGAGAGAGAGAGAGAGAGAGAAAAGAAATAGAAAAAAAAAAGAAGAAAAAAAAAGAAGAAAAATTTCCAACGCAGCTGAGCGATAAAATTAGGCGATGCTGCACAAGTCTTAAATTTTGTTGGTTTGTTTGTTTGTTTTTGTGAACAGGACATACGTGTGCCGTTTTCCACACTTGTGGCAATCTAGCTCCATATGAATTTCTCTTGAGAGTGTGGTCAATGGCAGAAGAATAACTGGCAGAGTCTGGTCCTACTGCTTTGTTTTCTACAAGTGTGGTGGTCAATTTAGATTTACCAATGAAATGATGTTTCAGGTCATTCGTCATTTCCGGATCAGCAAGGCTCTCTCTGTCCCCCCCCACCTAGCTGCGTGTGACCTCACAGCGTTTGACGGTCAACGCGCGTGTGGTCAAGCGCCTCCCCTCTCCCTCCCCCCTGCCCCGCGTCCCTGCCACCTCTGTTGCCTCGAGCAACAAAGAGGGCGGGCTGGGAATCCTTCCCTGAGATGACTCGTGTTCTGCGTGAAAACAACCAATGAAACTCCTCCTCCCCCCCCCCCCCCCCCCCCCCCCCAACTCCAACTCCATCCCCATCCACCCCCGACCTCCCCCGCAGCCTCTCCACTCCGTCTCACCGATGTCCACTGTTTGGTGCCTCTGCGGCCCAGTCACACTTTGTTCCAGAAAATAGGTTCCCCCCCCCCCCCCCCTTCCCCCTCTCTGCCCCTCCTCCCCCTCTGCCCCCACCCCATCTTCCTCCCATCCCCTCGCACCCCTACCCCCACCCCCCCCCCCTTCCCCCCCCCCCACCCCCACACACACACACACTTTCCACCTAGTTACAGTTTGTAGCACGCCAACTATTCGGTAGCTGTCTGGACAGAGGGAAAAAAAGAAATAAAACACACTGTCTACAAACCCCTCTGCAGCGTCCTTTAATTTTTTTTTCATTTACAACTTTTATACAGTAATTCATGTGGTCTGCCTATACTTTTTTCTTTAATTTATTTTTTTAACCTTTTTATTGGTAATTAGAAGTGATCAGTTAAGCATACTGTCTCCCACATTTGGCATGGCCTAGTTTCACGTGCCTTCAAGATGTGGATATCCAGTTGAGTTATAATGTGATGAATTGCTGTGTGTTTTTATGTATAACGATGCAGGCATGAGGTTTTCTTTTCTATTCATGACAAGACTCGTAATAGTTTTTCTCCTCGTGTGGAGACAGTCCTCATTCATAAAACATAGATAATGTGATAAAATGCTGTGTGTTTTATGTATAATGATGCAGGCATGAGTTGTTTTATTCATGACGACACTCGTGATATTTTTCTATTCGTGTGTAGACAGTCCTAACCCTTAAAACTAAACAGGTCAATTCTTTTTTTTTAAGTGAACAGGTCAGCTCTAATCAATAAGATTTAAACAAGTCTGTTCTAGTCGGTGAACCGCAAACAGGTTACCTTTAATCAATAAATCGCACGTAGGCAAGTTTTAGTCAATAGAAAAGAAAAGAAAAAAAAAAACACTGGCGTAATTAAACACCATCGAAAAGATCTATGGGTGAAAGGCAGAAAATAAAACTGGCAGCATCATACGTATTGTGAAATTATGTCATATCAAATGCATGAAGATTTGTTTCCATTTTGAAAAGTGGTTGAACAATCTTTTTTTTAAACTACTTCAATATTTTGTTGTTGTTGTCAAAATACACCCATTCAAGAAGAACAAAACGGATATACTTCTGTTCACACCCAGATCGATTAAACGCAACAAAACCACGTCACTTCGGTTCTGACGAGATGTGACGTGGTCAAAGTATCATACGAAGAAGAAGAACATGAACACGCTACATACACGTGTACACAGCAGGTGTGCCTGGGCAACAGTCTCGGAACCAGCAGAGGTTCTCAGAGTCGTTTTGTTCTTGAAATGTGAAGAGGTACAAGCAGCATGCCAGATCCAGCAATCTGCTGTGTTCTGTTGCCACCCGGATTTCACTTCATGAGATACGCGAGAAGCAAGGAGCAGGTTGCACTCAAGTGTTCCCCGTTCTCCTTTGGTCGGATGGCGCCGCCACCTTCAGTGGACTGTTGAGAGTCTGGTTGTGCTGTGTCGTCTACCTGCTGTTCTCCCCTTTCGCTGTGCTGTGTCGTCTACCTGCTGTTCTCCCCTTTCGATGTGCTGTGTCGCCTACCTGCTGTTCTCCCCTTTCGCTGTTCTATGTCGCCTACCCGCTTTTCTCCCCTTTCGCTGTTCTATGTCGCCTACCCGCTGTTCTCCCCTTTCGCTGTGCTGTGTCGCCTACCTGCTGTTCTCCCCTTTAGCTGTTCTATGTCGCCTACCCGCTGTTCCTCCCCTTTCGCTGTGCTGTGTCGCCTACCAACTGTTCTCCCCCTTTAGCTGTTCTATGTCGCCTACCCGCTGTTCTCCCCTTTAGCTGTTCTATGTCGCCTACCCGCTGTTCTCCCCTTTCGTTGTTCTGTGTCGCCTACCAACTGTTCTCCCCTTAGCTGTTCTATGTCGCCTACCTGCTGTTCTCCCCTTTCGCTGTTCTATGTCGCCTACCCGCTGTTCTCCCCCTTTCGTTGTTCTGTGTCGTCTAACTGCTGTTCTCCCCTTTCGCTGTTCTGTGTCGCCTACCTGCTGTTCTCCCCCTTTCGCTGTTCTGTGTCGCCTACCTGCTGTTTCTCCCCTTTCGCTGTTCTGTGTCGCCTATCTGCTGTTCTCCCCTTTAGCTGTGCTGTGTCGTCTACCTGCTGTTCTCCCCTTTCGCTGTTCTGTGTCGCCTATCTGCTGTTCTCCCCTTTCGCTGTTCTGTGTCGTCTACCTGCTGTTCTCCCCTTTAGCTGTGCTATGTCGTCTACCTGCTGTTCTCCCCTTTAGCTGTGCTGTGTCGTCTACCTGCGTTCTCCCCTTTAGCTGTGCTGTGTCGTCTACCTGCTGTTCTCCCCTTTCGCTGTTCTGTGTCGTCTACCTGCTGTTTCTCCCCTTTAGCTGTTCTGTGTCGTCTACCTGCTGTTCTCCCCTTTCGCTGTTCTGTGTCGTCTAACTGCTGTTCTCCCCCTTTCGCTGTTCTGTGTCGCCTACCTGCTGTTCTCCCCTTTCGCTGTTCTGTGTCGTCTACCTGCTGTTCTCCCCTTTCGCTGTTCTGTGTCGTCTAACTGCTGTTCTCCCCCCCTTTCGCTGTTCTGTGTCGTCTACCTGCTGTTCTCCCCTTTCGCTGTTCTGTGTCGTCTACCTGCTGTTCTCCCCTTTCGCTGTGCTGTGTCGCCTACCTGCTGTTCTCCCCTTTCGCTGCGCTGTGTCGCCTACCTGCTGTTCTCTCCCCTTTCGCTGTTCTATGTCGCCTACCTGCTGTTCTCCCCTTTCGCTGTGCTGTGTCGCCTACCTGCTGTTCTCCCCCTTTCGCTGTGCTGTGTCGCCTACCTGCTGTTCTCCCCTTTCGCTAGATGTAGAGTGAAACTCGTTCATTTACATCCAGTTTTGAGGCGGGTAAAAACAAACAAACAAATGAAAACAAACAAAACGAAACAAAACCGCAAGTGCAATAAAGGAAGTGACTCTCCAACGTATGTGTTACGATCTCTCTCTCTCTCTCTCTCTCTCTCTCTCTCTCTCTCTCTTCTCTCTCTCTCCTCTCTCCTCTCCTCTCCCCCCCCTCTCTCTCTCCTCCCACACACACACACACACACACACACACACACACACACACACACACACACACACACACACACACACACACGCACGCACGCACGCACGCGCACACACACACATGCGCGCGCGCGCGCACACACACACACACACACATACTATTCTTTATTAACACTTGTATAACTTTGTCAATCGGTCTTGAGACATGACGATATTCGCGAATTCATTTACTAAAGCAGCTCCCCAGCGAAAGTTATCACAACTTCCATTTAGGATCAAGCTCTTGGCAGTGTGGCGCGATGGAGTTTGTCACTATCTACTTAAAAGTTTTTGTTTTTTTTAAATAGATAGCAGAAAAACCGTTGTTGTCTTATCGGGTTCATAGGCGAACTGGGAATTGGTAAACTGGATTCACCGATTTTGGTATCAGTGAGTCGGGGAGCAGACGACAGAATTGGCGAGCGAAACTGACACTAGCAAATAACGTCAGCGCTGCTAATACACTCCTATCCAGACTTCGGCTTCCTTAGGCTAGATCCCCAGAAGATAGACCTGAGTGCCAACTACATGGCAGGTCTTTCCACTGTGAAGTGTCAGGTAGACCTCGTACGTAGGCCTACCTTTCGTCTCGCAGTCTACTCTACGCGACTGTGTTGTCAACTAAGATAAAGAATGAGACTGGGGAGGGTATGGCGAATGACTTGTAACAATAGTTTCTTTCGTTGTCCCTCAAATCCCATTTGTTGATGGGATTACTGTTGGAGTCGTTGACGTTGTTGCTTGGTTAGTTTCTTACTTGTTTCAGGGTCACTCGTGGCATTAGGTTTTAGTTTGTCCCCAAATCCTTTGTTCTGTTTCCTAGGGTTTTTGTTGTTGTTGTTTTGTTTTGTTTATACATATAGGACAGGGAGTACTTTACAATGGGAACGAAGAAATGCTGTCTGTGTGTGTGTGTGTCTGTCTGTCTGTCCGTGTCAAAATGGGCTCCACTCGCTCTAGACAAAACTGCTAAACCGATCTTCCTGA
>CM031610.1:52553777-52561277 GCA_018398815.1 Conus ventricosus | reverse complement strand
ATATGTTACCCCAGGTCTATGTTCCCCCAGTGTATATGTTCCCCCAGGTTATGTTCCCCCACCTCCAGATTCCCCCAGGTCTACTGTTCCACCCCTTCTACCGTGCCGTACGTGACTCGTGTCGTACGTGACCACGTGCCCGTGCGTGACTCGTGTCACTTGTGACATCATGTCGTTTGTGATCACATGTCGCTTGTGACCTCGTGCCGTCGTGTCCACGTGAAATTCGTGTAGTACGTGACATAGTGTCGTACGTGACATCGTGCTATTCGTCTCCTCGTGCATACGTGACCTCGTGTCGTACGTGACATCGTGTCGTACGTAATTCGTTGCCGTACGTCAACATCGTGCAATACGTTGTCCTTCGATGCCATACGTGACCTCGTGTCGATATGTGACATGTCGCCGTACAGTGAATCTCGTGCGTACGTGTCCTCGTGCCATACGTGACCTCGTGTCGTTATGTGACATCGTGCCGTAGTGACTGTTGCCGTACGTGTCTCGTGCCATACGTGACCTTGTGTGGGCGTAAGTCACATCGTGCTGTACGTGTCTCGTATCGATCGTGACCGGATTGTCCATACTTGTTACAGAATCTAAGTTGTATCCTGACTAGATATGTTGGGAATGTTCATTTTTTTGCTTTAAACCCGAGAGAAGAGAGGAATACATTTAAATGTTATAGATTGTATTGATCCTGTCTTTGCTATGCTTTGTTTTTCTCTGTATTGTTGACAGGAGTCATTTGTTACTCATTTAATTTGTTGTTCATTTACAGGTTTTATAGTTAACTGTGTCAGTACACGTGTGTTTCCATTAGTTACGGGTACGTTAAATTCCGGTGTCTCTGTGTATATGTGGATTGTTTAGTAAGTCAAAATTATTTTTTTGTAAATCATTTTCATTCCTAGGTCCATCTCCTCCGCATAATGGCATGAAGCCCCTGGCCTAAGGCCAAAGTACAATAAAATGTTCAGAGTTCCGAGTGGTTGTTATTAATTACGATAATTGAAAATTACCAAAATACAGAAATCGAGGAAGAGAGAGAGAGAGAGAGGAGAGATGAGAGAATGAGAGAGAGAGGAGAGTGAGAGAGAGAGAGAGAGAGAGAGGAGAGAGAAACAGACAAAGAGGACAGCGAAGAGAGACAGAAATGAGATAATTAGAGAGAGAGATAATTTGATAGATAGATGAGAGGGAGAGAGAGAGACAGAGAGGACGAGGACAGAGACAGAGAGGAGAAGGAGAGAGAGTAGTGAGAGAGAGAGAGAGGAGATGCGGAGACAGTGAGGAGATTCAGAGAGGACAGAAAGAGATAAATTTAAGAACTCTCTCTCTCTCTCGCTCTCTCTCCTCTCTCTCTCTCTCTCTCATACAAGGTGGGCAGGCGTTGCGCTCCCAAACAGTATCGGTATTTAAATTGATGTGAGTACTAGGGCCTAGTCTGTTCAATACAAAAATCAGCGCTGCCATGTGCTGCAGTTCTACATTTTCATCATGTAGAGCTATTGCCACGTAGTGCTAAGAATGATATAGAAACAATACATCACGAAAGTATGTAGAGCTACTGCACGTAGTGTAATGGACAGTTGCAATAGAGATCGCAGTAGCCTTCGAGCTTTTTTTTTTCTTTTTTGGCATCTATATTAGAGCTAATCAAAAATGTCCATTAGTGACAGAGGGCAGTCGCTTTTAGCTTACATTTTGTTATTTCTCGTAGTGCCAAAACAAAGGTAGAGGTTTGATTACGTTAGTGCTATTGCTACAGACTAAGCGAAGACTCTCTTCTCTCTCTCTCAGCTCTCTCTTGCTTCTTCTCTCTCTCTTCCTCATTATATTTTTTTCATGGGATATTCATGAAAATGTTATAGGTAGCAACAAAACAAAACAAAACAAAACAAAACAAAAATAAGACAAAACAAAGAAAAACAAACAAACAAAAGCACTAGGCATTACTTTGAATTTAGACCTCTGTGACACTTAATTGGAATGGAGAGAGGAGAGAGAGAGTCGAGATCGAGAGAGTGTAGACGAGAGGAATGAGAGAGGAGGAGAGAGCGTGAAATGCAAAAATTTCACTTTCCGGTCCGGAAAATCGATTTTCATCGAATGTAAAATTATTTTATGTGACAAAATGATTGTTCTATAGGCTCGATAATCAATAACCAGGCGCAAAAATAACGCCTGTTAATCGATTATCGATCCGGTTATTGATTTTGTTCCTATATTGATTTGGTATATAAGTTGCCAAATAAAATTATTTTGGCGTTATTTGAATTCTCGGGGCCGGTTATAAATTTCGGGTAATTTGACTGGTTATTGATTTATCGAGGTCTATTGGTAGTAATTTGCACATTTAAAATCGTTTTCGTACTGTGAATTCGGATTTTCGTGAAATCACACAATTCACTTTCACGCCGAAAATCAATTTTCATAGTATGAAAATCAATTCCATTTTTAAGCAATGTACTTACCAATAGGCAAATAATTCAATAACCAGGTCCAACTAACGTCTGATAATCGACTAGCGGGACCGGTTTATTGATTTTACACATAACATTGATTTTGGTAAAATAATTTGCCACCATAAAAATAGATTTTCGGCCGCCATTATTGTTTGTTGGGGCCTGTTATTAATTACGGCGATAATTTGCACCTGGTTATGATTATTGGGCTATTAGTAAGTAATTTGCACAGAAATCGATTTCATAACTATGAAAATTGATTTTCGGCCGGAAAATTATTCTAGGTGAATTTCACGCTTCTCACACACACCACAAGAGAGAGAGCGAGAGAGAGAGAGAGTGAAGAGTGAGAGAGAGAGAGAGAGAGAAGAGGAAAGAGAGAGAGAGAGAGAGAGAGAGAGAGGGTGTTTATTTATGTGTATCTGGTCATGCCTTAAAAAACAATAACAAACAATTACAAAAAAGAATTTAAAGGAGAGAGAGAGAGAGAGAGTGAGAGATGTGCAGAGAGTTGGAGAGAGAGAGGAGCGTTTATTAATATAGTAAAGGTCAGTTATTTGGCTGCTGTGCGCAGCAGGTTATGACAAATGGGGGGGGCAGGGGGGAGACGAGATGAGAATGGTCGAAAGAAAGTGTATCCTGTCATGCCTTTAAAACAATACCAACTATAGCAAAAAGAAATTAAAAGGAGATGAGAGAGAGAGAGTAGAGAGTGAGAGAGAGAGAGGAGAGAGTGAGAGAAATGGAAATAATATTTTACCAGTTATTACGTTGACAGGAAGAGGAGAGAGAGAGAGAGAGAGAGGAAGAAAGAGAGAGAGTGAGAGGAGAGAGATTGACAGACATTGGCGCGCGGCGCGCACACACGCACACACACACACACACACACACACACCACTCACACACACACACACAACACACACACTCGCACGCACGCACGAGGCAAGCAGGCACTCTACTCGCTCGCACGTGCCACACACACAACACACACAACACACCACACACACACACACACACACTGACATTCTTTCGTAATTTTTCATTTTTCTTTTAATATCGTAGGATATAGAGTGACATAGAGACGTAGCGATAAAGCGGTGTCTGGGAAATCGTGTGGTAATCATAAATAGTTGTTATAGGTCAAGTTATGAAGGGAAATCGTCTTGCGAATGACACTGTAGTGCTATCGGGTAATAGTCGTTTGGATATTGTTGATTAGTGTTCCGTAGACGCTTTAGCACGTTAGTGATATCGACACGTAGTGATTACGGGATGTCCCCATGTGTTCTTGTTTTGAAGACTTGCGCGGATGCGTGAGTGTGGAGTGTAGTGTGTGTGTGTGTGTGTGTGTTAGTGTGTGTGTTGTGTGAGCCCAAATAAGGGTATGGAGGGGCGAGGTATTGGGGGAGGGTGAGAACCAGGTTCAGGATAAGCATTGAACCAAGTTTCGCCCTTATCACGTTACGTTTTCAACTGACCGTGATTCACCAGTGTGTCATTCGCCCCACGCCTTCCACCATGCATCACTCCATATCAGACAGAATCAGCTGCAGAACTTCATGGGTTGTATACAACACGCGCGGCGGCACGAAACTCTCGCACAAACGCGCGCACACACACACACGCCGCGCGCGCGGCGGGGCATGCAACACGCACGCACGAACGCACGTCACGTTAACACACACCACACACACACACACACTCACACACCACATCCACACACATCTCCCAAATGAATGCGAACACTGGTTGCCCTGAAAACAGCAGTGAGAGGACGACACTAAGCATCTTTGGCCAATACAAAGTTCGAAAAATCACGGAATGAACAACAGTGCCAGAGTACAGGGAGGGGTGATGGGGGGGGGGGGGGGGGGGGGGGGGGGGGAGGAAGGGGGCAGAGCTTAGCAACCCATCTTAATTTCGCATTATTGAAAGCAAAATAAACGTTGCTGGCGAAAATTAGAAAAGAAAATACTTCTGTCGATGAGTTTTGGTGTATGTGTGTGTGTGTGTGGTGTGTGGGGGGGGGGGGTTGGTTATGGGCATGCGCGAGTGTGAACGTGCGTGCGTGCGTGCGTGCGTGCGTGTGTAGGGATGTGTGTATGTGTGTGTGTGTGTGTGTGTGCGTGCGTACGTGCATGCTCGCGCGCGCGCGCGCGCGCGCGCGCGTGTGTGTGTGTGTTGGTGTGTGTGTGTGTGTGTGTGTGAACTCTTGTGGGTCTTTCTGTTTTCGGATTTTTGTAATTGTTGTTTTTCCTGTGTCACATATAATAACGTCTTCGGTGGGTGACCAAAAACACCAGCTGGAGTGAAATGTGGAGTGTGCATGATCAAGGAAACGTGGTTCGGGGGATTTGCGTTCAAAGCTCCGAGAAAAGAACAACTGCGATGACGCCAGAGAACAAGGGACCGCGCCGTGGATCCTGTCAAATGCCCTAGTGGATTAGCGTAGTGGTAGGACCCCCCCCCAACCCCCCCCCCCCCCCCCCCCCCCGCCCTACCCTCTTATCCATTTCCTCTGCTCCTAACTTTCAACTTTTCTCCTTCCCCAACCTCCTCTGTCCCTCCTGAGGGGAAGAGACCACCCCCCCCCCCCCCCCCCCCCCCCCCCCACCCCCCCCCCCCCCCCCGCCCCCCCCCCCCCCACCCCCCCCCCCCCCCGAAAAAAAAAACTTTATAAAAAAGGTTCTTCACCTTCAAACATGTTCAGTGAAAAAGTGTAGGGCTGGTAGACCACCCCACCCACCTACTCCGTTCCCCCTACCCGTCCGAATCCTTTCTCTACTGTTCCACGCCCACCCCACCCATCAATCTCTCTCTCTCTCTCTCTCTCTCTCTCTCTCTCTCTCTCTTTATGCTAGATTAAGTTCCCTCCCTGTTAGCTTAAAAAAAAAAAGTTTTAATTGGTTGTCCTGCTTGTCAATCGCCTTTCCATGACACGTGTAATGGTATGCGCAAATTCCCCCCTACCCCACCCGTCTCCGCCCACTCCCTTAAAATATTTCGGCGATCGAACGACAAGGAGAGAAAGGAAAAGGTTGACGAGTTCACAACACGATTTTATTCGCTTTATAATTGGGGTCACTGTCTGGTTGGGAACATTTCGACAAGGAGAGATGTTAATGTCGACAGATGAATTTTTGAAATTTAAATAAAAAAAAAAATGAAAGACAACATCAGCAGAGGTCACGTATGCAAAGATCTATAAAACAGCGTCCTTGGAATGCTATAGTGTGTCGGCGTGGATTGCTCAACCCACGTTGGTCATGTCTTAATGCGTGCGCGCGCATACATGTGGTTTGTCATAGTTTGCTTATATGTGATGAGTGTGTGTGTTAGTTCTTTCTTTAGTTTTAACGTCTAATCACTATAAAAGAAAAAAAAAATTGTTATTAGACGGGAGGGGGGGGGGGGGGGGCGGGGGGGGGAGTGTTCGTGTCGGTCGTGAGTGGGCGTCGTGCGCGCGCGCGTGGTTGTGTTGTTGTTTTCTTCGAATTATCGGCTTTTCACTTTAAAGTGATATTAGACTGGAAGTGAGCGTTTACTCGTATATTTTGTGTATGCGTGTGTTGTATGCATGCGTGCATGCATTGTGCGTGTGTGTGTGTGTGTTGTGTGTGTGTGTGTGTGTGTGTGTGTGTGTGTGTGGTGCGCGGCGGCGCGCGCGCGAGGTGTGTGTGCGAATGTGTGTGTGCGCGCGAATGTGTGTGTAGTAGCGCGCGAATGTGTGTCGTGAGCGCGTGTGTAGTGCGCGCCTGTGTGTGTGTAGTGTTATATATTAGTGGAAATGACTACATGAGATAACATACTACATAAGAACAATCTTTAGAAAAAAGCAACATTAACAAATCAAACTGAATATACTAAACAAAAACAGTTTAAAATATGCAGAAAATCGTGTGTGTGGCGCGTGTTGAGTGCGTGCACAATTATGTGTGTGGTACGCCTGTGCGAGTGGAGAGAGAGAGATGAGAGAGAGAGAGAGAGAGGGGGGGGCGTGCTAGGCAAGAGGGGGTGGTTGGGATGGGTGGTGAGATATGTAGATATTTAATTATCCTGGTTGTTTATCTAGCCTTTGGTGTATGTTATCGGGAATTTAAATTTTATCAAACGAAACAAGTTTAGTTTCGATGATGTTGATGATGACGTGAGGATGATGATGACGGATAATGACGACGATGATGGATGATGGATGTTGATGATGATGACGATGATGATGTAACGATGAGACGACGACGATGATGATGTGGATGATGATGATGATGACAGACTGTTATAGTGATGGTGGTGATTTTCATTGGTCGTGAGTCCTTCATATGCTTCCCTCGAGCTAGGAGGGCGATGGCCACTGTTATGGTGATGCCTCTAGGTGTAGGCCTTCATCCTGGAGATCAGTCCTGATTACCTCGCTGTTACCGGGCCTTGATAGAAGAGTTGAGACAGCCAAGACAGCCGGAGATAGTTGTAGTGTCCAAACGTGAAGAGGCGAAGTCGGAGATCGCCACAGAATTATGCTCTGAGGAAACCCAGTGGAAAGGGTAGGTGGAAACATATGTTTGATGTCCACCAGAGACAGTTGTAATTCAAGGAAGAGGAATGAAGGACGTGATGATTTGTGATGAACTGACCCTAGGAGGACTATAAAGCGAAATATGACCTGTGAACAGACGGAATAATAAACCCCACCAGTGCTGTGCATGAAAATGGGAGAAGAGGAGACACTGGAGGAAATGAACTTTTAAAAACTGATTTTCAGCGCCTTGTGATTTGTATGGAGTCGATGCATGTTGTGCAATGGAGTTTTGGCTGTATTCATGCATGCATGTGTGAATGTTTGTGTGTGAATCAGCAGCCTGACACCGATCTTTCTGAAAATTTGTAAGTATGTTCATTATAGGTCACAGACGATGGCTGATGTTTACCAGAATAGCCATTACTAGCGGTTACACCAGTCCAAGACGGTGTTTCCTCTTTATGGAATATCTTACGCGTATTCAGGATAAACTGGGAGTACGTTTACATGCTTTGCATCTTG
>CM031610.1:52545525-52553677 GCA_018398815.1 Conus ventricosus | reverse complement strand
GACATTTAATTTTGATGGTTTTTTTTTGGAACCGATAAAACCCAAAAAACAACCCCAACATTTGACCTTTTTATTTGGGCAAAAATTTTTTACACTTGCAAAATTTAATTGAAAAAACCCTTTGCGGGGTTTTAAAATTAAAAGAACGATACAAAAGAAAAGTATCCAAAAAAGACAAAATGCTTTATTTTTTTTAAAAAAAGGCTACCCAACCTTGCCACGAAACCTAAACACCTTCATTTTGACAACCATTTTTAAAATGAAAGACACCCCCCAAAAAAAAGAAAAAAAAAAACATCCCGAAGGGACGACACAAAACCCATAAAATTTTGAGGAGCAATACTTTTGAACAGAAATTTTTTTTGTTTTGTTTTGCTTTTCCCCCCCCCCCCCCCCCCCCCCCCCCCTATCCCACCATCCCCGAGACCCCAAGCACCCACCCTTTTGGGGGTGTGGTGTGGGGGCTATTTGGTTCCCCCCCCTTGTTGGGTTTTTTTTTTAAATTTTAAAACCCTTTGTTTTATTTTTAATTGGTATATACCCTTGCAGTTTTTTAAATATTTCTTAAATAAAAATTTGATATGTGAAATAAGTTTACATTGTAACATGCAATTATGATTTTTAAATTTTGACACTTTGTTGATCTGACAGACTATTTTAAACAAGTAAATTATTGTTGATGTAAATTGTATTAATGGAAAATAACCTTCGTGCAAGGGAAAAAAGAAAAAAAAAAAAAAAAGAAGGAAGCGTTTAATAGACAGAAAACCTCCCCCCCGGGGAGCGTTGCTTTACTCACATCACTTCACACAGTCTGTCGAATATTTGGAGTGGCAGAAAGCGCCCCCGCGGCCCCCTCCTCTCTCTCTCTCTCTCTCTCTCTCTCTCCTTTTCTCTCTCTCTCTCTCTCTCTCTCTCTCTTTTACTTCTCTCCTGTTTTCTCTCTCTGTCTCTTTTTCTCTCTCTTTTTATTTTTTTTTTTTTTTTTAAAAAGTGTTCGAATATTCCGGGGAAAGGTTTTTTTTTACCTTCCCTTCACACAGGGCTCATATTTCCCCCCTGGGCCAGAAGTATACTGTCAAAACTATTTGAAATATGATCTATCCGCTGTAAATCGTGAGCAGTGTGGTCTCGGAACTTAGCAGATTCGGTGGAGCGTGTATGGGCTGGTCCGTACCTCCATGATGAAACTGGAACTGAGACTGTTGGAGTAGTCCGCCAGAGTCTGGAACTGCTGAAGATGAGATTTGTTTTCCCCAAGACTTCACGATTAAGCAGGTGGAAGGGAAGATGGACAAAAAAAATCTCTGGAAAGCACAGAATGGTAACTCTGTCTGCGAGTGCTGTGAGCCTAATGAAAACAGCAGTGTAATGTCTAAAGCACGCGTTGGCGCGTATATGGATGCAGGAATGTGTGTGTGTGTGGTGTGTGTGTGTGTGTGTGTGTGCGTGCGTGCGTGCGTGTGTGTGTGAAGGAGAGAGAGAGAGAGAGAGAGAGAGAGAGAGAGAGAGAGAGAGAGATGCGTCCCGTCTCCCAAAACACCAAAGAGCCCAGCCCCGTGTCGCAGTGGGAGTACCAAACACCCATACACAGCCATCCGGGGGCCAACCTGACAGCAACGTCGAGGAGAAGAAGAAGAAGAGAAACAAGATGAACAAGCATAAGGAGACGAACAAGATCAGGAAGAACAAGTACCTGAAGAAGAACAGGAGGATGAGGAAGAACAGCTAATTCGCTATATTGTCAAAAACGTTTACTTTGGGCGATAAACTAATTGCACAGTTTTGAAAATTCTTTCGTTTTCTTCCCTGGTTAGTGTTTGGTCACCGAAAAGAAGTGTGTGAGTATCAATACAGTTGACATTGAGAGTTGATATCGTATTCATTCTTATCTGTACGTAATGTGAACAATATAACAGGTAGTGCTATGCGTTTTCTGTGTGATGGCCACACGCACATTTATTGGGTTCCACGCCGACGTGTGCCTGCAGGTTCAAGATGTTGAAGGAGACCCTGAAGAGGCAGCCCACCGACGGCCTCAACTCCCTGCAGTACCAGGTGCTCAGCGTGGAGTTCCGACACGCCTACACCTGGATCCTCGTGTCCGTGGACCAGAACCTGATCATGAAGGTGAAGGAAGGAAGGGGAAGGGGGGGGGGGGGGAGTCGGGGGGAGGGGGAGAGAGAAATAGAGACACACAGACAGATAGAGACAGACAGACAGATAGAGAGACAGACAGAGAGAGACAGACAGAGCGAGAGAGAGAGCGAGAGAGAGAGAGAGAGAGAGAGAGAGAGAGAGAGAGAGAGAGAGAGGAGAGAGAGAGAGGGGGGGTACGTTCAGTTTGTAAACTGTACGCCCTCTTTCGAGTAGTTTGGAAATAAAGTCAAACTGGGTCTTAAAAGGTTTGTAAGCTTTACGCGCCTTTTTTTTTTGAGTAGTTTGGAAATTCGGTCAAACTGGATTTTAAAACAAATCTTAAATAAATGTTAGCGAACCGCCCAGAGAACGTGGACAAACGAGTCACAAGACAAAACACAACGCGTTTCGACCTCTTAGGTCTTGTGACTCGTTTGTCCACGTTCTCTGGGCGGTTCGCTAACATTTATTTAAGATTTGTTTAGATTTCCGCCTGCAGTCGTCTCGCTTTGCAACTAGATGGATTTTAAAAGTTTAGAATTTTTGTGCCTTTAAAGAAAGTAGTTTTGGAAAATCAGTCAAACTGGGTCTTAAACATTTGTAAGTTTTGCGCCCTTTGTTTAAAAAAAAAAGAAACTATTTTTGAAGTTTTGAAATTCAGTTATACTGGGTCCTTGAAAGGTAGAAATTGCGTGCCGTTTTTTGAGATTTTGGAAACTGAGTCGAACCAGGTCTTAAAAGTTTGTTAAGTTTTACGCCCTTTTTTGAGTAGTTGGGAATTCAGTCAACCTGGTGTTTAAAAGTTGGAAATTGTCCGGCCTTTTGTTGTTGAGGATTTTGGAAATTCTGTCAAACAGGGTCGCAAAAGTTTGGAAGTTCTGGATATCTACGTCCTTTGTGGATTTGGAAATTCAGTCAAACTGGGTCTTAAAATGTTTTGTAAGTTTTACGCTCTTTTTTGAGTAGCCCGGAAATTCAGTCAAACTGGGTCTGAAAAAAATTGTTAGTTTTACGCCTTTTTTGAGTAATTTGGAAATTCAGTCAAACTAAGTCTGAAAACGTTTGAAGTTTTAGGCCCTTTTTGAGTAGTTTGGAAATTCAGTCAAACTGAGTCAGAAAAAGTTTGTTAGTTTTAGGCCCTTTTGAGTAGTTTGGAAATTCAGTCAAACTGAGTCTGAAAAAGTTTGAAGTTTTAGGCCCTTTTGAGTAGTTTGGAACTGGGTCTTAAAAGGTTTGGAGTTTTAGGCCCTTTTATGAGTAGTTTGGAAATTCAGTCAAACTGGGTCTTAAAAGGTTTGGAAGTTTTTCGCCCTTTTTTGAGTAGTTTGGAAATTCAGTCAAACTGGATCTTAAAAGGTTTGGAGTTTTAGGCCCTTTTTTGAGTAATTGGAAATTCAGTTAAACTGGGTCTTAAAAGGTTTGGAAGTTTTTCGCCCTTTTTTGAGTACGAAGCCTTGGCGGCGGTCTCAGATGTCCCATGCTTGTACTTAATGCGTGCTTGTGTACCTTTGTGGTGGTCTCAGATGTCCCATGCCTGTACTCAATGCGTGCTTGTGTACCGTTGTGGTGGTCTCAGATGTCCCATGCCTGCACTTAATGCGTGCATGTGTACCCTGTGCGAGTGGTGCCAGGTCAACCAAAGGCCAGATGCTGACGGTGCCGTGATGGTGGTGCTTTGCAGGGCTTGGCACCAGGAGCGTCTTGATGGGGTCCTCCATCTGGATTGGTCTGGACCTCTTGTGGTTGTGGGGGAGGAGGAGGACGACGACGAGGAGGAGGAAGAGGAGCCCGCCTTAGGCGCGCGCGCGCGCGCGCGTGCGTGCGTGCGTGCGTGCGTGCGTGCGTGTGTGTGCGTGTGCGTGCGTGTGAACATGACGCTCAAGCACTTGATTGAGATTTTTGGTGTCCCCCCCCCCCCCTTTTTTTTTTTCTTTTGCAATGTTTTCGGTTTACCTGTCCTTGATCTTGTTGTTCGTGTAATTCTCATTCCTTTTATTTTTTGGTTCTCTCCACCCCTCTTCCTGTCCCGCCCTTCCCTCCCCCCCTTCCCCTTTCGTCTCCTTCTTCCCCTTCATCCGCCGCACCTCTTCCCTCTCCTGCTCCTCCCCCCTTTTTTTGTCACCTCTTTCTCCTGCTTGCCTAACCTCCCCCCTCCACCTCCCCCTTCCCCTTCTTCTCTTTCCTCCTCCTTCTCCGTCTTTTCTTTTTCTCTCTCTTCCACCCAATCCCCCCCCCCCCCCTCTCCCCGTCAGGATCTCCCTCTACCCCCGTCTCCTTTTCCTTCTTTCTTCTCCCCCCCCCCCCCCCCCCCTTTTTGTGTGTGTGTGGTTTTTGTTGTTGCTTCAATTAGAGGCAATGTGGTTCCCACCACGTTCATTCCTTCCGGCTCTGTCATACAAAACAAGCCCCTGAGTTCTCAGGTTCCTCTCACCTTCCCCCCGCTCCTCCCTCCCCTCCCCCTCCCTCTTTTGCGTCTTCTTCTCTCCTCCTCCCCCCCCCCCCACCACCCACCACACACACACACACACTTCTCCACCGCTTTGATCCCACAAAGTTGATATGCTGTGACATAACTATGGCAGAGGCCGTTGAGGACTGTCGCTTACATGTCCGACGCACCCTTTCGTTACCTCCGGCTGCCATTTTCGGGTGGGGGGTGGGGGGTGGGGGGTGGGGAGGGGGGCGCCAACTGGGGTGCCAGGACCCTGCGCTCCAACGTCAATTTCTGTGTTGGGCTGTTGCGCCGTGCTACCTGGATTGAGTTGCTGCTGCGTGCTCAGCGTGCCTGACAGTCTGGGGAACCGGTCACGCACCAATGCTGTTGTGGGCTTTCGCGTAGTGTAGACTGTGTGTGTGTGTGTGTGTGTGTGTGTGTGTGTGTGTGTGCATAAGTGTGTGTGTGTGTAAGTGTGTATGTGTGTGTGTATAAGTGTGTGTGTGTATATATAGGTGTGTGTGTGTGTGCGCGCGCGCGCGCGCGCCTGTGTGCCTTCTCATGGATATCGGACTTGAATATTCTCTGTGGTGCCTTGTTTCCTTGATGTTGGCTATTCTGGGCGCGTGCATTCCACCATAAGGGACCCCTTTTTACACTGTTTTTTTTATGCACGTCGTGACGTTTTCAAAATGGAGGGAGCGGAAGGGGGGTGGGGGGTGGAGAGGGAGTAAGCGTTGTGAGATATTTCCTCTGAATGTCCAGGAGCCACCGACCCCCCACGGCACGTCGACCTAGATGTCAAAACAGGGATGGGTAGGACCAAGACTCGACCCTGACTTCACTTCCATAGAGCGGAGGAAAAGAGGAAATGTATCCTCCAAGTCTGTCGATCTGCCCAGTCAATATAATGAAATATCCGCCAAGTCTGTCAATCTGCCTAGTGGTTATAGTTAAATATCCGCCAAGTCTGCCAACCTTCCCAGTCGATATAATCAAATATCCGCCAAGTCTGCCAACCTGCCCAGTCGATATAATTGAAGTATCTACGAAGTCTGCCAAATTGCCCAGTCGATATAATTCAGTACCCGCCAGGTCTGCCAGTCTACCCAGTCGATATAATCAAATGTCCGCCAAGTCTGCCAATCAACCCAGTCGTTATAATTAAGTATCCGCCAAGTCTGCCAATCTGCCCAGTCGATATAATTAAATATCCGCCAAGTCTGCCAATCAACCCAGTCGTTGTAATTAAGTATCCGCCACGTCTGCCAATCTGCCCAGTTGATATAATTAAATATCCGCCAAGTCTGCCAATCAACCCAGTCGTTATAATTAAGTATCCGCCACGTCTGCCAGTCTGCCCAGTTGATATAATTTGAACTATCCGCTTAGTCTGCCGAATTGCCCAGTCCATGTACTCGTTGTCGAAAGGAGACCGCACAACGTTGGAAATGGACGCCACGAAAGCCCAGTCTGTCTGACCAGCCGTCTCTGTCCTGCTCAGGAGTTTTCTGAACAATTTTTTTTTCTTTTTCTTTATATTTGTTTTTGCTCACTTGTGGATCGCACGTCTGTTTCCCTTCCTTCCCTTCCCCCACCTCATCCTGTTCCTTCTTCTTCGTCTCTCAAAGTTATCTGCGTTCCTTGAAGGGTGCTTGCAAGTTTGCGGGATTCCACGAAAGAGAGACAGAGAGAGAGAACGAAAGAAGTTTACTGCTAATAAGCTGTAAAGCCATTTAGCAAATCGGTGCGATGTACAATGACAAAACGCGACTCGATTTCGTTGACATGGAAACCACAGCAATGTCTTTTTCCTTCTCTTTACATGACGAAAAACGCGAACGAGAAAAATGTCACTGGTATGCGTTCACTGTCAGTTCTATAGATGACGGTCACCCCAGGTAGAACTGGATCAATCTGTGGAGAGCGTGCAGCCGCCGCAAAGCACGTGCCTGGGTCTCTGCGTGTTCTGTGTTGCGGGTGCGTCCTCCTTTCCGGAGGCTGGTCAGTTTGATGCATTCCTCTGACGACATGTTTCTTTCTTCCTGCTTCACGAACCAGAAAACAAGCAACCGTCCTCCGTGTGCGGATTACAGGAATATTCCCAAACAATATCATCAGATTCACACAGCAGCACACCCTTATTGTCCGTTCGATGAAGCACAACCTTCCGGAACTCTTTATTTCTGTGCGGATCACGCAACCGTCTCTGCACCTGCCGATCAGTCGGAGTAGCAACATAATGCTTCACCACTCCGGTGTCAAAACCGGCGACTGTTTTGTCGGTGGATTGTTCAGCACTTAAGGTGGCATCCGACTGCTGGATTTCTGGATCACAGATGTTACATTCCGAATGATGAGAACACAAAGACAGCTGAGCATCCTGAGTATGTGGCGTGTCATCATTATCGCATGTAGGCATGATCTTTCTTCTGTCATGTCCTGTGTACTGTGCTTTGTACTGTTTCTTTGACTCGATGCTAAGCATTCTCATCAATGGTGTTTCCGAGATTAGCATCGACCTGTTCACTTCGTCTGTTCTGCTGTTTGGCTCTCTCTTGATCTCGACGCATAGCTGGGGGGTTTCTTTCTGTAATACTGAACGGGCGTTCCCCGATTCAGCACATTGTTGTTGACACTGGGCTGACCGGCTTCAGTCGTAGAACGACACCGTGTTGCCGCCTTCATCTGAAATGTTCCAGTTTGACACAGGTATTATCAGTCAGCAGGGAGTTTGGGGCTGTCTCCGCAGTCGCTGGAAGTCCAGTAACTGGCATTGTTACAGGAAAATACAAATTTTTGGCGCAGCTGAAATAAATGGCACCAGAGAGAGAGAGAGAGAGAGAGAGAGAGAGCGAGCGCACGAAGCTTCGTAGGGTTTAGAGAATCGTTGGAAGTCCTTGCGATTTTTAAACCTGGCTTTCGCATGGCTGGTGTGTGTGTGTGTGTGTGTGTGTGTGTGTGTGTGTGTTTTAGGAGGGCGTGGGATAAGGGATGGGGGTGGGGGTTAGACCTAGGAAGGGGGGCGGGGGGGCAGGGGAAGAAACGTTTTGGCTATTTTTCCTGGTCAGATGTTTCAGCCGAGGGTGTGATTGTCATCGTACAGAGTGCCAGAAAATGTCACGTGAAGTGCAAAATGAAATTTGAAAATGCAAAATTGGAACAGGACCGGAGGGGGTGGGATGGGGGGAAACCCGTGATCCCAAACCTCGTGATAGACGTGTTGGGAAACAGCCGAGTCCTCCCCCCCCCCCCCCCCCCCCCCCCCCCCCCCCCCACCCCACCCACAGTTTTAGACGATAACAGATTTGGGGAGTGCTCTATCAGCCGACCCCACCCCCATTCCCACCCTCGCTCCCATGCCGCCCCGCCCCGCCCCGCCCTCCTCCCCTTCGTTCCTCCGTCCCGTGTCCTCTTTTTCCATCTTCCCATTCTCAATGTTCTTTTCTGTATTTTTTTCCTATTCACATATCTGTTGATGACTTTTTCTTTTTTGTTCTTTTTTTCCCGTTTGATCTATTCGTTTCAGGAAGTCTGTTTCTTGCCCTTCTTCTCTCCCTACCTCGGGTGTACTGGGAC
>CM031610.1:52518025-52540525 GCA_018398815.1 Conus ventricosus | reverse complement strand
AGAAGCATATATTTTATTTCCCCCCCATTCACCCACTCAATCACATACTGTTAGTTAGGCAGAATTATCTACCACTGCAGATATGAATGCTTATCTCCCCTATTTCTTCAATCTAAGACATAAGAGCAAGCGTTGTTTATAATTGAATATTTCTTGCAGTCATTGCAACACCAAGCTGCCCTGTAAGTTGCTGGAATGGTGCGGTATTTATCCTTGGAATTTATTAGTTTATTGTAATTTAGTCCCTTGCGGATTCATTCCAAGAACTGGCCCTCAGCACTTGTGTCTAAGAGGATATCTTTTTATATTTTCTACTTTTCACGAGAAAATGTAGCTTGTTTTGCTCTTTCATGATTTTCTTTTGCTTCTTAGGTGGCACCTTTGGTTGTTTTTTCGAAAACTCAACAAACATACTACGGTATTGCACACCAGCTTTTTCTGGGATAGCATTCTACTTAAAATCGAAAAGGCAGAGAAGTCAAATTACCACTTTCCGCGGTCACTGAGGAGAAACAATCAGGTTTCGAAATATCGGTATCTGACCAGGAGTTATATGTTAGTGAGCTTCCTCTCCATTGGAGGCTATAAGCTTGCTGAAGGCTTATTTTGAGAAGCATTTATTTTATTTTTCCCCATTCACCCACTCAAGCACATACTTTTAGTTAGGCAGAATTATCTACCACTTCTGATATGAATGCTTATCTCCCCCTATTTCTTCAATCTAAGACATAAGAGCAAGCGTTGTTTCTAATTGAATATATATATATATATATATATATATGCATGCATAGATAAATGTATACATACGTGCATAATTACAGACATAGATAAATAAATGGATGCAGTAGAGGTTGAGCGAAATGAGGGAGGGAAAAAGCTACTGCAAATCCCCACTGAAGCCAAAATGTAATAAACCGACGTTTATCTCTCTATTTTACTGGACAGTTCAGTGAAATTCAAAACCGCAAACCATTTTACTGCCTGTAAATAAACAACGTTTAGATGATATCTCCAGGTACAGGAGAGTTTGAGATTAGCATCTCACCAGTGACCTTGCCAATGAGTTTCATTATCTGATTTATCTTCATTTTTTTTTGTCCATTGGCACCGGAAAAAAAAGTGTTTTGCATCTAAATGTATACAGTCACATTCACTAGATATTGCTTTCTATTTCACAAGATGATAATATGTTGGTACAATACCTTACTATGGATTAAGTCGTCAGATGTAAGATCAGTTTGTGTACATGTACCAAGAATTCTATCTTTCAGACCAGAAACCAATAAAGTATCAGCATTGAGATTACGTGAAAACATGAAAACAACGTGTAGGACCTCACAACGTGGTTCCGGCTTTCTGTCTGATCCTTACCGGGTTTGTTATCCCTTCCGGGTTTGTTATCCCTACCGGGTTTGTTATCCTTCCGGGTTTGTTATCCCTACCGGGTTTGTTATCCGTTCCGGGTTTGTTATCCCTACCGGGTTTGTTATCCCTACCGGGTTTGTTATCCTTCCGGGTTTGTCATCTCTTCCGGGTTTGTTATCCCTTCCGGGTTTGTTATTCCTTCCGGGTTTGTTATCTCTTCCGGGAGTTTGTTATCCCTACCGGGTTTGTTATCCCTTCCGGGTTTGTTATCTCTTCCAGGTTTGTTATCCCTACCAGGTTTGTTATCCCTTCCAGGTTTGTTATCCCTTCCGGGTTTGTTATCCCTACCAGGTTTGTTATCCCTTCTGGGTTTGTTATCCCTTCCGGGTTTGTTATCCCTACCGGGTTTGTTATTCCTACCGGGTTTGTTATCCCTTCCAGGTTTGTTATCCCTTCCGGGTTTGTTATCCCTACCAGGTTTGTTATCCCTTCTGGGTTTGTTATCCCTTCCGGGTTTGTTATCCCTACCGGGTTTGTTATCCCTTCCGGGTTTGTTATCCCTACCGGGTTTGTTATCCCTTTCAGGTTTGTTATCCCTACCGGGTTTGTTATTTCTTCCGGGTTTGTTATCCCTTCCGGGTTTGTTATCCCTACCGGGTTTGTTATCCCTTCCGGGTTTGTTATCCTACAGGCTTTGTTATCCCTCCCGGGTTTGTTATCCATTCCGGGTTTGTTATCTCTTCTGGGTTTGTTATCCATTCTGGGTTTGTTATCCTTTCCGGGTTTGTTATTCCTTCAAGGTTTGTTATTCCTTCCGGGTTTGTTATCCCTTCCGGGTTTGTTATTTCTTCCGGGTTTGTTATTTCTCCCGGGTTTGTTATCCCTTCAAGGTTTGTTATTCCTTCCGGGTTTGTTATTTCTTGCGGGTTTGTTATCTCTTCCAGGTTTGTTATTCCTTCCAGGTTTGTTATTCCTTCCGGGTTTGTTATTCCTTCCGGGTTTGTTATCTCTTCCGGGTTTATTATCCCCGGCGGGTGTTGTTATCCTTGGCCGGTTTTGTCATCCTTTGTGGGTGATGTTATCCTTTGCGGGTGATGTTATCCTTTGTGGGTGATGTCATCCTTTGCGGGTGATGTTATCCTTTGCGGGTGATGTTATCCTTTGTGGGTGATGTCATCCTTTGTGGGTGATGTCATCCTTTGCGTGTGATGTTATCCTTTGTGGGTGATGTTATCCTTTGCGGGTGTTGTCATCCTTTGCGGGTGATGTTATCCTTTGCGGGTGATGTCATCCTTTGCGGGTGATGTTATCCTTTGCGGGTGTTGTCAGCCTTTGCGGGTGTTGTCATCCTTAGGGGGTGGTGCTATCCGTAGCGGGAATTTATATCCTCAGCGGGCGTTATCTTCGGCAGATGTTATTATTCCTTGATATGTGTTGTGAACATTACCCAGCGTGTTTGTCTTTAGCGGGTGTTGTTATCTACAACTGGCATTGTTATCCTCACACACGCACATGCGCTCTCTGTCTGTCTGTCTGTCTGACTGTCTCTCTCTCGCTCTGACTTATTTGTTCTCAGATTAGTTTTGGGTTGGTAGAACTGACCAAAAGAGCCAGCACATTTCATCCTCAAAGCGCCGGATGCCTTATCGGACGCACTACGCTTTGCCTCATTTGGTCTCGCCTTATCAGGGCACGCCTACAAAGCTCGTGACCCTCTGACCAGTGACCGACCAGTTTTAGAGAGATATCACTTTGCGTTGTGGGGCTCAAGGAAAGAAGTGCCTGCACTGAAGCCTGAAATCAGTGCCTTAGCCGGATGGTAACAGGCCAAGCGAGGCGTACACGGCCAGTTCTGCTTCTATTATTCAAGTGCGCTTTCATACTGAAGCTTTGGCCAGGATGAAAATTCAACACTGTCAGACTTTCTTTCTGTCTCCTTCTCTCACGTACTCATGCACGAAGGCAAAGACAAGCGCTTGCGCGTGCTGGCGGGCACGCACACACAGACAGACAGACAGACAGACAGACACACGCACGCACGCACGCACGCACGCACGCACGCACGCACGCACGCACGCACGCACGCACGCACGCACGCACACACACACACACACACACACACACACACACACACACACACAGAGGGGAACATACACACGTTTGCACATCGTCTGTTTTGAAAGACACATATCTTTATCCAAGACAGAAAATCAATTTGAGAAACGGAGAAAGTAAAGATCCTTGCACCTTGTACCAACAGGCGGTGGACCAGAGGAGGGAAATGGGCCTACAACTTCAGCTCAGTCGATTACCTGTCCTGCTTAGTGCTTTCATAAAAAAACCCACTCACATGACTGGTAAGAAGGTCGCGCAAAAAGCTACTTTTTCAGCATCACACCCAGGCCTTCCCCTATACCTCTCTCTCTCTCGCTCTCTCTCTCTCTCTCACTTACATATGTTTCCCCAGCCACCTCATCCCTACCCCTGCTCTCTCCTTCCTCTTCATTATTATTATTCTCATTTTTATTTTATTTATTTTTTTTGTTATTATTATTTTTTGTTGTTGTTTTGTTTATTATTATTCTTATTTTTTGTTTTGTTTTCATTTATCTTCTATTTTCATTTGATGTTCATCTATGATTACATGACCGCTTTGCTTGCTTCTTTGATTTCTTGCATTAATTGATTTCACTGCATGTTGTAGTCCCTACTCAGGGCGAGGACTGGATGTAAAAAAGCACGTTAGTGCTTATCTATTATCCTCGTAAATAAAGAATTTTGTCTTGTCTTGTTTGTCCTCTCTCTCTCTCTCTCTCCTCTCTCTCTCTCTCTCTCTCTCTCTCTCTCTCTCTCTCTCTCTCTCTCGTCTCAGTGACCTCTCCCTCAAGCGCGCGCGCACACACACACACACATACACACACACGCGCGCGCGCGCGAGCGCACACCACGCGCGTGTGCGCTTGCATATAGAGTGCGCCCTCACACGTACCTTTACTTTTTAAAAGATGTAAACAGTTATTACGTGTAAAAGTATAGCAGATGCGTGTTTTTTCTGTGCACATGAATGTGTACATGATAGAGAGATAGAGAGAGAGGGGGGGTATGTGTGTGTAAATGAGAGAGAGAGAGAGAGAGAGAGAGAGAGAGAGAGAGAGAGAGAGAGGGAGAGTGGATGAGTGAGTGAGAGAGAGAGAGAGAGAGAGGGAAAGAGAGAGAGAATTGTTCATATGCGTGTACGTGTTTGTGTCTGAATTCTCTCTCTCTCCCTCTCTCTCTCTCTCTCTCTCTCTCTCTCTCTCTCTCTCTCTCTCTCTTCTCTCTCTCTCTCTCTCTCTCTCGTGTGTGTGTATGTGCATTCGCGTGAGTACGTGCGTGTGTGTATATGTGTATGAGAATTTGTGTGCTGGTTTCCAGGAGCACAGGCACAAAGCTCATATGGGAAGGGGACCGGGGGGGGGGGGGGAGGTTGGGGATTGAAGGAAAGATGAGACACAAAAACAAAAGCGAAACAAAACAAATGAGCACACCAACAACACTCTTCACTGGGTTCTCAATTTAAAAACGTCTCCAGTTCTGTGGCCCTCTCTGCCTGCTCTTGAAGTCCATCTCACGTTTGGTTCCCTGTCCGCATCCTTGCTTGGAGCTGAATTCGTGGTGACAAGGTGATGGGAACTGTCATAGGATGGACGTTGTGAGAGATCCTCCGATTGGACACACTCTCCCGTGGGCTCCGCAGCTAAGCACATGGTGCTATCCATATGCTGATGTGGCTGTCCTGCGTCTGTTGTATCGAACAGGTACTGCTGTGCACCACCACAATAGTTCAGCAGCCGTAGCAGTGTGTCCCTCTTCTTGTAAGCTGATAACAGCCTGATGTTGATCGTTCACAGAAGAGGCTTCCAAAGGACCAGCAAGAGGCTGTGCAAGAGGGATCGGGAATAAGCGCGTGGGAGGCAAACCTCTGTGTGGGTATGGGAACGTGAGAGACTCAAAACAGCTGAAGAAAACAACAAACAAGTCGGGTAACTCTTGCTTCCATGACAAAATGAATACACACCCATGACTCCTAACGGATGCTGCTTTCAACGCCGAATCTCCAGCAGAAATGACAACGCAGGGCGCTCACAGAATAAACAAGGAGACATCCCGGGCGATTCGGTGTTGAAAGTAACATTTGTTTGGAGTTATAGCGTATATTTGTTTCGTCATGGGAGCAAGAGTTACCTTACTTGTTGGTTGTTAACTGTTTATTGTTTACTGTTCCCCCTCTTATAAGATTTTCTCTCAGCCGAAGAAAAGTTGCAATGTGTCTCTTTTTTGTCAAAACCGATATAAACTTCTTCTTCTTCTTTCCTTTGGTGCTTACGATCTTGAGGATGATCATTCTGGCACATAAAGCGGCGGGAGGGGGGGGGGGTGCAGGCAGTCCATCTATATGCTCTGATCATAGCGATCACGTTCACTGTGATTCTCGTTGTCCGTAAACCATAGCCAGTCCATTACCGTAAGGGCCACGTAGTATTAGCAAACTGTCACTGTTAGGCGGAGGTTCGCGACACAAAAGCGTCGACTGTTGCTGCCTCTACTGTCTCACTGGGATGGTGGTTCCAGTCCCTAACAGTCCTGGGTAGAAATGAGCCACCTCTGTACTGAGTTCTGGTGTTGATGAGGCAGAACTGCTGGTTGTGTATACGGCGCTGTCATGGTGGGGGTGGGGCTAGCTTGCTCTTGATAACTGGGCACTGGATTAGTCCATGATTGATCTTATAAAGGAACCCCAGGCGTGTGGTTCTTCTACGCTGCGTTATAAACTGTTTACTGTAACTCCTCCATAACAGCTCCAGTCCTCTATGTCTTCACTCATCATCGCACCCAATGCAAGCTTTGTATGTTTCTTTCTCTCTTTCTTTGTCAAATCGAAGCGCTTTGCAAATGGCGGCCACTAACGCTGAACCGGACAGCGCGTCTCAACACTCAAGTCTTCCCCAACAACCTGTATGGGAACGAAATGTAGGGTCACACACCCTGCACTGGCGGATGTTGAGAAAAGGCAGTTAACTGGACATGACGAAGAGGCTGATACGAGCGGATCGGTAGCTGAAACGTTTAAAGTCTCCAGACACACAAAAAAAGTCTGTGAAACTTTCCAGTGAAGGCCCTTCAAAATCACTCACGAAACCTTTTCTTTTTCATTACTCTCTGTACCACTTCTTTTCCACACTGCAGTCTCTTCCAACCCTTGTGAGGATGCCGGGGGCTTTTTCATTGTGAATTGTATCTCCACCATCTAGAAATTCTCTGCTAATAATTTCCTCTTTTCTCTCTCTCTCTCTCTCTCTCTCTCTCTCTCTCTCCTCTCTCTCTCTCTCTCTCTCTCTCTCTCTCTCGCTCTCTCGCTCGCTCATCTTCCTTTACCGACTCTTTTTATTTCGACCTTGATGACCCGTTCATCTGACTTCGACAAAATCTCTGATTTTTTTTTCTCCCCTTGTTTGAGATTTGTCAGGTGCTAGCTTTTCTGTGGTGGTGTGGCTATCCATGTTCTAGCTTGTTACGTGAATGAGACGGTCCAGAGTGCAGGGTAACTAAAATTGTCCTATCTGCTGCCTATTAGCCCACAAGGTGTTACTTATTGATTGCTTGCTTTTGTGTGTGTGTGTGTGTGTGTGTGTGTGTGTGTGTGTGTGTGTGTGTGTGTGTGTGTGAGAGAGAGAGAGAGAGAGAGAGAGAGAGAGAGAGAGAGAGAGAGAGAGACGAGAGAAGAGAGGAGAGAGAGCATGTATGTATGCTTAAAGAAAATACCTTGATTCAAATAAATGGTGCAGTCCAATTTCATACGCGTTCATCAAAATATAGAAGTGCCTACGGTCAGGTAGCTTACGGGAGTTCGCGTGGAAAGATGAGTATCCAGCTAACTTTGTTTTAATGAGTATCCAGCTTTGTTTTAATGAGTATCCAGCTAACTTTGTTTTAATGAGTATCCAGCTAACTTTGTTTTAATGAGTATCCAGCTAACTTTGTTTTAATGTGCGCGCGCGCACATACACACACACACACACACACACACACACACACACACACACACACACACACACACACACACACACACACACACACGCAGGCACGCAGGCACGCACACACACACACACACACTACACACACACAATATTTTATTGTCCATTCAGTAATCAGGCCCTTTAGACAAGGTGCCATGTTTGAACGCAACTCAGTAAACTCAGTCACTCACCTCACCCCTCGCTTTTCCCTCCCGCCACTCTTCGCCCACATTCCGACAGGTTCCTCCCTCCTTCGAACCCCCCCCCCCCCCCCCCCCATCGACTCCCACCCCCACCTGTCTTGCCCCCCTCCACCCCTCTTCCCCATGCACACACTTAATGCACATACAGGCACACGACAGAGGATCATCTTGACAAAGATCTCAATGAATAAACATATGATTTGTTATTTCTTTCAATTGTCTTTTTTTCATAGTTTGCGATATAAAGTTTGCTAGATCTATTCTATCATCACGTTTTCATTGTTGCTCGACAAAACATTTGCAATACGATTCTGGTCAGTCATACAAGGCGAGTCAAGAAGTACAGTACCTTGGTTTCGGACATCTTCGTAAGCTGTGCAGTAGAATAAAAAATGAATTTCGTTTTCGGTTTCTCTTTCACACGACAGACATTTACCGTCAGCCTGTTTTTCATCATGAAGCCACTAACCCTTAGTCATGAAACCACTAACCCTTAGTCATGAAACCACTAACCCTTAGTCATGAAACCACTAACCCTTAGTCATGAAACCACCAACCCTTAGTCATGAAACACTAACCCTTAGTCATGAAACCACTAACCCATAGTCATGAAGCCACTAACCTTAGTCATGAAGCCACTAACCCTTAGTCATGAAACCACTAACCCTTAGTCATGAAACCACTAACCCTTAGTCATGAAACCACTAACCCTTAGTCATGAAACCACTAACCCTTTGTCATGAAGCCACTAACCCTTAGTCATGAAACCACTAACCCTTTGTCATGAAGCCACTAACCCTTAGTCATGAAACCACTAACCCTAACCCTTAGTCATGAAACCACTAACCCTTAGTCATGAAACCACTAACCCTAACCCTTAGTCATGAAACCACTAACCCTTAGTCATGAAACCACTAACCCAGTCATGAAGCCACTAACCCTTAGTCATTGTCACGGACGTACATACTTTTGGTTTAGAAGATAAATCATTTCTTTTCAAACCCAGTATAAAGTGGAGTGTTACCAGTGACATCTTTACTACCTTGGCCGGTGTTGACCAGTGTGCTATTTGTGTCATCCCGGGTGCGCTACGTCCGTGCATTTCGCTCCCATCCTCCAATATTTCTCTTCATTTTTTTCTTTTAAAGCTTTCTTTTTCTGTTCTTTTATCGCTTTCCACGTGGTTCATCAGCTGATATCAGGTGCCACAGGTGAGCTGTTTTTTTTCCTGTTGCCATCTTGGTTAGGTTAGTGGTGTTGCACTCATTGACGGACCGTCGAGTCGGAGAGATCTCCATCTCTGCTAGCTGGGCCCACATTTCTTTATCCACTTCGGTGTGGGTTTTGTGTGGTAGAGTCTTTCACCCTTCAGCGGGTCGGAAAGTATTCCACTGGACACCTCTGGGATCCCTATCCCTGCCAGCTGGAAGAACCACCTTGGGTCGTCCCTGACCTGGGAGTCACTTCGGTGTGGACCGGCACGGTTACGGCTGCCACCCTTCGTTGGACTGGGGAGCGAACCGTTTCTCACCTCGCCCACCGCCATTTTGGTAACTATATGGTCTGTTTTGGACTGTTGTTTTATTTGGGTTTTCTAACCTTGCAGCGGCTGAGAGGTTTTTCTTCTGCCTTCATGTGCTGTTGGCTCGGGCACACCTTTTCTGTGTGTAACTGCTCCAAAGAGAGGGAGCAGGTATGGAAATGGTATCGAGATATGCGTCTTGTAGAATTGTAGAAACGCATTATCTTTAATTGCGTTTTCGGTCCTTAGCGGCTAGGACTCTGTCGCTTTGGACTAAGTTGAAAATCTCTTACTATTAATATCCCTTCATTTCGGTCAATGGAAACTGTGTTGTTGTTTTTTCTGATAACACAGGTTGAGTCAATGCTTATCTCGCTCAATATGTGATTTGGGCCGGAAGGATATCAGAATGTTAGTTTCATTTTCCTTGTTGCTTTATAGACACGAGACGGATCGGCGAACGCATGAGCGTGCGAACGGCTAAACATTTAGACCGCGAAGTGTGGAATTCCTGCCGTATCGCCCCACATGTGGTTCCGTTCTCGTTGTGTCTTGTCTTATATGTTTGTGTGACAGACGTGTGGATGAATTCTAATTGTTTTTATTCATTGGAGCTTTTGTTGACTAAGGAAATTATCCTTAGTACAGGTCAAATAAAAGCAAAAGGAAAAGGGAAAGAAGTTATTCTAGTTTATTTGCCCTTTTGTAGTGACAAAGACATTGTTGACCTTATAACGGCATTGTGACCCTTCACACTGTGACGCACTGCCGGACCCACTATGCTGCCACACACTGACAACAAGGACTATAGGGTGATGACTTCTCATCTGGTGACTGATCTCCGCCGTAGGGCGGGATTTTTCGCCCTTTTTCTTCAGCTGCAGCTCCGGTCTTGGGCTGGCTGGACGACCAGCATCCACGGACCCTGCAGTCATCATCCTGCGTCCAGGCACCAGTCGTTTCTCAAACCTGCGGACTGGTGGAGGTGAACCTCGTCTCCTTTACTGGAACACCTACTTCACCTCGGACTGGAAGACCAGCCCACTACGAACGTCACCCTCTACAGGATCCACCTTCCTCGGCGAACCTCCTCGGTTCATGGACTCGAGTTGAGTGTTCAATCTTGTGTGGTGTGGGTGTGGTTCTGGCGTGCGTGTGTGTGGGTCTAAAGCCGGTCACTGATTCGTTTTGTTGGTTTTTTGTTTTTGTTTTTTTGTTTGTTTTGTTTTGTTTAACTCTAGTTGATTAGGTCCCGTTGGATGTAGCATTGTTTCTAATACTGTCTTTCTTCTGTTATTCTGCTGAATGTCCTTGTAGTGGTTTAGTGGGTTAGGTTGGGACAGTAGCGAGATCCGGGATATTGGAGGGTTTTTGTGGTCTATTCAATTTACTTTGTCCCCTAAGTCAGTTAGTTCTGAATAGTGCCTTTCTCTTCTATGCCCCATTTTTTTCCCCTCTTTCTTTTCCTCACTCGGCTATCTTTTCTCTTTGTTATGACCCATACCCGTCTGGAGTGCTAGTGCGAGTGAGTGATTGTAATGTGAATAAAAATATTGTCGAAACTTCTTCCTCTTGTGGTCTGGGGGTGTGAGGGATAGAGTGATCGCTCCTTTTTTGCCACTGCACATTACCTGTATAAGACCCCCCCCCCCCCCCCCCCCTGTCAGGTGTACTCCCACGTGACAGTCATGAAGCCACTAACCCTTAATCATGAAACCACTAACCCTTAGTCATGAAGCCACTAACCCTTAGTCGAAATCTTATGAAGTTATTTCTGTGTTATTTATTTGTAATTAGGGAAAGCATCTTTCTAGCTGAAATATATGTTCTTAAAAGAATAACACCATTTATATTTGTCAGTGCTTTCTAATGCTGAATGCCACTTTTGTATATTACACGAAATAGGTCTGTCTTTAAATTCAGCAAGAAACCTATACTTCCTTCCACCTCCTTTAATACATCTACACTATACCAAATCCATTTTAATCTCACACGTTCTGCACATTGGTTACGTAATTGTTATGCTCAGACTCCTGCCGAACAAAAAGCATCTCATATGCCTGTCTGCATAGTCGTGACATGGGTAATATAAGGACCTTTAGTCAGTAGCTAATATATTATATAGTTGTTTTTATACTAAGAGAATATCTACTGGTTTCTCTATAGACTAGTTTGTTAGAAGCGTGCAGATAGTTGTTTATATACTAAGAGAACATCTACCGGCTTCTCCATAGACCAGTTTGTTGGAGGCGTGCATAGGAACGTTTTGAAACTTTTTTTTAAAGCCAAATGTGTGTACAGTTTCTATGAAATCACTATCTTTCTCAAGACCCCAAACTTCAGCTGCATAAATCAGAACTGGTTCAAAATGTGTATCAAATAGTTTCAGAAATAGCTGTAAATCTGCTGTATTTAACCTTCTTAGTGAATTTACTATCTCAGTGACCCGCCTTTTTCCTTTTCTGCAGGCCCCAGACAAAACATAATAATAATGAATACTTATATAGCGCCTATTCTCGGCTAGAGGCCAAGCTCTAAGCGCTTTACAATCCACACTCGTTTACACAACGGGCTGCCTACCTGGGTAGTGCCGACTGCAGAGCTGCCAGCTGGCGCTTCATTCAGTCGTTTCCCGTGTCATCCAGTCAGTATCGTTCAATATCGATCACTCATTTTCCTTACTTCCTTCATTCTTTCCATTTCTCACGCAGGGTGCATGCTATGTGTAACGTGTCATCCATACCAACGGCCAAACTGGCCTACTCTTCCGAACGTTGGTGATGGGATTTTACGTGTGTGCAAGATGTTATGCATGCGTTCACACACGGAACCTCGGTTTATAGTCTCATTCGAAGGAAAACAGTAACGATACTTCATTTTGTTGTAAAATATATTCCAAGATATGTATATGAATGTTTTATTTCAACTTCATTATTTCCATACAACCATCTTTCTCGAGCAGATAAATGGACTCCTTTTCTCAACTACCTTTTTTTTCTTTCAAGATTACATGTCAAGCATAAACGGTCTGTTTCGTTTTAAACTGTTGAGTTGATTCTGAAGACCAATGACTGAATCGGACAACTGAATAACATCAGAAAATAGTTATGAAAATATTTCTTAGCACATGGAATAAGCTGAATAACAGAGAGAGAGAAGGAGAGAGAGGAGAGAGAGAGAGAGAGAAGAGAGAGAGAGCGAGAGAGAGAGAGAGAGAGAGAGAGGACACATACGCACAAATACATGTACGCACGCACGCGCGCGCACACACACACACACACACACACCAGGATGGATTACAATGGTTCCCATATACGCGAAGGGTTTAATATTTATATTTACAGGTTATTTCCTTAATTTCTTGATCTCATCTTTCTTCCTCCGTCCCCCCCCCCCCCCCCCCCCCCCCCCCCTTTTTTTAATATATCTTAAAATTTTTGCCATGTCATTAATGTAATGACGGAAGAATCACACACACACACACACACACACACACACACACACACACACACACACACACACACACGCACATATATATGTCTGTGTTTAAGGGAAAACATTATTTTAAGTGAGAATGGGGCAGGCGCGTTAGGATCACTGTTCCAGTGAAACATGTCATTTATCATAGTGGGATTCATTCTGACAATTGTGGGATCTGGTCGTGGGAAAAAAGTCTTTGTCATTTTGAACAGTCTCCTGAGTCTGAGGAACTGTGAGTTGGGTCTGGTGCTGTTGGTGGCAGGCTGATTGATGGCAGGAATGGTAGCGGAGATGGGCGGCTGTGTCTCTAGGTTTGTAATGTACTGACATTGATGGAGGAACTGACGATGACAAGAAAATCGATGGATTGCGGTGGATGGATGCTTTTGATGAAATGGACGACGGCGTGGGCTGTTTGAAGCTGACTAATAAAGCAATAATTCTGTCATTAACTGTGATTCTCAGAGGAGCACGTTGCAGTTACTAAGATCATCCAGAAGAGAAAGAGGTGCAAGCGGCAAGCACACAAACCCTGTTGTACAAGCATTAGCTTGCTTTCAAAAAAAAAAAGGGCGGGTGGTTGGGATCGAGGGGGCTATGGGGCTTCCCGCGCGCGCACCACCCCGTGAAAGACACGGAAATCATAAGCGTCTCCATGAAAAAAAAAGAAAGGAAACAAAGCGTTGAAGAATCGTTCTTTTAATGTAAGCTAGAGATAATATTGTTCATGTGTACAAGAAAATCACCACACAGCGTGTTTTCAAGGCGGCAAAATTCTCCGCCTCGGTTCAAAGCGGAGCTACGATGAAGATGGCCGCGCTCTGTCAACTCCGACACAGCAACTCCAACCAACAATCATGTCTTTACGAAGGTGGAGCAGACTGCGGCCCACTTAGCGAGTTCTGTCAGGACTACGGAACATGATATCCTTGGGAGGGTCCGTGTGCCTCACCCTTTTCCTCTTTGTTTGTTTGTTTGGTTGTTTTGTTTTCGTTCCAGCCCAGCGGTGCCAAATGCCATAATTGAGAAAGATAAACAGGCCCGGTACTGCATTTCAGGATTATGGGGGTGGCAAAATAGAGCATGTCCGGGACTGTTGGTGGTACATTTTTAGATTTTTGTTTTCGTCCCAGTGACCTAAAAAAAAAAAGAAGAAAAAGAAAAAAGGGGTGGGGGTGTAAGTCGTATCGAGAATAATTTTAAAAAAAAGCTAAATTACTAAAATAAGACAGTGATTAATTCATGAAAATCACGAATATGCAGACCAAACGACTCATTATTACCCTGTGCCATATTTGGTTGAAAAATCAAGAAACTGTCAGCGGAAAATTGAGAAATAAATTGATGTGTTTACCTCATGACGCGCCATGGTCAGATGTCTTTTGTCACCAACCAAGAGAGCTGTAACGGAGATATCGTCATCAAGCACAGAAAATTCATCAAGTCAGAGGTCAGACGGGAAAAAAAAAATCCTCAACAAGCGAAGAAAATAAGGATTTCCGCTGGTCAGCAAACAAACGGGCCAACATTCGGGTGAGCCGAGTATTCCTGCTCATTTTAAGTAGACGACAATGGCGACTTCGACCGAAATGGACACCAGCATCAACGCACAGGAACAACAGTTGGTCGATCCGTCAAATGCAGATATTATGCAAATTCTGCAATCAACAAAAAACCAGAATCTAAGCTGGAAACTTGACACTCTGACTGAAACAGTTGACAGCCTGAAAAATGGAGTGTTCGACCGACAGCAAAGCAACACCAACCTGACGGAGGAACCAGCAGAGATGAAGAAAAGAGAGGAAGATGTACACCGAAAATTCATGGAAGCTGTTTTTGAAGCAAAGTTAGAAGAGGAAAGATCAAACAATAATGAACAATATTCAAAGAGAAATGAAATCAAATTGCTCTACGTGACCAAAACACACAAATGAGACAACAGAAGAGACAGAGAAGAAGGTACTGAAAATCATGAACGATAGGCTGAAACGAACACACATCAAACAAGAACATACAGATGCAGTTCACACGATCGGAGAGAGAAAAAGGGGACAAACGAGACCAGTAATCGTCAGATCTATTTCAAGAAAACATTAACATGAAATAATACAGAGTTGAAGAAAACTCAAGAACGCAACGCCCAAAGTAGTAGTGATCGTGGAAGACCTTACCAAGACAAGGTACATTTCATTCCGCCAGGCTGCAGGTCATCCTGGAACATTGCAAGCGTGGACTACGGAGGGCAAAATCTTCATTAAAGACTTGAACTTAGGTGCACAGAATCGACAGTGTGACGGACCTCAACAAGCTCTCTCATGACGCCACTTCCCCACACAGATGTACGGCTTACCATTGACAGTGTTACCAGCAAACTGGACAACGAGACCAGCGGGAAAACATCTCGGACTCTCAAACTCCTCGACGAAAGACCCCATCAATGCTGTAACAACGAAAGACCCCATCAATGCTGTGACAACGAAAGACCCCATCAATGCTGTGACAACGAAAGACCCCATCAATGCTGTGACAACGAAAGACCCCATCAATGCTGTGACAACGAAAGACCCCATCAATGCTGTGACAACGAAAGACCCCATCAATGCTGTGACGAAGAAAGACCCCATCAATGCTGTGACAACGAAAGACCCCATCAATGCTGTGACGAAGAAAGACCCCATCAATGCTGTGACGAAGAAAGACCCCATCAATGCTGTGACAACGAAAGACCCCATCAATGCTGTGACAACGAAAGACCCCATCAATGCTGTGACAACGAAAGACCCCATCAATGCTGTGACGAAGAAAGACCCCATCAATGCTGTGACAACGAAAGACCCCATCAATGCTGTGACGAAGAAAGACCCCATCAATGCTGTGACGAAGAAAGACCCCATCAATGCTGTGACAACGAAAGACCCCATCAATGCTGTGACAACGAAAGACCCCATCAATGCTGTGACGAAGAAAGACCCCATCAATGCTGTGACGAAGAAAGACCCCATCAATGCTGTGACGAAGAAAGACCCCATCAAGGCTGTGACGAAGAAAGACCCCATCAATGCTGTGACAACGAAAGACCCCATCAGCGCTGTGACGAAGAAAGACCCCATCAATGCTGTGACAACGAAAGACCCCATCAATGCTGTGACGAAGAAAGACCCCATCAATGCTGTGACAACGAAAGACCCCATCAATGCTGTGACAGCGAAAGACCCCATCAATGCTGTGACGAAGAAAGACCCCATCAATGCTGTGACGAAGAAAGACCCCATCAATGCTGTGACAACGAAAGACCCCATCAATGCTGTGACAACGAAAGACCCCATCAATGCTGTGACAACGAAAGACCCCATCAATGCTGTGACGAAGAAAGACCCCATCAATGCTGTGACGACGAAAGACCCCATCAATGCTGTGACAGCGAAAGACCCCATCAGTGCTGTGAACGTTTGACGGCGGAAAAAAAATTTTTAATATTTTTATTTGCTTTTATTGTTCAACATAAAAAAAGAAAAACAAAAAAAAGCCAGATTAAAAAAATAACAGCAACGGTCATAACTAGAAGTTAGATACAAAGCAAGGAAAAAAACACACAAAAAACACACATATACACATGAAAAAGAAATGAAAAAAAGGAGAAAGTTTCAGTATAGCATTGTTTATGTATTAAAAAAAAAAAAAAAAGCACGGCGGAAATCTTACTACATGGAAACATACCGACAGCGTAGCAGACGAATTTGTTTTAATGAGAGGAAACAAATCGCCACCTGACAGAATTTATCCAATCAGGAAACAAATCGCCACCTGACAGGATTTATCCAATCAGGAAACAAATCGCCACCTGACAGAATTCATCCAATCAGGAAACAAATCGCCACATGACAGAATTTATCCAATCAGGAAACAAATCGCCCCATGACAGAATTTATCCAATCAGGTAACGGGCAAACTTGCAAGCGGGTGTAAATGCGTTTTCTTCACCCTCCATCTTCTCAGTAGGCACTAAACAGTGTGTTCTCAAGGTCAAGTCAAGATAAAATTTCGGTTCCAGACACTTTCCCACGCTGAGGAAGTAGCCAGGCATGACTTATCTAAACATCCCGCGAGTCCCGTTACAAGGCGAAGGCCGCTATGACGCGCCAACCATCTGACAGGTGGGCACAGATTTCAAGGCGTGAACCGCTGCAGTGGGTTGCCGGACGGAAAGGAGTATGTTTCTCTGAACCGCTGAGGCGGTTTTCAGGAATGAAAGGAGAAGATTTGTCAAACCGCTCTAGCGGTTGGCAGGGATGAAAGATTTCACAGGTGGGGTTTCCCCTAGAAACGGCCAAACTGACGACTGCTGCTTTGTATCGGGGTCATACTGGTAAACATAGGTTTCGTCACCTGTGACGATATTGGAGACCCTATCTGATCTTCCTCCGTCACATTTTTGCAGCATAAACTGGCACCATTCAACCCTAGCCCTCATCTGCTCCCCAGTGAGCTGGTGGGGCGCAACGCTTCCGTACAGAGAGATTGTGCCGAAGAATGCGGTCTAAGCATCCTGATGAAAGGTTTAGAGTATCCTTGAGTTCATCCTCCGTGATTCGAGGATTTTCTGTAATCATGGCCTTCACTGTGCTCACGTTCCCATCGGTAGTAACTGAAACTGGACGTCCACAACGGTCACGATCTTCCAACGACATTGTACCAAACTGAAATTCTTTGAACCACCTATGAACTGTGGATAATGATGGAGCCTTGTCGCCAAAACAGTTTGTCAAACTTATAAAACTTTCCTTGAAAGGCTTCCTTTTAAGATAGTCATAATAAATCATGGCAGAAAAATCTCTCCAAGACAGGCTCTCTGCAACACTTTGAAAACCGTCCCCCTTGCCATCCATTTTGCTGTCTAGAACAAATTTGGCTCTGACGATTTTTATCATTTTTTGTGTCATAGCTATTATGACATCGCTTGTGATGATGATCTAAAACTTGAAATTATGACGTCAGTGGTTTCTGCGCATCGAAGAACGTAAGGGGTGGCCCTCGTAGCGAAGGTAGTTCCCACGTGAGAGAGTTCATTAATGTGCCATACATTGTGTTTGACACCCCTTTCCCCCAGTTTCCCTTCAGCTTTTTAAAAAATTAAATTTCGAATCATATTTTGATCTGTAATTTTTAAAAAAAGTAGAAAAAGAGAGGGTTAGTTTTCGCCAAGGACGCAGACAAAGTGAGCTTACAGGACAAAACACAATGCATTTCCACCTCTTGGGTCTTCTTCAGGCAAAGACCAATAACATTTAGGACAGTGAAACCATTTATCTTCTCATGTTCGGCGCAGATTCAAGTTGATCTGTAATGTTTACAGCGGGTACATGGATATATGGGTGCTAATTTTCCGGTGTGAGCCGGAATTCCGGTTTCCGATTTCGTTCAAAATATATTTTCCGGTTTTGAAATAATTTCGGGAGAATGTTTCCGGTTTCCGATTTCGTTCAAAGTGTATTTTGCGGTAGAAATAATTTCGGAGAATTTCACCGGTTTTCAACATTGTTTCCGAAGAAACATCGCATCGGCAGTGAAGAGAAGTGGTCTGCTTCGTGAGCCTCGAAAGAGATGTACATTGTTCGCTGAGAGTGACGTCCCTTGTCATCAAGCGGCATGGTCGAAATCGCCATTTTAAGGCCAAAGGAAGTGAAAAATGAAAGAACTGACTTTGGACAGTGACGTTTCTTTCCTTGAAAAAGGTGCAAAAAAACAGATAGAGGTGGGTGTGGCTGCAGGAAAAAACCACGATGGTGTGTACTTCGAAAGTTGGTGCAGGAAGATTGACTCGCCCGGTGTTTGCTTTTGTGTTCCCTGCAACCGGACGGTGACTTACGGTTCTAGTGGGAAAAAAGCCTTGTCGGCTCATGCAATTGATACTGAGCACAAGCGCATTCTAGGCACGTTGCAACAGACTGCTAAGCTTGATGGGGCTGCTAAAACTACTGTGACCCCCGAGATGGAATTGGTGATCGAACTGCCGAGTTGAAAACTGTTCTGTGTGCGTTCACAGCTGAACATTGTTTGCCGTTTTCAATTGGATTAGATTTCGTTGAACTGGGAAAGCAGTTGAAATTTATCCTTTGACAATTAAAAGAGACAATTTTGCTTATAACTTTCAGCAAGATCAGCATGCATCAGATCTGTATCCAGTAGATGGTCCTGCACTTACACCCGTATGCATTTATGGAGGCGGTAACTGTCTCACAAGAAGAGCCTCAGTATTTGCCTCTGGCAGTGAAGATTTGCACAAGGAAATGTGTGCCAGAATTGTTATGGAACTGGCACTGAATGAAGACCACTACCTATCCAATTCTAAACTGTCATCAGACATTCCTGAAGTCACAAAGGTGCATGCTCAGTACTCTGACTTTTATAACATGGATGATCTGACCACTGAAGAAATTAAGCGTGTTTTTCAAGAGGAAGTAAAGGCTGCAACTGTGAACTAGTACTTGGGCATTTGGCAAGTGCATGCTGTTGCCAGTGTCTTCCAGACTGTGGTCTTCTCCGTATACCCTACATTTGGGGTAACAACGTCCGCTGCCACCTTCATCAACCACTTCTTCCGAGAAAACTTGCTTCTCAGGAAACAGATGTACCAGGAGCAAGAGTCGGTATAGTGTGGTCAGGATAAATGGGAAGGACCTTTCCCTGAGGTTGTGTGGCGACCGAACCACTTCGTTGCCTGTCTCCCAACAAGAAAATCGGACAAAGTTGCCAAGCTTAAAAGGCCAGCCAAAAATGACATACGTGCTTTTTTCTCAAAAATACCCAAAACAGATTAGGAATCATGTTTAGCTGTTAGATGGATGGGATGCAGATGCCAAGTGGCATTCATGTCTTGCCTTGTTGGCTACATCAGTATATTAATTACTTGCTCAGTAGTCATTCTTCTGCAATTTTGACTTTGTAAGGGTAATCTCCACAAGATGACATAATCAATATTTCTTTCTTTGTATGTTTATTTTTGTTAGGCATTGAGATGTGTGTGATTGAAACAAATGACTAAAATAAAGACTTTAAAAATTGAGAGAAAAGAAGCCTACAAAATATTTTTTGAAAATTACACACCAACTTTGAACACTTCCAGCACTGACACATCTTTGACCTTATTGTTTCAAACATCAGTAATAAAACTTCTGTAAAAAAGAAAAAGAAAAAAAAAGAGGAACTAGGGAATGCTGATTATTTTATTATTTATGTGATGAACTGAAACGTGTACAGTGTCACACAGATGCTGGTTGTTTCTGATCAAATTGATGTAAATTAACTAGAAAGACTTGGGTCACATGGGGAGTAACAATTTCAGGTCAATAAAAACTTATCTGCATGTTGTTTGTGTCAGAAAAAACTAATACACAAGTTTAATATTAGATGCTTTATATTTGGCAGGTTTTTATATTCTAGTGTCTAATGTAATACAGGTTGCTTCTTCACAATACTAAAAGGTAAGGTAAAGGTAGTCAAGTGGCCATTTCGGCCGTAGGGAGCAGAACGCTAGTTTCCACTACTCTGGGGTCATCATAATATGAGCAGGGCCCAACACTCTCCCTCGCTGCATTCACCTTCCCCAACCCTGAATTGGGCCAGGTACCCATTTTCAGCTGGATGGACTGGAGAGCATATGGAAAATTTTCTTCTTCTGAGAGTTGTCTTGATCACAGGTCTCCTGCGCGGCAGGCAAGCACTCTAACCACTCAGCAAACCGGGCTCTCCTTCACAGTACCATCAATCTGTTAATGATTTTAACAATGGTTATAATGATGTTTAAAATCATTCATGCCACTGATTTTAAAACTTTCTTCAAAAATGTGTTCTCTGTTTACATTGAGATTTTGGAAGTGAATCTCCGTCACCGAAGAATTACAGACTCGTAGTGCATTATGTTTAATGCCTGATTCAGTGTTTTCTTCACTTGCTAGGACTCAGTCTTACAAGTTGGACTTCTGACCTTCATTTTGTTGTGTTTTACATTCTTAATTTTTTTTGATTAAAAAATCAATTTGATTTTTTTATGTTTTCTTCACTATCTTTTAATGGAACATCAATCACATCCCATCTAATGGTGAGCAAGTTGAATCTCCCATAAATCACTTTATGAAATAACTGAATTTATCCGTTTTTCTTTTGCAGTTTTATATATATATATATATAGATCAGTATATTTAAAATGCCTAAAACAATTTTTTAAGTGCTCAACCCCTTGGGGAGCAACATTAGTTAAAACAAGTTAAAAGAGGAATCTTAAAACTATCTGATGACAGCGCAACACGCTCGAAACAAATTTGTAGATAGTTTTAAGATTCCTCTTTTAACTTGTTTTAACTATATATATATATATAGAAGAAAAAGAAACACCCGAAGGTGCTGGGGAGGACCCAGAGAAGCACCGTCTTCACCTGCCTTGAGAGCAGTCCTGTACCACCCTTGGAGGCCTGCGCTGTATATATATATATATATATATATATATACAACAAACTAATAAATTCCAAGGATAAGTACCGCACCGTTCCAGCAACTTACAGAGCAGCTTGGTGTTGCAATGACTGCAAGAAATATTGAATTATAAACAAAGCTTGCTCTTATGTCTTAGATTGAAGAAATAGGGGGAGATAAGCATTCATATCTGCAGTGGTAGATGATTCTGCCTAACTAACAGTATGTGCTTGAGTGGGTGAATGGGGAAAAATAAAATAAATGCTTCTGAAAATGAGCCTTCAGCAAGCTTATATTCTCCAAGGGGGAGACATCCTCCAATAGGGAGGGAAACTCACTAACATATAACTCCTGGTCATATACCGATATTTCGAAACTTGGTGGTTTCTCCTCAGTGACCGCGGAAAGTGGTAATTTGACTCCTCTGCCTTTTCAGTTTTAAGAAGAATGCAATCCCAGAAAAGGTTGGCGTGCAATACCATAGTATGTTTGTTGAGTTTTCAAAAAACTAACCAAAGGTGCCATCTAAGAAGCAAAAGAAAATCATAAAAGAGCAAAACAAGCTACATTTTCTTGTGAAAAGTAGAAAATATAAAAAGATATCCTCTAGACACAAGTGCTGAGGGCAAGTTCTTGGAATGAATCCGCAAGGGACTAAAATACAACAAACTAATAAATTCCAAGGATAAGTACCGCACCGTTCCAGCAACTTACAGAGCAGCTTGGTGTTGCAATGACTGCAAGAAATATTGAATTATAAACAAAGCTTGCTCTTATGTCTTAGATTGAAGAAATAGGGGGAGATAAGCATTCATATCTGCAGTGGTAGATGATTCTGCCTAACTAACAGTATGTGCTTGAGTGGGTGAATGGGGAAAAATAAAATAAATGCTTCTCAAAATGAGCCTTCAGCAAGCTTATATTCTCCAAGGGGGAGACATCCTCCAATAGGGAGGGAAACTCACTAACATATAACTCCTGGTCATATACCGATATTTCGAAACTTGGTGGTTTCTCCTCAGTGACCGCGGAAAGTGGTAATTTGACTCCTCTGCCTTTTCAGTTTTAAGAAGAATGCAATCCCAGAAAAGGTTGGCGTGCAATACCATAGTATGTTTGTTGAGTTGTCAAAAAACCAACCAAAGGTGCCATCTAAGAAGCAAAAGAAAATCATAAAAGAGCAAAACAAGCTACATTTTCTTGTGAAAAGTAGAAAATATAAAAAGATATCCTCTAAGACACAAGTGCTGAGGGCAAGTTCTTGGAATGAATCCGCAAGGGACTAAAATACAACAAACTAATAAATTCCAAGGATAAGTACCGCACCGTTCCAGCAACTTACAGAGCAGCTTGGTGTTGCAATGACTGCAAGAAATATTGAATTATAAACAAAGCTTGCTCTTAT
>CM031610.1:52490525-52515525 GCA_018398815.1 Conus ventricosus | reverse complement strand
AGGAAGAAAGGAAGAAAGAAAGAAGAGAAAAGAAAGAGAGAGAGAGAGAGAGAGAGAGAGAGAGAGAGAGAGAGAGAAAGAAAGAAAGAAAGAAAGGGTTCACATGCAGAGTTCGCAGTTTGCTGGCTTCGTGTGTGGAAGGTACAAACTTGCAGCCTTCAGACTGCCCAGGCATTTCTTCAGGTGAGAGAGCTGTGAGTGGTAGTAGGCTGGTTGGTGGACAGCGGGCGAGGCTTTCATTCACAGTGTGTGGAACGAAGTGTGATGGAGCGCAGGGGAGTTGTAGTCTGGTGATGGGCTGATGTGGTGGTGGTGGTGGTGTGGGTTTAAGCGAGGGGCTGGACGCAGCGGTGGATGAAGGATTTCCCTTTGGACCGGGTCTTTGGAGTTGAAGGTGTTGATATTGGTTCTTTTTTTGGTTTGGTCTGTAGTGTTCATGTGCCTCTGTGCTGTTTGTTTGTTGTTGTTTGTTGTTGCTTTTTAAAAGTTAAATAGCAGTGGCGGGAGGCAGCAGAAGAGAGTTCATCTGTGAAAGTTTTGGGGGCATTTTTCGAACATCACAACGCGCGCGCGCACGCGCGCACGCACGCACGCACGCACGCACGCACACACACACACACACACACTCGCTACATCACTCTCACCACCCCAAAGGGGGGAGAGAAAGAGAGGGGACGAGAGAGAGAGAAAGGAGGAGAGAGAGAGAGAGGGGTGAAGGAAACCTTTCATAATGATCCCCATTAAATTCAGTCAATAAAAGAAAAAACTTCCAACGTGTGGACACCACCCCCCCCCCCCCCCCCACCCCACCCCTTCGGTTTTTCCCTGCATCCTTCCTGTCCTAATCAAGCATACAGAGAGAGAAATAGGGAGGGAGAGAGAGAGAGAGACAGAGAGAGAGAGAGAAAAGAGGGGGAAAGGGAGAGAAGGGGAGAGGGGGGAAGGAGAGAGAGAGAGGGAGGAGTGTCACCCCAAAATGGGGGTGCTGATATTCAACTCGCCTCAGCTCAAAGAACTCGCGACAACTCATCACCCACACTTCACGTCGGATTCAAGAAAAATATAATTTCAACAATATTTAATCACAAATGCGGAGTGTGTGTCTGTGTGCGTGATCAAAAATATGTTTCTTTTTTCTTTTTTATATAGTATAATGTCTTGCAGCGTTCTTATCTGTCAATCTCGCGTAACCCTGCGATGTCGTTGTCTTCTCCTCGACGATGTCGACTGCGATGGTTTGCCCCGTCTCGATCTTCAGGAGGCGTCACGTCCACGGCGTCAGTTGATAGGACTTCAAGAGGCGTCAACGTCCAAGACAGTCCAGTTGACAAGACTTCAGGAGGCGTCAACGTCCAAGACAGCCCAGTTGATAAGACTTCAGATAGAGGTTATCGAAACCCACCTGCACAGGACCCAAGTGGGCAGCAGTTGTCCTATCCACGAATAATCTACCCGCAGAGACTTGTTTATGTATTTTATTTGTAAACATGAAAAGACAGACATGACAACACAAATGCACACAACCTAGTGCGTAGTCCATGTCTGCATGTGTCTACTGCGGTACGATGACATAATAAATAAAAAAAAAAAAGTGCAGATGGAACGATACATAAAATTTGAGAATGACCCCACTCCACCCCGGGGCCCGCCACTCTCCTCCATCTGCAAAAAAGATGTAATATCAATGAATCAACCCTAACTACGACGGCCATAACTGTGATACGAACAATAAATTGGAATATGAAAAATATTTTAAATATGGACTTTGATGTACGTGCGACAATCTTCGCACCAAAAAACTACACATCCATTCAATAAACCAATTGAACTTTTTCCCCTCTTGACTTCCTTAATCTACATAACAAATATAATAATACAAGGGTGTGACTAGACTCACTGGTAAAAAGATGGAGTAACGAGCGAAACGCTCAGAGTTCCCCGACCGCCAGCGACCCGCGTGCCAGAGTCCCTCAGATGTTGGTCAGGGTCAATCCTCTGCGCGCTCGATTATGTGGTTTGCAGCACGAACCGGGCCACGGTAGATGTTGAGATCGATTCGAATTGGTGTTTCAACGACTGTGATCCTCGCTGACTTGCGGTATAGGCAGATGCAACGTCTTCTTTGAGTTCTGATTTCTTCCCGTCGAATCGCTGCTGCTTTTGCCAGTCTCCAAAAATCGTCCTTTTACTTCTTGTCATTTCCCTAGAGAGATGTCTTGACAACGTTTGCTTAGAAATGACATATGAAGATTTGATGCTTGTAGAATAGCTGATGATACTTCTGTAGATTCGCGGGCGCGATAAAAAAAATATAAAATATTATAAGCAAAACGTGGTGTTTTGAGAGACTGCTAAATGGAGGAAAAATGATTAAAGTGCAAGTTGAGCAGCCTGGACAATATTTTGCGTCACGGCTTACGTGAAGAGTCTGTGACGTAATTTGTGGTGACCACAAAAAGATGTGGGGGTCATGAGGAAGTCCAGAATTGGTCTCAGGTGTTTGGTTCGAGAGGGCTGTGGGCGTTACATATATGCCCCCGCTTAAGATTAAAACAGGGTCAAAAACCTCTTTTAACCCAAGATAAGCCGAAGATAAACAACTGGCTTGACCAACCAATGACGAGAGCAATAATTCAATTCAATAACAATCTTTAAATTCAAACTTCACCATAATAACCAACAATTGTATCCCATCAAAACCATTTCCCCTCCCAATGAAATGAAAACTATATTATGTACTTGTAAAGATCAAACGAAATACGTCATAGTCATGATAGTGACCATGACGTCAAACTTGCGAGAGCTAAATTCGTGTCCTGAGACACGACTTACCTCCCTTAGCTAAATTAAAAGTACAGGCCAATTTCAAAAAAAGGGAGATAAGGTGCATTTTATACTTCAACATACCCACAATCAATCGAATGGAATTTAAATGGGTCGCAATATGTCAGCCAGGTCCCTAAGTCTCTTATTACTTAGCGCACTAGGCTACTATGATGGGTAGCAAACGAGCCTCTTGCTTCCAAGGGAAACGGTGCATAGATAGCCCCCGACATCTGCTGGGGAAACCGCTCATACCCCTATGATGAGAGACCAGCACGATGCCAAAACGAGCATTTCCCCCGCTCACTTTTTGCTTGATGGGCCGTAAACCATTGTTCTCTAACAATACTGAACGGTGCAAAAGATGGCACCCGACATAAATTAAACCCAAAACTCATACCTACGATGAGTGTTTAATGTGATGCCAAACGAGTGTTCTCTTAACAACCCAGTGTGCTATGATTGGGCCCACATAATGTTCATGCCACTGTGCATGAACAGAAACTTGTTACCGTTATGGGTAAAAAATCACCCCCTTAAAAAACCCTGACGTAAGAACGATGCGGCCCCAAATATAAACTATCATAGAAAATACTCCCATATTATGCTGATCAGCCAGCTTGCTAATCAACTCAAATAGTCTGTATTTTCTAAAAATTTAAAGGTATAGACACACATTTCCTAAAAAATGCAGTTTTATATTGACTGCCAAATTATAATCCATGCCCACCACTTCCCAGTATTATATCGACTGACTCATCATCTGAACTCAGTATAAAATGCAGTATCATATGGACTGCCATTTTAATTCTATTTTATATAGAAAAGTACACACTGCGAACTAATGAACAAATCTCGAAAACACATGTGACTTACAACCACATATGAACTTGCTATCTTTGGATCACACTGTTTAATGAATCCTTGACATGTAGTCAGCCCATGTTTTCTTCTCCTGAAATAACTCGAAGAGGAGAAGGAATGCTGCTGCAGTTGTAGTGCCCAGGCATGAGTCTTCCATTGTCGTCTTTGATCTCTTGAGTACTCAAGGGGCGATGGTCTGTTTCCAGCGTGAATGTACACCAAAAAAGTACGGCTCAAATTTCTTAATGGCCATACGCGCCTAGACATTCCTTTTCTATGGGGGAAAGTAGTTCGCTCTGCCTTGTTGAGTTTCTTGCTACTGTAGGAAACAGGCCTTATATCTCCGTCCTTTTCTTGTAGGAGTACTCCCCCCAAAACCTTGTCTGAAGCGTCGGTTCTCAAGACGTATTCTTTCCTACAATCTGGTTAGGAATTTGACTACTGGTTTCTTTGCAAGACTCTCTTTCAGAGCACTGAATGCTCGCTCACATTCAGAATTCCATTTCCCCAGATCTGGCTTTCCTTTCTTGGTTGCGTCGTCAGCGGGGGGGGCCCAATCTCAGCAAATTTTGGAATAAATTTCGATAATACCCGGGCTAATCCCAAGAAAGCTCTGATCTGTTTCTTAGTATGCGGCCTCTCTGCATTCAATAGCCTCTAACTTTGTCCGACTCTGGCTTGAGAGTGCCATTAGAAAGTTCGTGTCCAAGGAATGACATTTCCCTTATAACTAGGAAAAACATTTTGATTGGCTTTGCGTTAAACCTTCCTCCTTCAGTCTCTTGAGGACTGATTCAATTGCTGTGTGTGTTCATTCCAATCCACGCTAGAAATCAGGACATCATCGATGAGTTGTGAATGTCTTCTCTTTTATTTGGTTCCCAGTAGTTTTCTCATCATTCGACAAAACACCGCACTGGCTTTTGGGGCATTCAAAGGCATTCTTTTTCCATGTATATTGTCCCTCTGGTGTGCTGAAGGCCGTTTTCAGCTGATCTTCCTTTCGCATTGGAATCTGCCAAAAACCCTTTTGCACAAATCGATCTTGGAAGAAATTACTCAATCTGGCAAAGACCCCGTCTATATCGGCATAGGCTCAGCGTTCGAATTGGGGTCACTTGATTTAACCCCTGTAATCAGTACAAAATCGGGACTGATCCACCCTTTTTTCTTCACCAAAACAATTGGTGCATTGTAGGGTGAAGATGTTTTTTCAATGACTCCCATTTTCTCCATTGAGCAGCTTCTTCTTTGATAATGTTCATCTGTGAGTGGGGCAACGGATTTTGAGCCACTCGGATCGGGTCATCAGTAGCGAAAATTGAGTTCGATTCTTCAAGTGTAGTGGGATCCAGGCAAGTCCGGAAAGCACTTCTTTATACTTGAAGATGATTTCCCCCAATGTCATTTTTCTGACTTTGTTTCAATCTTCAGAGGCTTTCCCTGAGGGGTAGTCTTCTGTTTGTTTCAGTGGAAACAGCGGCACACTTTCTTCACAGAAATTGTCTGTTTTTTCTTCATGGATGATGACAGACACTTGTGCTCTGGTTCTTTCCTCTCATGATATTTCTTGCCCAGATTTATGTGATATAATTTTTCTTTCCCTTTGATTAGTATCTGGTAGTCCCCTTGTTGATCTTCTTGGTGACTACAAAAGGACCTTTCCTTTGACAGCTGGAGTCTCTTAGTTTGTCCGGAAGAAAGCCCAAACACTTTATCTCCTTCCCAAAGTACGTTATGTGCCTTCTTATCGTAAGCTTTGACATAACGTTTCTTTCCCTTCTTCTGGTTTTCTACGGCAATCTTGCAGGTCTCCTGAATAGTCTTAGTTGCTTCTTTTTCCCCTGTATCATGGCGCTTCGCCTTAACTTCAATTGATTTCACATGTTTTAATCTCTGGGTATTTCTCCATTTCAATGATTCCCGGTACTGGGGAGTCCTCCGCCCAAGAACTTCAACCTTTCCGTGTTTAGTATGGTGTTTAGGTTTACAATGGCTGTGGGCAAGTTAGTGTGGAGTTGTTCGCAAAACGAACGACTTTACTTTTTCCGTTATAGCATTCTGCGGGAAAATCCGGGTGCCCCTGAGTTTGTGTGGCTCAGTGTCTCTCATGGCTTCCGCTTTGGTTCCCTCGACTTTCACCGTACAATAATATGGGTTCGGTCTCTGCATCCTAGCATTGGTGGCGGCCTGTGGTACCCTCTTCTGGAACAGTGCCCCCTATTATTTTGACACCTGCGTATTATCAGGGCAGTATCTGACATAATGAGGTCCTCCACACTTGTGACATCCTTTTCTTGGAGCACGTAAAAACGATGGTGGTCCTCTGACATAGTTACTTTTTTCTTGGCTTTCCCCTCTGTCCTTCCTTCTGCCGGGGTTTTTTATCAATTCTTGGGGGCTTCTATTATCATTAACATTGCCCGACCTTCCATTTGATTTTATTTGTTGTCTGGAGTTGCTGACCCCTAGAACTTGTTGTTTGCCATTGATGAGTCGCTTCTAGCCAATCTCGACTCGTCAAACAGCTCAGCCGCATCAGTACTTCTTGCTTTCTGAGGGGGCTTTCTCCTGATGAAACGCGCCTTATCCATAGGCAGTGTTTCCCGGAATCTTTCCATGATAAGCATCTCTTTGAGATTTTCTTCTTCCTTTCTAGACATTTCGATCCATCTTTTCAGCATGTGATCGAGGTCTTTCCAGTATACATTATTCTCCTCGCCGTCGCGGGGTTTCGCACTACGGAACTTCTTCCGGTAAATCACCGCGTTCAACTGATTCCGTTTGAGCAGTGTACATTTTATCACTTTGTAACGGCATGTCTTCGATTGGAATTTGGACATAGGCATCCCTAGCTTCCCCTTCAAGAGAGGCGCTAATCTCGTGGGCCCCCCTATCCCGTTCCATCTGTTCAAGGTCGCGACGCGTTCAATTGAGTCAGGTACGCTTCAATGTCATCGCGATTTCTAAGAATGGGATTTTGACTTTGCAAAACCCATTGTGCTTGGCCAATACTGCTTTTTGGTGAGCACTGATACGCACGTTGGATTCAATGCGTCTGAGTTCTAAAACATGCTCGCGCTCAGCTGCCGTTCCCCCTTCCTCGCGTTCACGTTCCTCACGCTCACGTTCATGGCCAAACCGTCTTTCTTCGCGTCGGTTAGCCAATCTCTTTTCTTCGCGCTCGGGAGCCAATTCTCTTTTCAATGTACTCGATCAAATCGCCGTCTTTCAATCCAAGGGCTTCACCCTGCGCTTTGAACATGACAAAAACAGGGTCCATAGTGACCTGACTTTGAGATGCCGTTACTGCACTGCCTGACCCTGACCTCTTGGCATTTAACGAATAATTATATCAATGGCAATAAGATAATATCCAAATTCTATAACTTACATACAGAGTTACACAAGGTTTAAAAGTCTCTTCACTTAAACAGCAGTGTGTACTTGTTACATATATACCGTATCACACTGCCCGGGATAGGGCATGTGATCCCACTCCAATCCGAGTTCGACTGTATGAGTCAAACAAATAAAAAATATGGTCAAATCCCATCCCCAGGATTTACAATTATATGAATTAGAAATGATATTACCAGTGGGTTTATACCTACTACTAGATTCACTGGTTGATTACTTTCCAAGAATTTTAAAGATATTTATCAACGTTATCGAATATTTTTTTTGAAAATTCTTTGTTATAATGAAATAAAGATGAATTTGGATAAATTTAGAAAAACTTCCTAACGTATGCAGAAATGGAGCCTGCACCCCCCTAGAAGGACTGGGCTCCACCCAACCTCCCCCATCCCCCGTGAAGGGAGAAAGGAAAAAAAAAAACTGCCGACAAGGTCCCAGCTGATGGAGGGGCGAGTTGGGGATCCAAAGGATCCCACGCTTGCCACCAATATGTCACACCAATGGGGTGCTGATATTCAACTCGCCTCAGCTCAAGAACTCGCCGACAAATCATCACCCACTTCACGTCGGATTCAAGAAAAATATAATTTCAACAATTTTAATCACAAATGACGGAGTGTGTGTCTGTGTGCGTGTCATGAATATGTTTTCTTTTTTTTTTTTTATTAGTATAATGTCTTTTCAGCGTTCTTATCTGTCAATCTGCGTAATCCTGCGATGTCCGTTGTCTTCCTCGACGATGTCGGACTGCGATGGTTTGACCCCTCTCCCATCTTCAGGAGGCGTCACGTCCCGGCAGTCCGTTGATAGGACTTCAAGGGCGTCAACGTCCAAGACAGTCCAGTTGAAAGGGCTTCAGGAGGCGTCAACGTCCAAGACAGTCCAGTTGATTAAGACTTCAGATAGAGGTTAGCGAAAACCCACCTGCACAGGAGCAAGTGGCAGCAGTGTCCTATCCCACGAATAATCTACCCCCAGCAGACTTGTTTATGTATTTTATTTGTAAACATGAAAAGACAGACATGACAAAAACAATGCACACAACTAGTGCGTAGTACCATGTCTGCATGTGTCTACTGCGGTCGATGACATAATAAATAAAAAAAAGAAAGATGCAGATGGAACGATACATGAAATGAGAATGACCCCACTCCACCCCCGGGCGCACTCTCCTATCTGCCAAAAAGATGTAATATCAATGAATCAGCTAACTTTTTGAAGGCCCATAACTGTGTACCGAAAATAAATTGGAATATGAAAAATATTTTAACATATGGACTTTGATTGTTCGTGCGACAATCTTGCACCAAATAAAACTAACATCCATTTCAAAAACAATTGAAATTTTTCCCTCTTGGGCTTCCTTAATCTACATAACAAATAATTAATATACAAGGAAGTGGACTAGACTCACTGGTAAAAAATGAGTAAACGAGCGCACGCTCAGAGTTCCCGACCGACCCCCCGGGCCCCCCAGCGGCCAGAGTCCTCAGATGTCTGGTCAGGGTCAATCCCCTGCGCGCTCGATTATGTGGTTTGGAGCACGAACCCCGGGGCCCCGGTAGATGTTGAGATCGATCGAATTGGTTTTTTCAACGACTGTGATTTCCCCCGCTGACTTGCGGTTTTAGGCAAGATGTAACGTCTTTTTTGAGTTCTTTATTTCTTCCCCGTCGAAATTTGCTGCTGCTTTCTGCCCCGTCTCCAATAACCGTCCTTTTACTTTTTCGTCATTTCCTAGAGAGATGTCTTGAACGATGCTTAGCAATGACATATGAAGATTTGTTTCATTTTTAAAATAGCTGATGATACTTCTGTAGATTCGCGCGCGATAAAAAAAAATAATATATATATATAAGCAGACGTGGTGTTTTGAGACTGCATCAATAGGAGGAAAAAAAGATTTAGAGTGCAAGTTGAGCGCTGGACAAAATTTTGCGTCACGGCTTACGTGAAGAGTCTGTGACGTAATTTGTGGTGACGCAAAAAAGATGTGGAGTCTATGAGGAAGTCCAGAATTGGTCTCAGGTGTTTGGTTTTGAGAGGGCTGTCGCGTTACAGAGAGAGAGGGAGGGAAAAGGGGGGGAAGGAGGGGAGGGAGAGGGAGGGAGGGAGGAGGGGGGGGAGGGAGAGAGAGAGGGGGGAGGAGAGACACAGAGGAGGGGGAGGGAGGGGGGAGGGAGAGACAAGAGAGAGGGGAGGGAGGGGGGAGGGAGAGGGGCACAGAGAGAGGGGAGGGAGGAGAGGGGAGGGAAGAGAGAGAGGGGGGGGAGGGATGGGAGACGAGGGGGAGGGAGAGACAGAGAGAGAAGAGGGGAGGGAGAGTGAGAGAGAGGGAGGAGAGAGAGAGGGAGAGAGAGGGAGGAGGGGGGGAGGGAGAGTGATGGAGGGAAAAGAGAGATGGAGGGAGAGAGGGGAGGGAGGGGGGAGGAGAAGGGAGGGAGAGGAGAGGAGGGAGGGAAGGAGGAGAGGAGAGAGGGATGGAGGAAAAGAGAGACAGAGAAGGGGGGGGAGGGAGAGGAAGAGACAAAAAGGGAGGGAGAGAGAGAGAGATGGAGGGAGAGAAGAAGAGAGACTGGAAGGGAGAGAGAGAGGGAGGGAGGGAGAGAGAGATGGAGGAGAGAGAGGAGGGGGGAGGGAGAAAGAAAGAGAGAGAGGGATGGATAGGAGGGAGGGAAAAGAGAGGGAGGGAGAGAGGGGAGGGGGGAGAGAGATCAAGCTCAAAAGTTTATGTGTTTAAGTTCAGCCATTCACAATTAGAAAAGGGTAGGTGGGGGGGGGAAAAGGAAGGGGCGAGGGATGGGGGGGGGGGGGGGGGGGGGGGGAGGGAGAAAGAGGAGGGGACAGAAAAAAATATTTAAAATCAAATATCATGTCATTGTAAGGATACAAAGATCGACGGAATGGAATCATATTGCGGTTATTGGCATAGGTGAAGATTAACATTCTACGGACTGGAACCAATTCGTTATTTGGTTTGTGAAGTTAACTTTCTTGATATATATTTTTGCCGGTTATTTGGCATACGGGAAGATCTAACAATTCTAGCGACATGGGAATCCATATTGGGTTATTGGCATACAGGTGAAGCATAAACTATAGTATTCTACCGACAATGAATCCATATTGCGGTTATTGGGCATCAGTGTGAGGCATCTAAACTATAGATTCGACGCGACATGGAATCCATATTGGGTTATTTGGCATCAGGTGTGAAGCATCCCAACTGATTCGACGCGACATGGAATCCTATTGGGTTATTGGCATACGTGTGAAGCACTAACTATAGCATTCGACGCGACATGGAATCCATATTGTGGTTATTTGGCATACAGTGTGAAGCACCCAAATATAGCATTCGACGCGACTGGAATCATATTGCGGTTTTTTTGGCTACAGTGTGAGCACCTAAAATATAGCATTCGAGCGACATGGAATCCATATTGGGTTATTTGGCATACGTTTTGAAGCACCTAACCTATAGCATTCCCCACGCGATCATGGAAACTACATATTGCCGGGGGTTATTTGGCATACAGTGTGAAGCACTAACTATAGCATTCGACGCGACATGGAAAAATTTTTGCGGTTATTTGGATACAGTGTGAAGCATCTAACATTCTCGCGACCCTGGAATCCATATTGCGGTTATTTGGCATACAGTGTGAAGCACTACTTCCTTAAGATACGATGAGGGCGACTGCATCGAGCTTGCTTTTTTTTCATTTTCTTTTTCTTTTTCAAAAAGATCATTTTTAAAAAGTTTCTATACAAGCAATTCTTTCCTTCCCGGCACTGACACCGCTTGCCGGTTTGCCTGTGTTCCGGACAAGGATCCCCTTCTCACAGCACTGACACCGTCTGCCATTTTTTTTCCTGTTTTTCCCGGGGCAAGGATCCCTTTCCCCACCAGCATGACACACGCATGCCACTGTCTTCCTGTGTTCCCGGACAAGGATCCCTTCCTCCCAGCACTGACACCGCTTTCCACTGTTTGCCTGTGTTCCCCCCCAAGGATCCCCCTTTCCCCACCAGCATGACACACGCATGCCACTGTTTTTGCCTGTGTTCCCCGGACAAGGATCCCTTCCTCACCAGCACCGACACACGCCTCTGCCACTGTCTTTCCTGTGTTCCCCGGACAAGGATCCCTTCCTCACCCGCACCGACACACGCTTGCCACTGTCTTTCCTGTGTTCCCGGACAAGGATCCCTTCCTCACAGCACCGACACACGCTCTGCCACTGTCTTTCCTGTGTTCCCCGGACAAAGGTCCCCTTCCTCACCAGCAATTAAACACGCAGTGCCACTGTCTTTCCTGTGTTTCCCGGACAAGGATTCCCTTTCTCACCAGCACTGACACACGCACTGCCACTGATTTGACTGTATTTGCGGGAACTGGCGAGAAGGCCGTCCATCGCTTTTGTGTTGTCTTTTAAACAAGCCATTATTTGTTCACCTACACCGTTCCCATTCTGTTTTTTCAACGATGGATCGTCCGTTGCACTTTCAACACTGATCTCGTTGTCAGCATGAAGTGTGTTGTATTTCGCCTCCTGTGTCTGTGTGTGTTACCTGTTTGTGTTGACTGTCTCATGTTAACTGGCACATCACAACTTGCATTATCCAAATTTTCTCCTCCATTTTTGGAACACTGTCACTGTCGGTTGGGTTGAATGAAGTGAAAGTACTGGCAGAGTGACTCGAAGCACATTCATCAGCACACAGAATCAGGTTGTCGTCTCCAAACGTGTCAAAAGCTGTCGTATTCTGTTTGCTATGTAACAAACTTGGAGGGGTTGGAAGGACCAGGGGCAGGGGGACGAGGATGGACTTACCTTATGCTGTAGAGTCACTGAATTTTTGTGTGCCTCAGCTCTCCTCCTGTCCCTACATACATGCGTCGGTATACGACAGTGTCACTACGGGTAGGCTGTGAAGGCTGGTTCACTGGTGTCACTCGAAGGACGACTACCATCTGGTTCCCTCTGCCTTCAATTTTAATGGAAGACAATGACAATGCCTGCATCAAAGTGTCCAAAACACCTTCTAAAGGAGACAATGACAATTCCTGCATCAGAGTGTTCAAAACACTTTCTAAAGGTGACAGTAACAATACCTGCATCAGAGTTTTCAAAACACTTTCTAACGGAGACAATGACAATGCCTGCATCAGAGTGTTCAATACACTTTCTGAAAGACAGAGTGACAATGCCTGCATCAGAGTGTTCAAAACACTTTCTAAAGGAAGACGGTGACAATTCCTGCAATAATGTGTTCAAAAACACCTTCTAAATGAAGACAATGACAATTCCTGCATCAGAGTGTTCAAAACACTTTCTAAAGGAAGACAGTGACAATTCCTGCATCAGAGTATTCAAAACACTTTCTAAAGGAGACAATGACAGAGTGTTCAAAACACTTTCTAAAGGAAGACAGTGACAATTCCTGCATCAGAGTGTTCAAACCACTTTCTAAAGGAAGACAGTGACAATTCCTGCATCAGGGTGTTCAAAACACTTTCTAAAGGAAGACAGTGACAATTCCTGCATCAGAGTGTTCAAAAGACTTTCTAAAGGAAGACAGTGACAATTCCTGCATCAGAGTGTTCAAAACACTTTCTAAAGGAAGACAGTGACAATTCCTGCATCAGGGTGTTCAAAAAACTTTCTAAAGGAAGACAGTGACAATTCCTGCATCAGAGTGTTCAAAAAACTTTCTAAAGGAAGACAGTGACAATTCCTGCATCAGAGTGTTCAAACAAAACACTTTCTAAAGGAGACAGGAAGCCATGCACAGGCATAATGCACTAGTTTTTCACGGAAAATTGCAGTCTTTTCCTGTTCTTTGAAAATCCGTCTTGCTGACAGCCAAGCAAGGGAAGCTACTCGAGAGGGAGAGAGAGGGGGGGGGGGAAGAGGGAGATAGAGGGGTGAGGGAGAGAGGAGGAGAGGGAGAGAGAGACGGGAGGGGAGAGAGGGAGGGAAGAGAGCGGGAGGGGAGAGGAGAGAGAGGGGGAGAGAGAAGGGGCGGGAGAGAGAGGAACAGAGAGGGGGGAGGGAGGGAGAGGCGGAGAGGGAGAGAGGGGTGGAGAGATCGACGGGGAGAGAGAGGGAGAGAGAAAGAGGGAGGGAGAGGGAGGGAGGAAGAGAGAGAGAGATGAGAGAGAGAGAGAGAGAGAGAGAGAGAGAGGAGAGAGAGAGAGAGAGAGAGAACTTATTGTGTCCACTAAATTTGGTGAAAAAAACAAATCCACATACATCAATACCACCTCCCCGTTCACCCTCTCTCCCTCACTTTCCTACGCTTTTCCTTCACTCCTTCACCCCACCTCATCCCTGTCACACACGTACATACACGCGCGCGCGCGCGAGCGCACATACTCTCTCTATCTCTCTCTCTCTCTCTCTCTCTCTCTCTCTCTCGCACACACACACACACACACACACAAACACACACACACACACACACACACACACACACCACACACACACACACACACCACACACACACACCACACATGCGTGCGCGAGCGCACATTCTTTCTCTCTCTCCCTCTCTTTGACACACACACACACACACACACAACACACACACACACACACACACACACACACACACACACACACACACATGCGTGCGCGAGCGCACATTCTTTCTCTCTCCTCCCTCTCTTTGACACACACACACCACACACACACACACACACACACACAACACACACACACACACACACACACACACACACACATGCGTGCGTGCGCGAGCGCACATTCTTTCTCTCTCTCCCTCTCTTTGACACACACACACACACACACACCACACACACACACACACACACACACAACACACACACAGATTAAAGACAAAGCATGTTCAGACATAACTTTCCCCTGACGAGGACAATTCCCAGCCAGCTGTAGTCCCCGCAGTTTATCTATTTACTGCTTGCGCCGTGGGAGAAAGCCACGCCCTTCATGACGCGAGCTAGACAGGCGCTCGACTGAATGAAGACCGCCGTGGTCTGGAGTTGTAGTGGTTTCACCTGTCGGCGAAACAGCGACGAGTCGGGCTGCGGGAGGCGCACAGCAGTTTGCTTGATAGTAACCGCCCGTATAACGCTAACTGCTGGCCATACGCTAACAGCAGTGCCCACTCCCTTGCGATATGGCCCACTCCCTTGCCGATATGGCCCACTCCCTTGCCGATATGGCCCACTCCCTTGCCGATATGGCCCACTCATTCTATCCCACACAGCCGCACCTCAAGTTCCACCAAATTCCCGTGCACTGGAAGTACTGTTTATTTCTGGGATGCAGGTGCTCTCTCTCTCTCTCTCTGGCGTTCTCTCTCACAGTGACCAGGAACAGTGCGGACAGAAGCGCTGACTGGTTCTCACTGAACGCACTTAAAGCAGACGTACTATGGTATGCATTCATTCATGAGGTGGGCGAGGATGCGTTACTGTGTGTCATTACAGAGATCGTGTGTTTATTGCTCAGTTTGTGACTGCTGTAAGAATAGGTGCTGCTGTTAGCACAAGCCGCGCACAAGCGTCTTTTTTCCCTGTGGGATCTGCGGTCTTAGAGAATATGTGCTGGTATATCCATGAGGACACTTCCGTTAAGGTTCTGATGTGTCGCAGCCGGTGGTCATCACACCATAGCATCTGACAGGGAGCAGTTAAAAGTCCCTTGACTCCTAACTGGAATGCTCTGAGCGTGCCTGCACTCTGTACTGTCAATACAGCGCAGGCTTCCAAGGGTGATGCAGGGTGGCTCCCGACTGGTTGCTTTGATAGACGAGGGTAATAGTTCTGTGGGTGCTATTGGTGCCGTCAGCATATCTTTTTTCTTCTTGTACTGTCGAACGAGCCCCGCGCCATTTATGAAGCGAACAAGAAAGACACGCTGTAGATTGAGACCCCTGTGAGGTCCAAACAGCCATTTGCTCACAGTCGATCCGGATCCACCCCAAATTTCACAAGTTTGTTAACATCAATATATCTAAACAGCGTGACACACACACACACACACACACACACACACACACACACACACACACACACACACACACACACACACACAACACTCTCTCTCTCTCTCTCTCTCTCTCTCTCTCTCTCTCTCTCTCTCTCTGTTCTGGGACAGGTCCAGTTTAACTCTCCAGAGGGGCTGTTCTGGGCTGGTGCCAGATTAACTCCCAGGAGGGGGGGGGGGGGGGGCAGGGGGCCTATTTTTGTGCCGGGGCAGTTTAACTCTCCAGGGAGGGACTGTAGCAGGCTTGTCCGGGTTTAAACTTCCAGGGAGGAGGGGGGGGGGGCTGTTTTAGGCCAGGTCAGTTTAACTCTCTGGGGGGGGGGGGGGGGGGGGGGGGGGGGGCGTTTTGAGCTGGCGCCGATTAACTGCCAGGAGGGGGAGGAGCTGTTCTGGGCCTTGTCTAGTTTAACTCTCCAGGGGGGCTGTTCTATGACAGTCCCAAAATTTAAAACTTCCCTGGAGGGGGGCTGTTTGGGACAGGTTCAGTTTAACTCTCCAGAGGGGCTGTTCTGGGTGGTGCCAGATTAACCCCTCAGGAGGAGAGAGAGAGAGGGGGGGCTGTTTTGTGGCCAGGGCCAGTTTAACTCTCCAGGGAGGCCTGTACCAGGCTGGAGCCAGATTAACTCCTCAGGAGAGGGGGTTGGGGGGTGCTGCTCTAGGTAAGGTCCAGTTTAACTCTCTAGGGAAGCTGTTCTTGGCCGGTGCCAGATTAATTCCCCAGGAGGAGGAGGGGGGCTGTTCGGCCCTTGTTAGTTTAACTCTCCATGGGGGCTGTTCATGACGGTGCCAAGTTAACCCCCTGGAGGGGGTTGTTCTGGGGACAATCCAGTTTAACTCTCCCAGGGGTGTTCTGGGCTGGTGCCAGATTAACTCCCCAGGAGGGGGAGGGGAGCGGGGGGGGGGGGGCTGTTTTGTCCCAGGGCCAGTTTAACTCTCCAGGGAGGCCTGTACCAGGCTGGAGCCTGATTAACTGCCCTAGGGAGGGGGGGGGGGGGTGCTAGAGCCTGATCCAGCTTAACTCTCTGGGGGGGGATTTTTTGGGCAGTGCCTTTATTAACTCCCCAGGAGGGGGAGGGGCCTGTTCGGGGCCTTGTCTAGTTTAACTCTCCAGGAGGGCTGGTCCATGACGGTGCCAGATTAACTCCCCTGGAGAGGGGCCGGCTGTTTGGGACATTTCCCAGATAACTCTGCAGAGGGGCTGTTCTGGGCTGGTGCCAGATTAACTCCTCAGGAGAGAGAGAGAGGGGGGGGGGGGGGGCTGTTTTGTGCCAGGGCCAGTTTAACTCTCCAGGGAGGCCGTACCAGGTTTGCAGTCAGATTAATTCCCCGGGAGAGGAAAAGAGAGAGAGGAGGGGAAAAGAGGGGGGAGAGAGGAGAAAAGGAGAGGAGAGACAGGGGGGGGGGGCTGCTCTAGGCCAGGTCCAGTTTAACTCTCTGGGGGGGCTGTTTGGGCTGGTCCCAGATTAATCCCCAAGAGGGGAGGGGGCTGTTCTGGGGCCTTGTCTGGGTTTAACTCTCCAGCGGGGGCTGTTCCATGACGTGCCAGAATAACTCCCCTGGAGAGGGGGCCTGTTTCTGGGACAGGTCCAGTTTAAACTCTCCAGAGGGGCTGTTCGGGGCTGGTGCCAGATTAAGTCCCCAGGAGAGGGCGGGGGGGGGGGGGGGGGGGACTGCTTTGTGCCGGGCCAGTTTAATTACCAGGGAGGCATGTTTTAGGCTGCAGCCAGATTAACTCCCCAGGAGGGGGGGGGGGGTTTGCTTAGGCCGGGTTTCCAGTTTAACTCTCTAGGGGGGCTGTTTTGGGCTTTGCCAGATCAACTCCCCAAGATGGACCAGCCGCCGTGGCGGAGTGGTTAGGGTCGCGGACTCCCGGCTGGGAGGTCGTGGGTTCGAATCCCTCAGAGTCATGTGGGTTTTTTCTGCCCCGACCGGATTGAAACAAAAACAAAGGACATTTTGTGATCACAAACACGTTATGCCATTTCTTTGAAACAAAAACAAAGGACAGTTGTAGATCAAAAAACACGTTAGCCATTTCTTTGAAACAAAAACAAAGGACAGTTGTAGATCACAAACACGTTATGCCTTTCTTTGAAAAAAAAAACAAGGACAGTTGTAGATCACAAACACGTTATGCCATTTCATTGAAACAAAAACAAGGACAGTTGTAGATCACAAACCCACGTTATGCCATTTCTTTGAAACAAAACAAAGGACAGTTGTGGGATCACAAACACGTTATGCCATTTCTTTGAAACAAAAAAGGACAGTTGTAGATACAAACACGTTATAATGCTGAACAATTAAGTAGAGGGGAAAATAAGTGCAGGTTAGCAATTCTTCAGTCGTTATAGTAAGACTTGGCAAAGATTTTAACTTTATAAAAAAAAAAAAAAATTGAAGATAAAGAAAAGGGGGGAATAAAATTTTAACTATGAGAAGCCCTTCACTAGCGCCTGAGGAACCATCATAATCTCTCTCGAAGGCACATTTATTTGTATTGCCTGCCCCTGGGCCCTTTTCGTCCGCTGGATCGGACTCATCGGGGGAGACACGGCTGATTGTGTCTGTGCTCTTGGTGTCAATGAGACACACCACAGTTCATAATTCTGTGGTGTTCTCACCGCCAAGGGTTCAAAAAAAAGAATCCAACAGCACCCCCAAAGCAGCCAGCGAAGGTAGTAAATGGAACAAAACAAGGTGTGGAGAGGAAAAAAGTTGCTGAAAAACTAAAAGCATTATTCAAAAAGTATAAAATGTAAGGGACAATCTTTGAGCCTAGGGTTGAGGATCCATTCAAGGATGCAAGGGAGGTCAAAAGATATGGAACAGTCTGGGGTGGTCAGCTCTGCTGTTCAATAACCCCAAACTTTTTGAGTGGCTAAAAATTGTACAGAACAAACCCTTTTCTTGGATCTCTTAAGAGATGCAATCTCCCACTGATTGACCAAACAATAGAAGCTGAACAATTAAGTAGTGGGGGAAAACAAGTGCAGGTTAACAATTCTTCAGTCGTTATAGTAATTGACTTGGCAAAGATTTTAACTTAAAAAAAAAAAAAATTGAAGATGAAGAAAATGGGGGAATATATTATAACTATCAGAAGCCTTCACTGCTGCCTGAGGGAACCATCATAATCTCTCTCGAAGGCACATTTATTTGTATTGCCTGCTCCTAGGCCTTTTGTCCGCTGGATCGGACTCATCAAGGAGTTATGCCATTTCTTTGATACAAAAACAAAGGACAGTTGTAGATCACGAACACGTTATGCCCTTTCTTTGAAACAAAAACAAAGGACAGTTGTAGTACAAACACGTTATGCCATTTTCTTTGAAACAAAAACAAAAGGGCAGTTGTAGATCACAAAAAACGTTATGCCATTTCTTTGAAACAAAACAAGGACAGTTGTAGATCACAAACACGTTATGCCCTTTCTTTGAAAAAAAACAAAGGACAGTTGAGATTACAAACACGTTATGGGCCCTTTTTTTTATACAAAAACAAAGGACAGTTGTAAATCACAAACACGTTATGCCCCTTTCTTTGAAACAAAAACAAGGACAGTTGTAAATCACAAACACGTTATGCCATTTCTTTGATACAAAACAAAGGACAGTTGTAGATCACAAACACGTTTGCCATTTTTTGAAACAAAAACAAGGACAGTGTAGATCACAAACACGTTATGCCATTTCTTGAACAAAAACAAAGGACAGTTTTTTTGGTCACAAACACGTTATGCCATTTCTTTGAAACAAAAACAAGACAGTTGGGAGATCACAAACACGTTATGCCATTTCTTTGAAACAAAAACAAGGGGCAGTTGTAGATCACAAACACGTTATGCCATTTTTTTTTTATACAAAAACAAAGGACAGTTGTAGATCACAAACACTTATGCCCTTTCTTTGATACAAAAACAAAGGACAGTTGTAGATCCCCAAAAACGTTATGCCATTTCTTTGAAACAAAACAAAGGACATTGTAGATCACAAACACGTTATGCCATTTCTTTGAAGCAAAACAAGGACAGTTGTAGATCACAAACACGTTTTGCCCTTTCTTTGATACAAAACAAAGGACGTTGTAGATCACAAACACGTTATGCATTTCTTTGAAACAAAAACAAGGACAGTTTGTAGACTCACAAACACGTTATGCATTTCTTTGAACAAAAACAGGACAGTTGTAGATCACAAACCGTTTGCCAATTTCTTTGAAACAAAAACAAAGGACAGTTGTAGATTACAAACCGTTTTGCCTTCTTTTATACAAAAGCAAAGGACAGTTTTTAAATCACAAACACGTTATGCCATTTCTTTGAACGAAAACAAGGACAGTTGTAAATCACAAACACGTTATGCCATTTTTTTGATACAAAACCCGGATCTGGTGGGATTTATGAAACAGTTTTTGTTTTCAAGTGGGAGCAAGATTTTTCCCCACTTGTTAATTGTTTATTGTTTACTGTTGCTGGGCCCCATTTTATATTTACTTTCATGCTGACCTCAGTTTGAATTCTTTCGACGGTCACGCCCGTTCGTGTTGATGGTCGCGGTATCGACAAGTTTCTGGGGACTGTCAGGTGGGTGGGGACTGCGAGGACACCTTCCGGTGGAGGATCCGCAATGTATGCTTTACTTCTTCCGACCTGCCCGTGCAAAGCATATTGGGAACTGGAGAATGGAGATGGAAGAGAGAAAGATGGGGGTGGGGGTGGGAGGGGAGATGTGTGAAGGTTGTATTTTCCCCAGAATCCTTAGCATCGAAGGACATGTATGTGTTTGTGATAGAATAGGAGAGGAAATATGTGTTTGTGATAGAATAGGAGAGTGAAATATGTGTTTGTGGATTAAAAGATATAAGTTTCTTGGAAATTGAAAAAAAAGATAATAAATCAGGTTAAAACAATGAAACGTCTCGATGTGCGGTGTTGATTGTACCGCACTAATGTGGGTTTTCTGACGCGCTCGTCAAGAGGGATGCTCTCTCGAGCTGGCTCTGTTGTCGTTCTGTGGAAGGTGATGATGTCCTTCATATGTTGCATCGGAACAAAACACCCCACTGAGCGCCGCCGAAGTGACTCGCAGCGGTGCGCTGTTTCCTCCGGTGAGTTGCCCCAAGACGACCGTCACGGGGATGCTGGACGTGGACGGCGGTAACAGAACTTCGACCGGGAGAAACTGTGTGTGTTGCTGCGCCTACTGGAGCCGGAATGAGCGGAGGGAGAGTTGTGCCTTTGAGGTAGCTCGAAAGATGAAGACACAAAGAGATAGTTGCGGTTGAAAATGGAACAATCATCTTTCTTGCCCACCCCAATCCTTCTTCCCCCTTCACTCTCCGTCATTTTCTTCTCCCTCCCTCCTCTCTCTCTCTCTCTCTCTCTCTCTCTCTCTCTCTCTCTCTCTCTCTCTCTTCTCTCTCTCTCTCTCTCTCTCTCTCTCTCTCTCTCTCTCTCTCTCTCTCTCCGCCCCCACGCCCGCTGACAGGTGGAACTGCTCCTAGAGAGGACACGATTGAGATGGAAAGATGGTGGACGAGGGAATGACAAGCCTCTGAAAGACAGAGGACTGCGGGACTGACGGCGGGACTCTAAATGGTGATGATGAACTGTGGGCACAAGATGCTGGTGCCCACAACACCCTGACCGAGCTGAAAGCAAGTTGTTCGGGGAGCACATCACAATGGTAGTGACAAAACGCGAATAGTTAAATGCCTTGACATTTTTCTGATACGAAGGCTAGAAAGACAAAAACATGTTATGGGAAGCCAACCAACAAACAAATAGCCAACAAATAAAAGTAGACAAACAAACAATAAGCAAACGGAAAAGGTGCATTAAAAAAAAAAATTTTTTTACACAGTACAAAGATTTCTCGTCGGAGTGCCCCCCCCCCCCCCCCCCCCCCGCCCCCCCCCCCCCCCCCCCCCCCCCCCCCCCCCCCCCCCCCCCCCACATTATGCTACACGCTGTGCAGGATCGGAAAGACTGACGTCCGTACCCACTTCTGGTGGATGTTTCTGGTTACATACTCAGCAAGGTAAATGTTACGTACTGTTCAGTATAGTGCATACAAGACGCTAAGATTTTTGTGGGGGAGAGAGAGAGAGAGAGAGAGAGAGAAAGAGAGAGGGAGGGAGGGAGGGAGACGGAGAGAGGGGGAGGGATGGAGGGAGTAAGGGAGACAGAGATGGGGGGAGGAGGTAGGGAGTGAGGAAACAGAGAGAGGGAGGGAGACAGAGAGAAGGAGAGAGAGAGAGAGGAGAGAGAGAGAGAGAGAGAGAGAGGAGGGAGAGGGAGCGAGACACAGAGAGAGGGATGGAGGGACGAGAGAGAGGGGGGGAAGGGTGATGTAGGGTGGGGGGTGGAGGTTCTTTCAGCAAATTACTGTTTGAACGACGACTAGACTTCTTCATCGGTTACACAGAAACTCCCTGTGAAATGCCAAGCCTCAGGCCAGAGAGCCTCCAATGGAGGAGAGCCGAGAACCACCACAGGTAGATGTCGGCCATGACCTCACATAAACGGGTCATCCCGATAGATCCCCGCACCGATAGATCCCTGCACCGAACCGATAGATCCCCGCACCGATAGATCCCCGCATCGGTAGATCCCCGCAAAGGGATAGGGTTAGGGTTCGGGTTAGGGATCTATCGGTGCGGGGATCTATCGGGGTGCACCCACATAAACAACCCCCCACACCTTTTTCTTAAGGGTCACGGCCAAAACGAATAAAGTTTGAATGCATACAAACACCGCTAGCTCGAAACCGGTTACCTATTCTTGAAGACTGAAAAGGAAAGGGCTGCTTTTTTTCTGAATCAGGCCTTAGCCAAAGAGAACAAGGTTTTGACGATACCGTTGTAAGGAGGACAGGCGGAGTGTCACCGATCGGAATACTAAACAAGCCGTCCATGTGTTTGGAGCAATGGTAGTTCAGAAATAGCGTGTGCGTGTGCATATGTGTATATGTGTGTGTGCGAGTGTGCGTGTGTAAGATTGGGGTTTTGGTTAAGGTGGAAGGTTAGGCTAGGTAGGGGGCTGGGGAAATAAGACATACAATATTCTTGAGTTCCAATCTTGACTTGTTGAAGGGATGGAAGCGGGAGGTTGGTTTCGTTTCCGATTGTTACCCTTTTGTTACTTTGGTTCTACACCGGAGAAGGCGGGGCAGGATATCGGCTGTTGTTGGTGTTGTCAAGTATGTGAGTTGTTGTGGTAAATTGTCGTGTTGTTGCACGAGCAACAACTAGTCCGTTGGTCCGGCGTGTCAGCTCTGCGGAGGGATACGCTGCTCTGACCAATCGCTGTTTTGTGTTGTGAGTAGAGTTCGCTTGATTCCGACCAGGTCGGAATGCGTTGGGGTAGCTTCACTTCGGTCCCTGGTGTTCGTCGGAGTGGACGCGCCTTGTAGTTGCGGCGGCAGCGCCGTTAGTCGAGCTGAGTGACTTCGAGTCATAGTTAGTGCCAGGTCCTCGTCGGGTCTGGTGTGCCCTTGGCCTGTGCCGAGTCCGTGTTGTCTTCGTTGGCAGCCACTTCAGCCAGTTGCAGAACTGGTGTGGTTGATCGTCTGACTGTCCAGGTTGGTGATCCGTTATGTTCGTGGTGTTGTGGTTCGTCGTGTCTTGTATTATGCCGGGTTCTGTGTCGTCTCTGTTGGCAGCCACTTCAGCCAGTTGCAGAACTGGTGTGGTTGAACGTCTGTCTGTCCAGGTTGGTGATTTGTTAGGTTCATGGTGGTGTTGTTCGTCATGTTGTCTTGTATTATGGCGAGTTGTACTGTAGTTGTCTCATGTTATGTTTAGTTGTATTATGTTTGTTGCGTATACTGGTTGTCTAGTATGATGTCGTCTTGGTTCTGTGATTGAAACTTCTTGTCAGCCGGTTTGTGTTGTTACTTTTTTTTGTATATTCTGTAAGTAGTGTACATAGTGGTTCCTGAGTTCGATTGTCATGTGACAGTTTGGCTAGACAATGTGGGTTCGATATAATAACCGTTGATGGACGTGATGGAGATGTTGTTTGTGGTTATTTAATGTTAATTTCAGTGGGTGCAATAAGAAGGTAATATGAGGTTGCATTTTGTTGAGGATCATAATATGAGTCGGGTGCAGATGTGTTTGCGTGAATCATACAGGGAGTGTGCTCAATTTCAGTTGTAAATAGTAGTGGCTCGTTGAAATTGCTTAACGATTTCGGAGTTGACCTGCACAGCATTGGAATCGGTTAACTGTGCAGTAGGGCCAAGGCTGATTTGTGGTCGAGTGGTTTATACTGGAGCACGGTCGTGACCATTCAACTTATATTGGTGTCTTTTCACTTTCGTTACGAGTTTTGGTTCTCGACGCGGGTGTCGTGCGCGTGCAGACTGTATTTGTGACGTACGTATTTGGTACAGGACAGTGAGTCCATATGGTTAAAGGTGGTTTTGGTTTTTTTAAAAGTAAATGACAGTCGACACACACGCAGGGATGTATGTGTTTGTGACAGAATAGGGTTGGAGAAAGATATCTTAGGTTGCAGGGAGACAGTCCCATTATGAATTTTAGTAGTCGGAAAGAAGGGTAAGGTAAAGTTAAGGCGGGTAGCTCAGCAGTTGATAGGATAAAAACGGAGGATGTGCAGCATGTAATATTGTATGAAGTATGGTTGTGTTGGCATAACAAGGATCAACCACTGGGTTGTCTGACAAGGGATGACATGAGAGTGGGGGTGCTGGATGGAAATTTTGGCGAACAAATCATGTATTGATATATGATTATAATTGACAGTGCAAAAAGGGGTAAGAATATGAAGGATTGTGGCTGTGAGCCGATTCTCTTGTATGAATATGCTAGAACTGTGAACCGTTAGAAATTGATAAGTTTTTTTGTTTTGTTGTTTCTGAGATGTGTATTAATACTGATTACTATGTGGAAACATTTCCTTGTGAAATTGCTAGTTTATTTAGTATTTTCTAAGGGGGCCCATGGAGTCCGTGTTGGATTGCTTGGATTGGGATTATTTCTCTGAGAATTGTGTGCGAGTCATAATTTCATATGTAATAGCGTAGATTGGCTCAGAGAGAATATTGTGTTACTGCTGTTGTAAAGGTTGGCAGGGAATGGATCTGATAACCCCAAAGTAACGGGTTATGGGGGGGGGGGGGGGGGGGTGTATTCGAAATTCAAGTGGTCACTCTCATTCCCGAGTGGGAGGTAGGCAAGGGAGATGGAGAGTTAAAGCTTTACCAGGTAGCCTATGGGCCTTGATGACTCGGGTAGCAGCAACATTACAGTAGTGGCCTGCAGTTGTGTCAGCAGGTGGTATCCTGTTCCGTCCTGAGGGTGGGGCCAGACCACCGCAGTCTGCTGCCGCGTGCCGGCAGGTGAGCGGCAGTTTCCCGTTGCCTGTTGCTTTACCGGGGAAGGGCCGGCTGCCGTCTGGGGTGCAGCTCTCCTCCTGCTGCCGGGGTTCTTCCTGGAGTTCCCCAGCCACCTGTTGCTCTACCCTGTTCGGCGTCCTGTGAGAGGGCGCTGCACCAGACCTTCCCTCACCCTCAGTGTCCGGCGGGGCCTTCAGAGGAGGAGGTGTCCTTCGAGCCCCGGACTCGTCGAGAGGGCGTTCTGGTGTGTGGGTGCGCGGGGTGTCGTGCCCAGCGCAGGGGAGGAGTCAGACCGTGAGGAGTCACGGTCGGCGCCGGGGTGTAGAGTCTTCGGGGTGTCAGCCTGCGTGAGGCCACGGACAGCGCTGAGGAGCGGAGTCATCGTGGAGGAGTCAGCCTGTGAGGCCACGGACAGCGCTGAGGAGCGGAGTCATCCGTGGAGGAGTCAGCCTGCGGGGTCCACGGACAGCGCTGAGGAGCGGAGTCATC
>CM031610.1:52460525-52485525 GCA_018398815.1 Conus ventricosus | reverse complement strand
ACACACACACACACACATGTATATTTACAATTTCAGTTGTGTTTATCAATGAAATGGAATCGTGACCAGGATTTAAAAATGAAAGTCTGAAGCTGGTAAAATGATGATTTAGCCAAAAATCTCCCACAATCACCTGGGAGTGTTACAAAAAAGGCGACTGTTCAAGAGAGGTCGGTATTGTCAGTCATTTCGTTTGGTCAAACGCGTGTATGGAAAATCTCTTAAGCGTGCGTACCACGAAATGAGAGCTTACAAACTTTACTTTCTAAATCAAGAGATATTCAAGGTTTGGCAGGCGGGGATTCGAAAATGGCGCCGAAATCTAATTATGCAAATGATCAATTTAGAGAAAATGTCGGGTTTACAATGCAGTTCAGTTGTAACGAATAAAACGAAAGAAACACATGGATTTTGTGACTTCTGGGATATATGTATTATAATTTCATAGGTTCTGATGTATTCACATTTTAAAGATTTTATACAAATTGATCAGGATTTATCGGAAATGAAATCAGCAGGCAATACAAATATATCTGCCTTCAAAAGGGATTGCGATGGTTCCCTTATACAGCTAGTGAAGAGTTTTCATATCTGTAACTTTTTTTTTTTTTAATTTCATTTTCCCAGTTTCTCCTTCTTCAAACTCCCCTCTCCCCTCCCCTCAAGTCCAAATCTTTGCCAGACAGTTCAGTTGTTGGCCTGCGCTTGTTTTTCCCCCTATTAGATTGTTCGTCTATGTATTTGTCTGACTTTATTCAAGTTTAAAAGGCTGTGCCAGTCTTGAATAAAAGTTACTCTGTGTTAGGTTTCCTTATGGGAGCAAAACATACCCTACTTGTTTATTGTTCAGGATTTATCGGTCAAGGGAGGTAAGGGGGAAGGCAACTCTAGAAGAAGCCATTTTGTCTGCTGAAAGGTGATCAAAAGATATGTGCGCACTGTAACACTGGCTACGCTGTTTAAAACTTAAAGAGGAATCAATGCAGTGATGCCATTATTGCTTGTATCTGTGTAGTGCAACATACAATGAACGGATCTTGTCTTAAATGAGGGCCTTTTCCCTTTTTGTGTGAGTGTATGTGTGGATGTGTCAATCAGGTGCTGATCAGTTATTTGAATAACCCATTATATTTGCAACAAATCAACTGACAGGTTGGTTTTGGTATCTACCACTCAGTAACTGGATACTTCTAAATGTAATTTACCCTATACTCAGACATCCGTCGCCTTTATTTGATATTGTTTATCAGTTTGCTTTGCGCCAACCCAGGATAAATAACGTGCTCTTTTTTGTAGTCGGTCGATTTATTTGTAATTGTGTTATATATTTACACTTTGCACTATGCTGATGTACCATACACGAGTCTTTCGTTTGCACATTTATCCGATCTTTGTTAATTTCCCTACCCACCTCACTCCCACCTCCACCCCGTCCTTTTTCTCCCCCTTCCCTATTATCCCACTTGTGTATCGGCCGTAGCATTTACAATGAAATTAATGATAGTGTCAGTGTCAATTTCAGTGTCACATACACACACACACACACACACACACACACACACACAACACACACACACACATCCACACACACACACACTCTCTCTCTCTCTCTCTCTCTCTCTCTCTCTCTCTCTCTCTCTCTCTTCTCTCTCTCTCTGGTGTGTGGGGTGTGTGTGTGTGTGTTACCCATACATCGTTGCATACCTTCGCGTTTTCTTTTTTGTAGAACGAACACACACACACACACACCCCACACACACACACACACACACACACACACACACACACACACACACACACGCGCGCGCGCTCGCACCACACACACACACACACACACACACACACACACACACACAACACACACACACACACACCCTCTCTCTCTCTTCTCTCTCTCTCTCTCTCTCTCTCTCTCTCTCTCTCTCTCTCTCTCACACACACACACACACACACACACACACACACACACACACACAGACACACACACACACACACACACACACGCACACACACACACACGCACACACACACACACACACACACACACATCCTCCCTGCCTTTGTTGTCTGTGCATCAGCCCATGAACTCACCTTTTGTTGGTAAGCGACACTCGCAGCCAGCGTACACATAAAAAGAACGGGAAAAAAGACACAGCAAAACAACCAAACGATTGCAGGCAACCGCAGTTGGTGTACAAGCACATAGACCCTAGAATATGAAGGGGAAAAAAACACCTAGGGAACTGCAAGAACTCACTACTAACAGAACGAAGGAAAGGGGGGAAGGATGGTGGGAAGGGGAGTTTGGGGGAGGAGGGGGCACGGAGACACCTGTAAGCATCCGCAGCTACTACTGCCATAGACATCAGAGCAACGACGACGACAACAACAACAACAAACAACAACAGAGACATACTGTGCCGCTTTAGAATGTACAGACTTTGAACCCAGAGAGAGAGAGAGAGAGAGAGAGAGAGAGAGAGAGAGTTAGATACCCACGATTTTTTTAAATCGTGCATCAAGAATGAGTACTTTGTTTCCTTGTGTGAAGGAACTGAGAGAGAGAGGGGAAGAGAGAAGAGAGAGAGAGAGAGAGAGAGAGAGAGAGAAAGTAACAACAACAACAATAACACAAGGAAAAAAAAAAGAAGAACGGGAATCAGGAATGAAGACAAACGGGAGAATTGGGGGATGGGGGAGGAGGGGGGGGGGGGGGGGGGTAGGAGGCGTGAAGAAAGGAATATTAGGCACAAAAGGGGAAGAAATGCAACGACTCGAACGAACAATGGTTTTTTTTTTTTTTTTCAAGTTTGACCAAAACTGGGCTGCCCAGATCTGCAGTGGATCGTCACATTCACACTCTTGAAATGTCAACATCCGAGAGAGACAACACACTGAACAAGTCGGGCACTTTGTGATGTCATTATCATATAAATCGGTCCACACTGGTTTTCAGTATGAGAAGCGGCGTGTTTCTAGGTGTCAGATTGGAATTGATCGCCATGTTCGGTTCGGTTCCGGAAGGGGAAATCAATCGTTCGCATGCGCATGCTTGCAAGAAGTGAAATGTGGTGATTCTGCAGAAAATGCTTGTGACGTTTCCGGTGAACAAAGCCGAACGCCATCCAGGTCAGATCTTTGACAGGTATTCAGGGGAGGAAATCAGTGTTCCCCCATTATATGGTGTACACTTCCGCTGGTAAAGGTATGATCATCCTGAGTGGGAGCAGGAAGCGGGTTTGGTGTTGCAGGGTTGGTGAGGGTGGACAGCAGACAGGTACAGGCAGTCGTGTAACGTCGGTCCGTCTGGACTGAGGGAGAGCGGTCGAGGCAACAACAGCTAAACAACCAAGGCTTTATCAGAGAACAGTACAGCATGCAATCAGCCTCTCAGCTAAGGGGCCAAGGCTTTATCAGAAAACAGTACAGCAATCAGCCTCTCAGCTAAGGGGCGAAGGCTTTATCAGAAAACAGTACAGCAATCAGCCTCTCAGCTAAGGGGCGAAGGCTATATCAGAAAAACAGTACAGCAATCGCCTCTCAGCTAAGGGGCGAAGGCTTTATCAGAGAACAGTACAGCAATCAGCCTCTCAGCTAAGGGGCGAAGGTTTATCAGAGAACAGTACAGCAATCAGCCTCTCAGCTAAGGGGCGAAGGCTATATCAGAAAACAGTACAGCAATCAGCCTCTCAGCTAAGGGGCGAAGGCTATATCAGAAAACAGTACAGCAATCAGCCTCTCAGCTAAGGGGCGAAGGCTTTATCAGAGAACAGTACAGCAATCAGCCTCTCAGCTAAGGGGCGAAGGTTTTATCAGAGAACAGTACAGCAATCAGCCTCTCAGCTAAGGGGCGAAGGCTTTTATCAGAAAACAGTCAGCAATCAACCTCTCAGCTAAGGGGCGAAGGCTTTATCAGAGAACATTACAGCAATCAGCCTCTCAGCTAAGCGGTGAAGGTTTTATCAGAGAACAGTACAGCAATCAGCCTCTCAGCTAAGGGGCCAAGGCTATATCAGAGAACAGTACAGCAATCAGCCTCTCAGCTAAGGGGCCAAGGCTATATCAGAGAACAGTACAGCAGACAATCAACCTCTCAGCTAAGGGGCCAAGGCTTTATCAGAGAACATTACAGCAATCAACCTCTCAGCCAGGGGGCCAAGACTTTATCAGAAAACACTACAGCAGTCAACCTCTCAGCTAGGGGGCTAAGGCTTTATCAGAGAACAGTACAGCAGGTAATCATCCGCTGCGCTCCGACGCCATAACTGGCCCTAACTCCCCCCTTTTCGATGGTTCTGCTTAACGTCCTCCGGCCTGTACAAACAGGACATAATTATTGGGACATTTATTTTGCTTTAGATGAAAGTAGTCATTGGGACCGCAGAGCGGTCGTCTGAAGGTAGTTCGGCTGCAGTTGATGATGTTTCCAAGGCCATCGTCAGGGCCACCGGGCGGCCGTCTTCATGCTGAGTGGCGACGGTCCTGTGCCGCGTGAGGCCGACTCGGGAGACGTACGAGGCACAAGTCGCCGAGCCGCTGCACGTATAGGTCCATGCCCACTCTGCGCCCAATGAGGAACGTACCCACCCTCCCCCCCCCCCCCCCCCCCCCCCCAAAGGGAGAGCCCTGCTAGATTGGGGCAGGCCACTGTGTAGTTCGCAGAGTGGCAGCGCCTCGTCGCCAAGCGTCACGCCGCCTCGAGAGCCGTCCCCCGGCGACACAGGCTAGTCCCGTCGTCACTCATAGTGCGAGGAAGGAAATCTGTGCCGCCCAAGTCAATGCCGCCCTTTTCCTTACCTGTATCCGTCTTTATACACTCGCCATAACAAAGCCAGGGGGGAGAGGAAGCTTCGTGGCCTATTGACATTGAAATGAGAACGTCCGATCAGCTCCACTGCACCCAGCGGCAGTGGAGAGGCCCCGTTCTGCCCAAGCCCATTGCTGCTCGACAGGGGAGACCAGCGCGCCTTTTCACGCAGTCAAAATGAGATACAGCACACGCACACATTAACCTGAATGACATTTTGAATAGTTCTGCTCCCTTCAACGTGCGTGCGTGCGTGCGTGCGTGCGTGCGTGTGTGAGTGTGTGTGTGTGTGTGTGTGTGTGTGTGTGTGTGTGTGTGTGTGTGTGTGTGTGTGTGTGCGTGTGTGTGTGTGGCGCGCATGCGCATGCATTCTCCACCTTTTTACTTTCTTCCACAGTTCCTTAGAGAATTGTCTTAGCAAGGCCATTGGATGTGTTACATGGCTTTACCAACAATGTTCTGAACTGATGTCTTCAGATCTTCATATGGTCTGATACGCCGCTTGATTGTTTGATACATTTGTTCATTGGTGAAAATGATCAGTATATCTGATAATTAGCACATTGCGGAAACACCTCGTTTCCATGGCTTGGATTCTCTTTCTCCGGATCCGTTGTGAGGGTCCATGACTGGCATGCAGGAAGATGGAACATTCCATGGCGTGCAGGAGCTTGGTCTGCTGTTTCACGATGTTAATTTCCTGCGATACGTCCCTGGACAATGTTAATGTTTTTTCCAGTCCTGGTGTTGTGACTTCTCTGGATGATTTCTGCGTCGTATCTTATCGATATTTCATCCAGCCTTTTAACATGCTTTGAGAATTCTTGTATATTGCCTGCCAGACAATCGCTGTCAACCGCAAGACGAAGGTTCTTCTTCCAATGCTGAATATGCTGCCATGATCTTTAAATGCCATAGCTCATCATGCATTCCAGGATGTGTTAAAAAGTGTGGGATATAAAAGGCAGTCCTGACGAACTCCAAATGATGGAACTACACTCCAATAGCACCCTCTATGAGAACTGCGCTGGGGATAAGCAGTTTCTGGATGGTGTTGATTATCTTTTGTCCTATAAATTTATTCATTGCTTCCCGGCTTCAGGATGAGTTTGTCAAACGCCTCCTTGAAGTCTACGATGACGTGGTAGAAGGTGAAACTCCCTGTTGTTGGAAAATGCTTCTCCAATAGGCACGCAGTTTAACAATCTGTTCGAAGATACTTCTGCCCGTGCAAATACATCCTGTTCTTCAGAAATAATAGTATCTACTTGCTGCTGTAATATATTCAGAAAGATTTTGAGCATTACGTTGTCAGCCTGGCAAATCAAACTGATAGCGTGGCACTTTTGACAGTGTTGGGGCGGATTTCCAAGGGCCGCATGAAATCATTTAGCGATATCAGAATCTTAAACTTACCAAGATTGAATTTGAGACGGCTTTTTCGTGTGTGTGTGTGTGTGTGTGTGTGTGTGTGTGTGTTTTAAGATACTCTTTTGTTGTTTCTCAAACGCATTTTTAAAGTCCATCACGACAAGGCTGTGGTCACTACTAAGGCCATCTCCCGGAAATGCCCTTGTTTTAGTCCCATAGTGCCAGATCTGTTCCGGTCCTTCACAAGAAGACAGTCTATATGGCTTTACTACTGACCGTTTGACATGCCCATCATCAGGCTCACAAAAGTGTAAGCAAGAAAACAATTCATTATCACTGGCGAAAATCTTGCACCCACAGACCTCTGTCCTTGGTGATCTTCTTCAGGAAGGATCGAAGAAATTTCTTTAGTCTTCTTGGGTATCTGACCAACCCGGCATTCCTTTCATCCTGAACGATGAGAATGGCTTTTTTGTCAGCCTTGTTAATGACTGTTTGAAGCTAAGTGTAGAATTCTTCCATGGGTCGTCATTATAACCTGTTATGAAATTATTCATTTGAATTGCCATGATGTTGAACAGTTTCGCTCTTAGGCAGATGTTCCTTATCCTGCTTAAAATACGTTAGTGTCCCTGACGCTCTTGTTCACTTAAAAACTTACATCGTGTACATGTTTGTCTTCTTCTCCACTATCATAAAGGACATGTCCTTCTTCTGTCCGTACTTCTCTAATGTTCTTCCATCTAACTTCGCTGAGGCCGAGAATGTGTCAGGAGTATCTGTCCATTTCATAGGTCAGTTCTCTCAGTTTTCCAGTCCGCTCGCGTGTTCTTACGTTCCAGGTGCCAAATGTTAATGAGATACCTACCACGGATTCTCTCTTGTTAGAACTCCAATAGAACTCTCTTTATGTACACTGCGGTGGAAATCGACTGATGGTGCAGTCGTTGTTAACCCAAATGCGATCGATCTGGTATCGCCTCTTTATTTTGATTTATTTCTTTATGTTTGATTAATTAGCTATTTAGCCTAGTTAGTAAGTTAGTTAGTTAGTCATTTATTTATTCATTCATTTATTTATTTGTTGTTATCTGGCGTGTCTTGGACAGCTCGACCTGGCTGACTCCCATCCCTCTCCGGGTCACGTTCAATTGCTCCCCACACCGTGGCACGTGGTGCTGGGTGACACAGTTACCAGGAGAGGACGAGAACCTCTCACCTGACTATCTAGTAGCAATGGATAAGCCGGTTCTTCACAACCGGATATATATATATTACACTTGCACGTTAGTGCACGTTATGGAGTTGTCAACCTGCAAACAAAACAAAGACTTTAAGTCGTTTGACGGCCGTCCTTCCAGTCCACGCTGAAGCGAGGACTGGACTCTCTCACTGTGAGGCGTTGTGGTGAGCGTCAATTCAGTAACTGACTCAACGGCTGCGTAGTCGAGATGACGGACCCGTCAGCGAGTTGTGCAGTGTGCTCTGTGCCTTCCAAAGGATTACGTTTTCTGAGTCCGGTGAGTTTTGTTTTCCGACAAAAGAAATTTACCTTGACAATGGTTTTGATGTGATTTTCTTGAACTTTAAGGGACATTTTGTTTTCTCTCTCTCTCTCGTTCGCCTGCTCACTCGCTCAATTTTTTAGATTTATTTTCTTATAATACTTTTGATATTACCTCTCTCTCCCTCTTTCCCTCCTACCCTCCTAGCGAGAGAGAGAGAGAGGAGGGGAGGGAGGGGGAGAGAGAGAGAGAGAGAGAGAGAGAGAGAGAATGAATGAATGTTTACCTAGGCGCGAAATGGTACTATTTTCCGTGATTTTTTTTCCCAATGTTGTGATGTTCTCTCTCTCTCTCTCTCTCTCTCTGATGACACACACTGCAGCGGCCAGCATTATGTGTGTAGTCTATGTGTATCTGTAAATTGCTTGATTGGTTGTGAATCTCTGCATAGTGCTGTGTGAAGGTACGTTCTTTCGATCTCTTAATCTATTTGCGTAAAATACGTACTACTTCTGGCGGAAATTAATTATAAAAAATTAATACATAAATAAGAAGGAACTGAAAGCGTGAATGTTTTCTCAAATTACGGCGACCCGTCTTCACCCCCATTTATCCACCATGAAAAAAACACGTGCAAATCGTGTGTGTTAAGTCGCAACAAAAGAAAAAGAAAAGGTAGTACACAGGCGTTCGAAATCAAACTTTGCTGGCCCTTCTCTTGCATGACTACACTTCTCATTGGATCTGTTGTGATAGCAAGTGTCTGCCTTGACGGAAAACAGGCTGTGGCAGGTGACTATGACTCTCCTGCATTTCAACATGCACCTGTTGACATCAACAATACTTCCGCGATCGAAACGGCAATGGTCACACACCTCAATGTATGCCTCCATTGTCTGAGATGGTCACGCATTTCAATACATACTCGCCGTCATCTACGATGGTGTGTCCCTCATCCCACGATGGCGTTGTCTTTGTATTCATCGAAGGTGTGTCCCTTATCTGTGATGGCACGCCCTCATCTACAGTGGTGTGTCCCTTGTTTACATTGGAGGTGTGCCCCTTGTGTACATTAATCATGTGCCCCTGGTATACGGCGGTATGCCCTCATCTATGGTGCTGAACCCTTATTTGTGATGGTGTGTCCCTTGTCTACAACGGTGAACCCTTTGCCTACGATGGCATGCCCTTTGTCTACAGTGATGTGCCTCCTATCTACAAGAGCATGCTCCTTGTCTACAAACATGTGCCCCTCGCCTGTGGTGGTATGCCCCATGTCTGTAATGCCATGCTCCCCACCTATAGGGCGTACCTCCTGTCTACATTGGAGACGTGTCCCTGGTCTACAGTGGCATGCCCCCCACCTACGGTGGTGTGCCCCCTGTCTACATTGGAGATGTGTCCCTGGTCTACAGTGGCATGCCCCCCAACAACGGTGGTGTCCCCCCCTGTATACATTGGAGATGTGTCTCCGGTCTACAGTGGCATACCCCTCACCTACGGTGGTGTGCCCCTGTCTACATTGGAGATGTGTCTCCGGTCTACAGTGGCATACCCCTCACCTACGGTGGTGTGCCCCCTGTCTACATTGGAGATGTGTCCCTGGTCTACAGTGGCATACCCCTCACCTACGGTGGTGTGCCCCCTGTCTACATTGGAGGTGTGTCCCTGGTCTACAGTGGCATACCCCTCACCTACGGTGGTGTGCCCCCTGTCTACATTGGAGATGTGTCCCTGGTCTACAGTGGCATGCCCCCACCTACGGTGGTGTGCCCCTGTCTACATTGCAGATGTGTCCCTGGTCTACAGTGGCATACCCCTCACCTACGGTGGTGTGCCCTCTGTCTACATTGGAAATGTTCCCCTTGTCTACAGTGGCATGCCCTTCACCTACGGTGGTGTGCCCCTGTCTACATGGAGGTGTCTCCCTGGTCTACAGTGGCATACCCCTCACCTACGGTGGTGTGCCCCCTGTCTACATTGGAGGTGTGTCCCTGGTCTACAGTGGCATACCCCTCACCTACGGTGGTGTGCCCCCTGTCTACATTGGAGGTGTGCCCTTGTCTGTGGTGGCATGTTCCTTATCTATGATGGTGTGCCCCCCTCTGTCTATGGTGGTGTTCCCTCGTCTACAATGGCGTGCTACTCAATTACAATGACGCGCCCTTCTTCTGTTATGGTATGTCATTCATCTACGATGGCATGCCCCACGTCATCTATGATGGCATGCCCGCTATTTACGATGGTGTGCCCCTCACCCATGATGGCATGCTCTTCTATTGTAGTGTGCCCCTCACCTACAGTGATTTGCCCCTCGGCCGTGGTGGGGTGCCCTTTGTCTGCTATGGCATGCACCTTGTCTGCAATGGTGTCTCCTTGGCTGGGTTGGCATGCACCTTGTCTGCAATGGTGTCCTCCTTGGCTGGGTTGACATTGCCCATCGGCTGTGATGGGGTGTTCCTCATTTACGGTGATATGCCCTTCGTATATGATGAGGTTCCCTCCTTCGTCCTTGGTGGTGTGCTCCCTGTCTACAGTGGCGTACCCTCTACGATGGCATGCCCCACTCCATCAAAGATGAACACACAATGGGACTGGAATAGATTCGCGCCCACGCTCGTGCCTTACAGAAAATCCATAATTACACATCTGAATAGATTGTTCCTCATGTGGGCAGTGGCAGTACGCTTCGAATTTATGACGAGGTGGAAGAAAAAATCGAACGTAATTATTATTATCACGTTCCATTGTTCTTGGCTGGTCATATGCCTCTTTTTTCTTGAAACATCTTCTATTTTACTAAGCTGGTTCCTCCTGTCTTGTGGGGATATAGAGGCGAACCCTGGACCAATGCAACAAACTTCCCAAATACCAATTATGATGATTTCAGCTGTACAGAAATTATTACGATCAAAGTCATTACCCTGGGTCAGGACCATATTATCAGGAACACCCATCTCCCAGAGATCTAAGTGACATTAACAGATTCGATAACAATACAACGTATAAATCTTGCATCAAAGATGTTTGCCATGGCAGGTTACCCCAACACATTGACCACAAAAAGCACATTAAATCAAAGCTTTGAAACCCTGGCGAAAGACAATGACCGGCTCAGACATGATGTCGGTATCTTCGCCAACAAATGCCACATCCTGGAAGAACATGTGAAAATTTGTTTCAGTGGAAGGATCTCTTTATCAAAGTCTACCATGAAATGGAGGATCATATAGATAGACTAGAGTCCTTTTCACGCAGGAACAACTTAAGATTTTTCAATGTCTTTGAAGGCCCACAAGAGAGTGATACTGACTGCACCCGTAAGATTGTCCAACTGCTAAATAGATTCTTTCCTGCTAAACAGTGGGATCCCAAGATATAGAACGGGCACATCGTGTTGGACAAAAGAGAAAAAATCCACATTTATCCGCCCAATTGTTGCTGCTTTCAGCCATTGGAGAGATAAAATTATAATCTTGAAATCACAAGAGTAGGCGTTGCTTGTCCTCTGAACTCCACATTCGTGTCGCCACAGATTTGACTACCGCCAAACCAGATCATCAGGGAAGAGAGGAATGCTGGAAGGTCTGCATACTTCTGGAATGGTCGCCTTTCCTATAGAAAGGGACAAACAAATGGTTCTCCACGAAGATTCCCAGAGAAAAAATGCTAAACACTCCAATGATGCACCAAACAGAAATGTAAATGATGATCAAGACATCCATCTGAATCCCCAAAATACAACAAATGAAAAGACATCAAACTCCCAGGATGCTAGTGAATTACCTGGTTTGCAAGCTGGACACCTTCCCACGACTTATAAAACACCAGAACACCGGAAAGTCTAGTGATCAGCCAGGTGCAGAAATTAAAAGGAAAAGGCAAGAAAGGAAGATACAGCCCCACCACACTCCTTCATCAACAAGACGACTGACCAGCCAGTGAATCCTCCCATGCCTCAACGTACCCACCATCTTAGGCAAAGGACAGTAATTGATAAGTGGGGAGCCAGGCTAGTGTCCCCCTCAGCACAAGGCGGTGAAGAGTCTGCTCCAGGCTTCAGTCCTTACCGAGATGCTGGTCCCCAAGCTAAGACACCCGATTCTCCACCCTCCAGCAAGGAGGAGCCTATGAAGAATGTCCAACAACCTATGTCACAGGGGTTAATACTAGTGGAGTGTGCCAGACTCCCAGTGATGATGCATCAACTGCATTACCTGCAGCACCAATGCTATGTACAACACTTTCTGTCTTGGTGATGGACTCCAATCTTCAATGCAGCCTCTCCATGGTACAGCTGCAAGATCAGCTCCTCCTGAAGTGACTCAGCCATCTACACCCCCCTCTACCATCAGAACACCAGTCAGTGAATGCCTAGTCACCCCATCCACAACAAACAACGAACTGGACTTAAGCCAAACATGTGTTAAGCAGTGGCAGATCCATGGTCTGCTGTTGATGAGACAGAAAGACAGTCGTATGCTAGCGAATCAGAGAAGCCCCTGCGTATAAACACAGAACAGATAGATCAAATCTCCAGCTGATCATTCTCAACATACTCTAAATCAGAGCATGACCAATGTAACAACTCCCCTCACCATGGACAACACTCAAGACTATCAAACACCGAGACAAAAGACAAGAGTAGGAAACCAGCAACTTGTAAACAAAATACAATCTGAAAAAGAAACTGCGACAAGGAATCATGCACAAGACACTGATGCTGTATTTCAGGATGACATTGTAAAGCCAATCACCTGTTGACAAGCCTTCTACTAGGTCCAGTCCAGTCCCTCAAAACACCTTCATAGCTTTGGAGGATGAGGAGGACACACCCCTGGATGTGGTCCCGTACACGAAGCAGGACTATTGGCAGACAGACTCACCTCACAGAAGCTTCACAGTCACAGGTGGAAGAAGCACAACTAAACGCACAACCAACACCCCAGATACAAACACTAGGGGTCAGGCCTTGCCCATGTTCATTGTCCTGTAAATAATTCTAATGATTCAAACAGTACTCTTTCTTTTTTGAATTATAATATAGAAGGACTGTCTAAAATCTATGATCCAGAGATTAGATCATTTCTACAATCATATGATTTTATTTTACTGACAGAAACGTTCTCAGTTGATTTTCCAGTTAGTCTTTTTCCAAATTACAAGGTTTTTGTGTCCCGGGTGTAAAACTATCAAACATAGTCACTGCCGTCTGTCTGGAGGGATTGTGATGTTTAGTTAAGAAACAATTTGTACATCTCATAAGTGTATCCCTACAGAATTGGACAATTGTTTAATTCTCATTATGTCTAGAGATCTAACTGGGTATTCTATGGATTGTTTTCTGATAGGTATGTACTTACCTCCACTTCACAGTCAGTATTACTGTGAAACAGAAATAGAAAATGGTATATATCTTTTAGAACAGTGCATACTTGACCTCACACAAGACCATGGGGACCTTCCTTTGTTGATCTTTGGAGACCTCAACGCAAGAACTGGCAATACGAATGTTAAAGAACTTTGTTTACCAAATGGTGGAATGCTTGAGGATTGAGAGAGGACTCTGACGTTAAATCTCTGTTTATACGTGTATCTGAAGATAGAATTGTCAATGATTTTGGAAAGTATCTTCTTGACAGTGTGTGAACAATTCAATATTGTAATTTCAATGGATTTCTTGCAAGGTGATGTAAATGGCAGTTACACATATATTGCACCCAACGGGTCTAGTGTAATAGACTATTTTTTAATGTCAAGCTCCATTATTCATCTGGGTGTAAGCTTAAAGTATTGTCTAAAATCGAGTCAAAACATATGCCCGTTCATTTTGAGCTACAGCTTGCTAAACATCATCCAAATGAAAAGAATCTAAAGAAAATATGCAAAGTAAATAAATTTGTATGGACTAAGGATAAAGAACCAGAATATATTACACAACTATGTTCTCAGGATGTACAATTACTTTTTCTTGATGCTTTAAATCTAATGATGTAGACATTAATTGGCACTGGGTAAATTCAATGAAGCTTTATACAAAGCAGGTCAGTGTATGCTAAAAACAATTACTAGTGGCAATGATAGAAAGAAACCTTGGTTTGATCCAGATTGTTGGGAAAAAAGAACAGAAAGCCAGATTTGCCTTACGACAATTTAAACAGTGTAACATGTAGTGATGAAAGAGGATCTCAGAGTGATATATTGTAATCTCCTTAGAGATTATAAACATCTATTAAATGAGAAACAACAAGAACATAGAAAACCGTTTAATAAAAGCATTAGAGGATAACAAAAATGACCCAAAACTTTTTGGCAAAACTATAAAAAATGTATCCAAAGCTGCTCCAACTACCAATGACATAAAGGAACAGTGGTTCCAGCATTTTAGTAAAGTATTTAATTTTGATTATACTATGCAAGATTTAGACAACTTTCATGAAAGCATTAATTACGCAGATACAGGAGTCAAGATTATGATATTTCTGTCCTGGAAACAGAAATTTCTGAAAGTGAAGTCAGGGATGCCTTGAGGCTTTAAAGAATAATAAGGCTGCTGGACCAGATGGACTATGTAGTGAGTTCTTTAAATGCGCTGATACTCGAGTTATTCCTTTTCTTACAGTATTCTTTAACAAACTGTTTGACTCAGGACTGTTCCCTAGTGATTGGTCAGAAGCTTTAATACAACCGATACTTAAAAAGGTGATATTAACCTTCCAGACAATTATCGGGGCATTTCACTTTTAAACATTAGTGGGAAGTTATACAGTTACGTCCTAAATAAACGTCTAACCCTGTGTGTAGAAAATAATAATATAATTAGTGAAATGCAAGCTGGCTTTAGGAAGAAATACAGTACAATAGACCATATCTATACTCTATTGCCCTAGTTAAAAAAACAATTATCTAATAACCAGAAATTGTATATTGCATTCATTGATTTTAAAAAGCATTTGATCTTGTTGACAGACATTTACTATGGGAGATACTGAAAAAAAACGGAGTAAATGGGAAAATGTTTAAGGCATTAAAAAGTATGTATTCCGTGGTTAAAGCAAGAGTACGCTGTAAAAATGACCTTACAGACACCTTTTTCTGTCACAAGGCTTAAAACAAGGAGATATATGCAGCCCCATTTTATTTTCTCTATTTATTAATGAACTGACAAATGAAATAATTTCTAAGGGCAAACATGGCATTCCATTAGCACTGACTTAATAGAAATCCTAATAATGTTATTCGCTGATGATATCATTCTGTTGGCGTATACAATTACTGGACTCCAACAACAGCTCAATATTTTAAAGAACACAGCAGGTAAACTTAGGCTTACTGTCAATCTAGAGAAATCTAAAATAGTAGTGTTCAGGAAGGGGGATTATCTTGCAGTCGTGAAAAATGGTTTTATGGTTATGATAAAATAGAAGTTGTTAACAGTATAAATACTTAGGTATTATTTTTTTCAACTGGGTTAACGTTTTCTTACGCGCTTGATGACATGGCATCACGAGCAAAAAAGTGTTGTTCTATGTATTACTAAAAATCTTATGGAAACTTGGTAACATTGTCCTCGTTTATTTTTTAAGCTATTTGATTGTCAGGTACAACCATGCTCACTTATGGATGTGAAGTTTGGGCCTTGTAGCCGATCACAGCGTATAGAAAAAGTACATTATTTGCAATTTAAAAGATTCTCAACGTCAGCATACAAACACCTAGTGCTTTAGTATACGGTGAAACAGGGAGATACCCGTTAGATATAACAACTAGAAACTAGGATGTATTAAATATTGGCTTAAACTTCTGAAAATGCCTCAAGATCGTCTCCCCAATGAAGCTTATCAGACACTCTTTAACTTGCATTGTAGAAACAAAAATAATTGGGTTCTTCCGTTTGTTTTACATTGTACTATCATGGATTTGGCTTTGTGTGGGAAAGTCAGGGGGTCGGAAAATGATAGAATTTTCTTACAAGAATTTCAACAAAGATTAATTGATGTTTTCGCCAAGATGGACTAGTCAAATTCATCTAAACAGCGATTTGATTCTTTTTTATAAGTCATCATGTCTTTCTCCTTTATCTGAAATGAAAATATAGTTTACGTAAACCAATAATAGATTCAGATAGGTGTTCATGTCTGAAACCCACCGTTTTCGTTCTCAAGGCACAAACAGTCAACTTTCCCTTTTGTCCAACACAAACGAATGTGAGTGTCATTTTCTCTTAAATGCCCCGATATCATGCTCTACGAGACAATTTTTGCCAAAGAAATCTCGTCACCCACGGTTTTTAAATGTCATACTATTGAAGCCCCAACATTCTTTTGTCTTGCTAATTTCAATGCCAAGCATTTGAACTTAGAAATTCATCAACACTTGTTTGTTTGTGTGTGTGTGTGTGTGTGTGTGTGTGTGTGTGTGTGTGTGTGTGTGTGCGCGTGTGGTGTGTGTGTGTGTGTGTGTTCTCTTCCAACTTCCGTTATTTAGTTCCTTTTATAAAATACAGATTTTTTCCACCTCCTTTAACCACGATCTTTTTTCATTCTCTTGGTCATGTATTTGTAGACACCTTTTTTGAATACTGCAGATTTTATACTGATGCTTACTCAGTATTTGTCGTGTTCAGTGATATGTTACTAGTTTTTGATATATTTCATGTTTCCCTATGAATTATGCTCATTGTACTATTCCTTTGTTTCTGATGCCTCCCTTTTCCGTATGAATGGGCAAATGCCTTTCATTAAACTTCGTTGATCGTTGATCGTTGATCTCTCTCTCTCTCTCTCTCTCTCCCGAACACCACACAACACACACAACACACACACACACCACACATCGCGCGCGCGCGCACACACACACACCACACACACACACACACACACACAATACAACACAACTCTGTCTGTTTTGGTCTAAGCATCCTCCCCCGATAATTCTAATTTCTTCCATAGGCTCTAAGATGTTTTTCTGGTACACGTTGTGCTGATCCGTCAATGTTAAACTTTCCTTGGTCTTTCCATGAAAAGCTCAATGAAGCATGAGTTATCAATATCTATTCTAAGGCGCTTGCCTTTTGAAAAGAATTTCGATTAACATCTATATGAAGTACATTGTGTAATATAAAGTTTTGTGTTCAATCCCATCGTTTGGACAGGAGCCTAACAATGAAACATATTGATTTTGACTCTCTTTCTCTCTCCCTCTCTTCTCTCTCTCTCTCTCTCTCTCTCTCTCTCTCTCTCTCTCTCTTCTCTCTCTCTCGTTTTTAATTTAGAAAAGGTATCGAAAATTCTAAAGTGCATGTTTAAAACGATCAACCACATCAAACCAACCAGCCAAACAAACAAACCACATGTATTGTTAACGATCAACCACATCAAAACAACCAGCCAAACAAACAAACAAACCACACGTATTGTTAATGTTGCACTGCCTGAATCTCCATTTCTCAATGTTCATCAGCCTGGGAATGAATTCAACCATGAATGATCGACATGTTTTACTAAACATTTGATGACTCGCTGGAGGAGACGCTGCTCTACTGCCAAGTCACTCCAGTGGTGTTCAGTGCTGCTAGCTGTAACTGGACACCTGATCCGCTTCTCGCTGACAACTACAGCTTTTCAGTGTCGGAGCTAGCGTGAGTGAACGTCCTCCTCCAGAGCATGTCAGCAGGTCTGTCCAACGACAGTCCCATGAACTTAATAATGATAATGATGATAATAATAATAATAATAATAATAACGATAATAACCGAGAATTTATAAAGTGCACTGCCAAAGGTTCTAGGCGATGACACTCCGCACCCGCGTGTACACAACGAGCTGCCTGCCTAGGCAGTGCCGATTGAAGAGCTGCCTGCCGGCGCTTCATTCCGTCGTTTCCCGTGTCATCCAGTCAATATCGTTCACTCACTTTCCTTAGTTATTTCATTCTTTCAATTTCTCACGCAGGTGCATGCTATGTGTAACGTGTCATGCATACCAACGGCCAAACTGGCCCTCTCTTCCGAAAGTTGGTGATAGTATTTTACGTGTGTGCAAGATGTTATGCGTGCGTTCACACACAGAGCTCGCTTTATAGTCACATTCGAAGGACTTTTGGGAAAAGCAGTCAGAATCAATGTTAACTCCGAGGGAAAAAATCCCCCTGTACCGAAACGGCTCTTGCAGGGATTCGAACCCGCAACCCCATGATCACCAAGATCACGAGTCCGGCGCTCTACCACTGAGTTCTTCCGGCCCCTTGCCGGTACTGACAACTTGGACACAAGTCACTAGGGGCTCGGACTATGGAGAGAGGAAATCGAGTGAGGTCGCCAAGAGAGAAGAATAGGGTGTCCACTGAATTTGAGATTTTCTATTGACAATCATGGAGGATGAAGATAGAGGAGGTGATACTATACAGCACCTTTACGGTCGGAGACTTCATGATGGGGCTGCATTCTAGTATATACTGCCGCCAGACAAGCCCAAGAGATGCAGACAGCTGCGGTGTTGGTTAAGAAATTCGAAGAACACTGTCAAAAATGCTTCCGTTTGAGTGAATGAAAGTCGACTGTAGAGTACTAGTGGGCCCTTTCATACCATAGCACACAATTTGGAGCATGTGCAGGCCTGGGCCAAAACATTCTTCAATCAGATGTGTCCGGTGGGATGAGAACCCACAATATCCTTGCCCGAAGTTTGCAACGCTAGCCACTGCACCACGGCGTCTGTTTAAACGAGATTACCTGTAACAACAACAACAACAACAATAAAAACAGTTATGATAATAACAATAATGATGATGATAATATCGTGTCATATGGCTTTGCCTGGCGAACGAAGATCATGAAGGGATGACCCACATCGACGTCGCTGACCAGGCCAGTGCACGACAGGCAGAGAGGATCACTGGCAATGGTCGATGTGACAAGCACAGGGGAATTTTTTCAGACAGTCTTTATATGGCTTTTTCGGTACCCATCTGTCGCGATGGCCAGTGGAGAGTTCGCCATGCAGGGCGATCTTGGGCAGGCGATGATCTCCATTCTGAAGACGTATCCTGCCCAAAGTAGCTGGGAATTCAGAAGCATAGCTTCGATACCGGTGAGCTCTCCTATTTGAAGACTTCAAGGTTGGTTATGGAGTCACTCCAGTGAATGGTGGGGATGATGAAAAGGCAGCGCTGGTAGAAGCGCTCAAGGAATCTCAGGTGGTGACGTTAGGTAACCTAGAACTCAGAGCCATACAGGAGGGTGATAAGTGCAATGGCTGTTTATGCTATGATCTTGGTGCCCTTCTTCAGATGTTTGTTATTCCACAAACATTTGCACAATCTGCCGAATTCGCCTTTGCCTGTCTGTTGATTTCCCTGTCGATCTTGGCGTCTGATGAGATTATGCATCCCCGTTAGTTGAAGTCATGAATCGTTTTCAGTTCAGTTCATGTTAATGTGGGGAGAATGGTACTCTTTCCGAGGGGCAGGTTGGTGGAGGACTTTCATCTTCTTCAGGCGGACTTCTAGTCTGACAGTCTCTCCGAAGCAGGGTGAGACAAGCTGCAAAGTTCTCTCTGTATGGACAGCATTGTCGGCAACGAAAAGGTCTCGGATCAGTTGGTCCTGGGTCCTCGTGTGGGTTTGTAGTCTTTTGAGGTTAAATAGGCTGCCATGGAGATGATATCTGATGTAGACTCCGTCCTTGTCGTCAAGGTCTTCAGTGGCTCGCTTGAGCATCATGCTGAAGTAGATGGTGAAGCGAGTCGGTGCCGGGACGGAACTCTGTTAATGCTTGGGAAGGGCTGTGAGAAGTCACTGCTGACTCTGACTTGGCCATGCTGATCTTCGTGCAGCTAGATTACCACGCTGTCGAACTTCGGAGGACAGCCGAGTCGTTCCATCAGTTGCCATGTTCCTTTTCTGCTCACGGTGTCGAAAGCAAGTTACATTTAGTCTTTTGTTTTGCTCCCAGTGCTTCTCTTGGAATTGCCTAAGAACAAACATCATGTCTTTGCTGCTTTTGTTGGATCTTTGGGACGTGGTCTTCAGTATCCTTGCAAGGATTTTTCCCAATATGGAGAGCAGAATAATCCCCAGATTGTTGGAGCAGTTCGACTTTTCTCTTTGTTCTTGTACAGGGTTCTGATGACTGCATCACAGAGATCTTGTGATAGTTTGCCCTGCTCCCAGCAACAGACGAAGAGTTCATGCAGTTTCGCAAGTATCTTTGGGCCCTTATGCCTCTAAACCTGTGGTGGAATTCCATCGACTCCTGCAGCCTCACCACTCTTCAACTGGTGTATGGCTTTGATCATTACTTCGATGTCGGCAACGTATCCAGTTCCGCTCCTACTGGCTGTTGGGGAATGCAGAGAGCTGCTGATTCGTGGATAGTGCATATAATGCATGAGAGAGCTGGGAAATGCTCCAACGACGGCTTAGGATTGACGCCTTCTCTGTGTGAAGCGCATGGCCGTCTGAGCTGCGAAGAGACTCTGCCTGATATGTAGGACCATACACCTCTTCAAGGTTTTGTACAACTCCCTGAAGTCATTGGTGTTTGTGCGCACAGATCACTTTTCTCTGCGAAGCTGTCCACCACTTGCTCTGGACCTCTCGAAGCTTGCGCTGGACATATGCTGCATACAAGACAGGAGGCAGCCTTCTTCTCAGGACAAGACGGCCGAGCTAAGTGGGCCCGATGAGAGGATCTCTTCTTCATCAGCAAATCTTGAATCTCCGTTGTTTCAGTCCACCTTGTAGTAAAGCCAAGGACTACTTCAAATGTCAGTAGAATGGCTATTTTCAGTTGTTTCTAAAGCGTTTCAGGAGAGGGATCCGTTGGGTGTCTTGCAACGCGAAGCATTGACTGTAGGCCTGCTCGGCAGTCAGCTTTCATTCTAGCTGACTGGAATCTGTCAAACTTGACCTTTTCCCTAGGAGCCCCTCTTTTCTTTGGTCTGGGTGTGAAGTGGAGCTTTAGTTTGCAGCGAACGAGGCGATGGCTGATGTGCCATTCTGCACAGGTGTCACTTTGGTCTGCAGGACGTCTTTCCGGTCACGCTGGTGCATTAGTTATAATCAAAAGGGTGCCAAATCTTGGACCGAGGACGCACTCAGGTTGTTTTCAGATGTCTTTCCGCTGGAAGATAGTGTAGATGAGGATGAGTTGTTGCTCAGTGCAGAGCTCCAGCAGCAAGCGCTCATTGCTGTTGCAGTTTCCAGTGCCGTGTATCACGAGTTCTCCTTTCCAGCCTTCGGAATCTTGGCCCACTCTAGCGTTGAAGTCGCCAAGGATCGTGATCTTCTTGTCTGCAGAAGTGCTTCGTAGTTGACTGGGCAGTTCAGAGTAGAACTTGTCCTTTTCTGCAGGATCTGCTTGAAGAGTCGGGGAGTTCACATTGAGGAGCGTGACATATTGCTGATTTCTCAGTGGGATGTGCATGGCAACGATGTGGTCACAATGGCCTTTTCGCTGGCTTTCAAGCTTGGAAGCCAAAGAGTTTCTTACCTTGAAATTTAATGGCGCGTGAATAAGGTCTCTCTGTGTCTGGTTTGCCTGACCAGTACAGAGTGTGTCCGGTACCGTGTTCTTGGAGGCTGGCTACGTCTGGGAAGCAGACAGCAGCTTTATGGAAACGGGGGCGGGGGGGGGGGGGGGGGGGGGGTAATAGTAACAGTTATACATCTAAAGATAGTATTTATATAGCACCATTCTAGTCGCTGAAAACTACTCACTGCGCTTTCATACACCATTCAGACATTCAGTCATTCACATAAAACAGTGATCTTACTACAGAAATAATTGTGTACACACAATGTGGGAAGAGCATTGTTCAAAATGCTTTGTTGAGGAGATGCGTTGTTGGCTGTGCTATGAAAGCAGATAAGGTGGACTGATTCTGTAGGGTTGGGGGCAGTGACTTCCAGACAGTTAGGGCAAGAAAACTGAAGGCACACTCAACAAACGATTTTGAATTTCGCTTTGGTACCTACAGGAGTTTCCGACCGGAAGAGTGGAGAATGAATGATGACTTGTATGCGCAAAACGTACAGGGCGAGTATGGTGGAAGAGAACCATATGAGAACAGAAGGCGAGAGTGGCTGGTTTGTACTGATAACGACATTTAACACGCAGTCAGTGAAGGTCCCTCAGCAGTGGTGTAGGTGTGACCTCGTTTTCTTGTATTAGGACGAGTCGCGCTGCGCTGTTTTGAATTCACTGGAGCCTGAAAATTCGATCTGCTGGCACGCCTGACGAAAAAAAGAATTACAATACGCGAGCTGAGAAATGATAAGGGAATTGACAAATCTTGCTGTTGGATCAGCTGAAAGAATGTTTTACGAATTGGGGTAAAACAGCGGATTTCCAAGAACGACGCGCATCACACGCTGCTAATCTGATCCTGTGATGGAAAGTGTCTATTTAGTTGACTGTCAGGTGAAATTGATATTCTGGCTACCAATATTTACGAACCCACTGCCTGCCTAATTCGTGAAAGAGTGCCAACAAGCATTATTTCTATTTTGTCAGTGTTTAGCATGAGCTTATTGCTGTTCATCCGGGAGAGAACATTGTCAATGCATGCCTCAGTACTAGAGTAAATATCACAATGTTCATCAGATTGTGCATTTTTTGACAACTATTATCATCTGCATACTTGTGAAAGTCACAACCGTGTGCTGAAATAATCTCAGCCAGAGGCTGGGAATAAAGTGTGAACAACACGGGTCCCACCACAGAACCCTGAGGAACACCACGCATGATGGAACTTTCGGCAGACATGCCTGTATACACCAGTTCAAGAAAATCACAGGGCGCCTGCTTGGTTCAGCTGTGATCCGTGACGGGTGACATTTACGTCCTGTTTGCTGAGGACCCTTGAGGAGAAGGTGTACTCCAACACTGAGGTTCGCAAGCTCTGTGGCAGCTGTTGTCGCTGGCAGTAGAGGGGGTGTTCCTGTGGGGGCCGTCGTCTGTCGCTCTCTGAGCTCTGGCTCCTTGCGAACTATAGTTCACATATGGGTGTTGGTCGGCCGACGACGCACGTCAGTGTATTTCGTCTCCTCCCCCCCCCCCCCCCCCCTCCCTCTCCCCGTCCCGCGTGAGTGAGGCCGCCTCAAAGAGGGAGTAGGACGAAAGTCGCTGGAGCGGTGCACCAGTTCCTTCACTGAATCTGTGCTCCAGTGTTGCAAGTTCGAAACACGCCACTGCCTAACTTTAAAAGGTTTAATTTTTGCCGCGAATATTAAGGTGTTGTTGTTCTGATGGTAAAGTGTTGTTCTTCAACAGACCCCCCCCCCCTCCCCTCTCGTTACCCCATTCTCCTTGGATAGTACTCACTATCTACCATGTCACCGTATCACACACACACACACACACACACACACACCAGTAGAGTAATCCTGGGAACCCGCTGCCATCTTGGTTTAAGAATTCTGTTCACTTCTGTTCATCCAGTGCATGTGTCGGACTTTCATTCAGCCAGCGTCGACAACCAACCAGTCGGACAAAACGAAGAGAGTTCCCCTTTTAATTAATAGCTAAACGTTTACGGCATTTACATGAAATTCTTTCCTCTAAGATTCTACACAATCACAAAGACGTTATTTTCGATTCAGTATATTACCAGGCCGTTACGCACCCACCCAGAATAAAGACTTTTTTCATTTCGAATTTTGACATCAACAGTGTCACACACATGCGTTTAATAAAGAAAGTTCCCTATGGCAGTTTTTTTTTCAGTTTTGGCCGCAGCCAGTCTTTCATCACACACACACACACACACTGGTGCGCGACCAGTTTGTCTATTCAGCTGCCTTTCCTGCAGGGGATAAACCAGTCACCCTGTGATATCAACTTACCACATGCACAGTATGCATGTCGCACGGTTTCCACGACAGGTGGGCCAAGCACAAGACTTCAAACTCTTTCATTGTTTTTTCCAACACCTTGCACCAACGATCCGTGTTTTTCGTCGGCACACTCTCTCTCTCTCTCTCTCTCTCTCTCTCTCTCTCTACAATTAAGCAGACAGGAAATCACCATGGAGCTTGCGGACAGTGTCTGGCAGCACGGTCTCTATTCTCCGTGCTGTTGTTGGCAATGCAGTGGCAACTTCAGAGCTCAGACAACCGAGCTTCGCATGGGATTGTTGATCTATGTAAGAAAACACCCGTGACCAGTATGACCAAGATAACTTAGAAACAAAAGAGGACGACTCCACCAAACGTCGTCCAATGATTAAGCGAGAAGTGTTTCTAACTACCGAACTAAACAAACACTCTGTAAATCAGCCGGCCTTGGCAATCTATCAATCTATAACTGGGGTATTTTGGGTTTCCAGTTTTCTGGTGATCCTGCCACCGAATTTTCTTGAACTTACATGAACGCCTTCTTTGACAGAGGTGTTTTCCCTGCTGGTTGGACGGTTTATGTTTGTCTCCTCTGTATAAAAAGAGAGATCTAAACAATGCCTGTGGTTCTACAGACAATAATAATAATGATAATACTAATAATAATGTGTAATATAACTAGCTAGTGATCTGTATAGTTCTATCACAAATAGAAGATTGAAAGAATAGAGCGAAATCCACAGGTGTAATGGAGGTGTTTCTATCATGGACTATATGTTTACATTATGAAGTGCTTCGAAGTTTTTGTAACCATGAGCTAGACGTGGCTTCAGTAGGATTTTGTAAAGGCCTTTAAAACCATTTCCAGGCAGATTTCTGTAGCTGATGTAGATAAAAGGTAGTACTGAGGGCAAACTACATCGTGGGCATTTATAAACAATGACATCGTACACGACGCATTCATCAATGAGTTTTTAGAAAGGAGAACATAACGCAGCTTAAAAAGCTTTGCAATAATAGACTGACAGAATTTCTGACCGTGTGTGTGTGTGCGTGTGTGTGTGTGCGCGCCATAAGCACAGTTTATCTAAAACAATTTGCACCTTACGATAATGCGCTGTTTCAAATATGCTTAGTCTAAATCTTGTCTTTAGGTTTCTTAAATGTCTCCCCTAGATTGATTAATGGATTTGCTTCAACATTAGAGACAATACAACATGTTCTGTAAACCGTTGAACCTATTACTGCTATCAATATGGAAACCCCGTTCTTGCCATCCGCACAAAAGTGACCATTCCCGAAAAGATATTTAAATTAAAATTAAAAATTAAAAAAATATTTAAAAAAACGAAAAAAGAACTTTTTACTTCGTTCCACTCATTGGTTCAGCCATTCCCACTGAAAGCTAGGCATGTACAATTTTATAGCAAGTAAGCCTATTTGAGACCCGCTTTTCTTACCGCACATAAACAAGTCGAAA
>CM031610.1:52415525-52450525 GCA_018398815.1 Conus ventricosus | reverse complement strand
GAGCCCATGGAAAACTTAACTCTGGGTAGAAGCCGGTGGTGGAAAAAAAATCCCACAAACATAAATGGATCCAAACGGATTCGAACATACAATCTCCCAGCAGGGAATCCGCGACGCCAACCACTTCGCAATCGCGGCTGATTCCTAAACTTAAGACTTGTCACGCCTACCACTATAGCCATTGAGGTGGCGAACACTGCTATCAACATTGGAATAGGTTTGTGATGAAAAAGATAGTTGTTCTCTCTCTCTCTCTCTCTCTCTCTCTCTCTCTCTCTCTCTCTCTCTCTCTCTCTCATAAACATTTACTGACAAAGAAAACGTACGTTTGTCGCAAGACAGTCTATTCTGTGGTTGAATCCCGACTGTATCAACAGAAACAGCAATCAGCATTGCTGACATGCACATAGACACAGGTCAATTACACAGCCACAGACACTGACATACACACACGCACACGCACAGTTTTCAGTTTCAGTTTCAAGGAGGTGTCACCGCGTGCGGACTGGTCCATGTACACTATGCCACATCTGCTCTAAGTTCCAAGACCACACTGCGCACGATTTTAAACTGATGGATGAATGAATTAATGAATGGGGTGAGAGAAATTAAGAAGAGGGGTTCATGGCAATGACTTGGCAGATATCTGACCTGCCCATTAGCCCAACGCGTCGGTCAGACCTTGGATACTTATCTAACATTGTCTGTGCCATTATCATCATTGTATGATTATGCTTGGGTGAGAGTGCACGTGAGTGTTTGTATGTATGTGCATTGGTGGGCTGGCACAGAACCATGTGCATGTGTGTGTATCAATGTATGCACACACACACACACACACACACACACACACACACACACACACACACACACACACACACACACACATACGCGCACACACACACATAAACACACACACACACAAAAACACACACACGCGCGCGCGCCTGTAAAGACCACCAGCAGTAGGCAAAGATTCATACATGATCGGCAAATACCTGCAAGGAGGCAAAAGATAGGACGGACAGAAAGAAATGTAAAAACAAACAAAGTAACAAAGAGAAAAACAGAGAAGCAAAGAAAAATAGAACAACAAACAAGATAAGAAAATGGTAGGATATAAAGATAAAAGAAAATGGAATGAAGCTCAAAGAAAGGAAGCCATAAAGAACAACAACATAAGACACACAAAGACAGAAAGCGCATATACGAGAGAAAAAGAGCGCGATAGATTCATAGATACTTGATAGATAGACAGACAGACAGACAGATAGATGGATGGATCGATAGATACACAGTTGGGTAGATGAATAGGTAGAAGGCAGATATATAATATATATATATATATATATATATATATATATATATATATATATATATCGTAGTATATTTTCCGGCTTTTTTTTTTAAAAAGTGCTCAACCATGCGGGAGCAGCTAAAACAATGATTAAAAGCAAATCTTAAAACCGGGACTACAAATTTGTTTCGAGGTCTTTCCTCTCTTCAGATCCCGTGCCAATCCCCTGCTACTGACCTCGATCGTATATATGTGTTTTTTGGATTGTGAACTGTAGTCCAGTTGGGTTGGGTTGCACGCGTTGTGCAAGGGGGGCCCTGTCAGGGTTGTAAGTCTTTCTAACTTTATTGAGTATGAGGGGTTGTGTTGCACGTGTTGTGCAAGGGGGGCCCTGTTAGGGTTGTAAGTCTTTCTTTCTTTATTGAGTATGAGGGGTCCTATCAGGGTTGCTATTTTATACTTGTTGATAAAAATTTCCTTTTGTGCCTGCAACTGTCTACGATTTCAACTCTTGTGTTCAATGTAGCCATACTAGGTTTGCATAGAATCATCCACTTTTCTGTTGTGCACAAATTACATCTCTTTGTGCTATTATTGTATGCTGCTGCTTTTCTGATTATTTTCCATGTGATGTTAAAATCTGTATTTGTTTTCTTAAGATCCCATATATGTTTACTTAATTCTGTTTGGTGTTTGTATTTTTCATACTTAAAAGATTGCTTGTGATTGGCGTACCTGGCTTTAAATTTGTTTTCTGTGATCCCTATGTATGTCTCTTTGCCTATTTTTGTTGTCACAGTGGCTTGGTATACGATGTTATCAGAGAGACATTGGTTGTTCAGAGGGCATTGCTCTTTGATTGTGCAATTGCAAGTTTTCCGTTTGTCACCCTCGTTTTTGACGTTGGTTTTCTTTTTGTTTGAAGCATCAATTATTTTTTTTTTTTTAAAGATTTGGCATACAAGAGTAAGATAGTTTGATAGTGTTCCTATTGAATATTTTGAAAAGTTTATGGTCTTTCTGGAACGATTCTGTTAGTATTTTGAAGAATTCTTTGCCAATGTTGGTTTTCACTCTACCATCATATGGTGGGTTGTACCAGGTTATTTTCCTCTTTCTGTTTTTCTTCCTGCTTCCAGTGGTACTTTCAGGTTCATATTTCAACTTGTAGTTGTGTCCACTTTTCAACAGTGCTTCTTGGTAGTCTGTTGCTGCATCGTTGAATATTTCTTCGTTGCAGGAAAGGTTGGATAACCTCTTGTTTATCCCTTGTGGTATCGTTTTTATGATTGTTGGTGGGTGGTTACTCATGGAATTTACATATAGTGGTGTATCATTGGGTTTTTTGTATGGTCTGTATTGGTTTTTGTTTAAATCTAGTGTTACATCCAAGTAGTTGACTACTTTTTTGTTGGCTTCTATTGTAATTTTTAAGTTGTGATTTTGGAACAATTTACATAGCTCTTTCTTTTTATTCTATACCTCTCTAGGTGTATTGTCCAGTACCGCCAATCCGTCGTCTCTGTACAGCCCAACTCTATGCCCAAGTAGTTTGTGCATTTTTGACAATAGTAACAGGCCCGCTATCTCGCATGTTTCTGCACCATCATATGAACCCATTGTAACGTCAAAAGTCGAATTAAAATCTGTTTTTTTCATGTAAGGCTCCTTTTTGTTATACAACACTTTTTTTGTGTGGAATATAATTTCCAATTCTGAATTTGTTATCTCAGTATATTTGGTAGTAAATTCCAAAGCTTTCCTGAGCAGTTCTTCATTGATGGATGGGTAAAAATCCACAATGTCGAATGCGATAAAGGTTGTTCTGTTTTGTTTGTTTAATTTTTGGAACCATTGCACCACCTCATGAGTATTTTTCCAAAGGTTCAGTTCAAGATTTGATTTGGCATCAGCTACTGTTTTTTCTAGGATTTGCTTGCTTACTCTTCCTAGTTCAGATTTTGTGGGGTTGATCAGTCTACATGAGGGGTTGTTTTGAAAATTAGGTTTATGATGTTTGAGTGTTATAAATGCTTCTCTTTTAGCAGTGGTTTCTATCCTGTCACTTAGTTCTATGCGTTCCACCAGTTTCTTTTCTTCTTCCCTGATGGTAGTACATGTTTCCTTTTCAGCTTTCTTGTAGTTCTTTTGGATGTTTTTGATAAAGGAGCGCTCGAAAACTTTTACTTCCTTTTTTGAAAAAAATTTACAAGTTTTGTCGTTTTGGGACAAATATTCTTTTAATCATGCATTATATTTTATATATTGCTGCTCGGAGTTTTTTTGGGAAGTTTTTTGGGTTTATTTCCAAAAATTTAATGGGGGAAATAAATTTTTTTTAATTTTTTTCCTTTGTATGCCAAATCTTTAAAAAAATAATTGATGCCCCAAACAAAAAAAAAAACCCAAACCGTCAAAAACGAGGGGACAAACAAAAACCCTTTGAAATTTGCCAAACAAAAGCAATGCCCCTGAAAAAACCCAAATGTCTCTAGAAAACTTTAAGGAACACTTTTTAAAACCAAATTTCTAACCACTTCCCTCCCCGTTCCAATTTTTTTGGGCAAAGGGGCCAAAAAAGCCCCTTTTTCCTGTTCTTTTACAATAAGACTTCAATAACAAAAAAATAACGATTAACTAAAAAACCAAACATACTGAAAAACAAAAAGGGAAAAAACCCTTCTTAAATCAGAAATTATGTATGGCTTGACCGAGCCCTTTGTGCACACAGGCCAAATTTTCGGGGTTTCCGGGGAATTGTGGCGGGGCGTTTTAAAGGTTACAGGGGGTTCGGGGGCAGGGAACCCCTGCAGCCCAAAAGGGGGGCGTCGCAACCCCCCAATGCCCGGACGGCTTCCCAGTTCTAGCATTTTTTACCCGCATAACCCTTTTTACCCAAATCAAGTGCCGAGCAAAAACACGTGACACTTTGGTTGTGCCCACCATACACAGGGCCGCCCCGGCCATTTTACATTCAAACCCGGGGGGGCTGAAAGACGTTTCAAAAGGGGAACTTGTGTTGAAAAAAACCCAGGGCGATTTCGGGGAATTTATGTTTAAAAGCCTTCTGTCAGTCTGGAAGTAAACACTAATTTACTCAAGAAATGGCGGAGTGTTTTTTTATCTTCGCAAGGAAAACTTTCCGATCAACAGACAGATTTTGGGGAAAAAATACATTTTTTATCAGAGGCCATGGCAAATTTTTTTGAAAAAAAAAATTTGAGTGGCGAGCCTTTTTCTCCCCCCAAAGCCAAAAGGAAGCCATTTCGTTTTTGTTTCCTCAACAAAAAACGGAACCTCAGTTAAGATCTTGAAAAAAATTTTTGAAAACACAGCTTTGGGAGTTTCCTTTCCCCGACCTTTTTGATAAAACCCAAAACCTTTTGAAACTGTTCAAGAAATGCCCCCCCCCATTTTAACACCGGGGCCTTGTTACTCAGAGAAAAAATAGTAAAAAGAAATCCCCATTTTTCCGGGCCCTTTTTTTTTAGGGCTTTGGGCTTCAAAAAAGCAAAAAAATTTTAAAACATTTCAAAAACAAAAAACTGGGATTCCATCTAAAAGGGAAGTTTTTCTGGTTGGGCCCAACTCGGAAGAAACAAAATTGAATGTCATTTTGTTTCTATTCTTATTCAAAATTAAACAAATTTGGGCGATTTTCTTTCAACGAGTTATACAGCAAAAAACGAAAACCCTTCAAAAATACTAAAAACCCAACCCCCAATTTTTAAAGAAATTTTTGCATAAACAAAAGAACGGTTAAACCCTTTCATGGCGGGAAAAATTGAGAAAAATTCCACAGGGGGGTATTTTTAACTAGCGCCCAACAAAACTGGGCCAAAATGGGCAGACTTTCCCGTTTGGGACCAAAAAACCCCCACCTCTACCCCGCCTACTGGGGGCTTTCGGTTTTGGGTTAAAGGGGCCCGGGGTTTGTTTGGTTTTTTTGCAACAGTGCGCGCGGCTGAAAAGGCCACGAAAGGCCAACCACTGACGTGACTCTAAAAAATTCTCCCAACCCTACTACTGACGTGACTCAAAATATAGTACCGCTCATGCATTACGGTCCCTTTTAACCTAAATACCCCTGCCAAAAACCACGAACCCTGAAGGCCTGCGTGCACAGTGCACATTGTTTTGCTTCGGCTTTTGGGGTTTTTAAAAAAACCGCAGGGGCCCCTTTTAATGCAACTGGATAACGATTTTTGAATGTTCCGGCCCAAAAAAACTAATGGGGTTTTAGGCGGCCTTTAATTTCCCTTCTACCATTAGGGAAAGGGGAGAGTGGGGCCCGCAAAATTTTCCTATAAATCTCCAAAATATACAATGACGGATTTTCTGAACAACGGGCGATTAAAAGGCCGCCATAAACGGCTACAGAAAATTACTGCGGGTAACTCTGCCAAAAGGGCCAGTTCAAGCCGGGTTAGAAAAAGGGACCCCAAAAGAAAACCCTAGGCCAATTTCCTTACAAGCACTGTCCGTCTATTGTGTGTTTTTTTTTGTTTTTTGGTTTTGTTTTGGTGTGTGTGTTTTGTCCTCCCCCCGAAACGAGCCCCCCCACCCCCAAACCCCCGAACGCCCCATCCCCCCCACCCCCCACCCCACGCACGCACGCCCCCCCCCCCAAACCCCCCCTGTTAAAACCAACACCCCCACCCCTCCCCCCCAAACCCGCCCCAATTTCTTAATTAATTTTTTTTAATTTTAAGCATCCCCAAGTTTTAAATTTAATTTTTTAAATTTAATTTTTCCTTAAAGGGTTCCTAATAAGTTCTTGATCAAGTAACTTCAAAATTTCCCTTGTTTAAAGTCACCCAAAAAACATAACTAAGTAAACCTTTAATAACAACCAAGTTTCTTATTCAATTTTTATCTTATAAATTTTCAAAAAATACAAGCTATGTTTTTATTTTAAAAAGTAATGCTAATATGTCCACAAAACCCCCAAAAAAAACGTGTCCCACGTTGGGGGGGGGGATGTCTTGCCCGGGCGTTCTCTTCATAGAATAATGAAGTTCTTAAAACCAAAAAACCGCCTTGTTAAAATTTCTGGTCTAGGGGAAATTTGTCCTTTTATAGACTCCTTTGTCTTTATTTATTGACAAAAATTTTTTTATAAACGCCATGATTTTATTTTTTTTAAAAAAAAAATTAAAATTAATTTTTTTAAAATATTTTTCCACCCTGAAAGGGACCCAAAATAAATTTTTTGGGTTGTTGAGGGGTTTTTGGCGTGCTGTTCCCTTTCCGTTTTTAAAGGGTTCAAAATTTTTTGATTGCTTTTTTTCCCGCTCCCCTTGGGGAAATTTTTTTTTTAAAACCTAATAATTTGCCCCCCACACAGCAAGGGGGGCCAAAAAAGGGAAAAACAGTTTTAATTTAAATTTAACCCAAAAAAGACTTTGGTGCGTGGGCCCCTTATAATCAAAAGGGTTTTTTTTAAATACCGGAAATTAAAATAAACCTTTTTGTTCTGGCGTTGGGGGTTTTTAATTTTTTTCATTATGATTATTTTTCGTAACTTTAATTTTTTTTTTCTTTTCCCAAACCCCGCAAATTTTCTTCCGGGCTTTAACGCGCCCGGGAAGATAAGCTTTTCACCGGGTCTCCACAATTCTTTGTTTTCGCTGATTTCTGGTTTGGTTATTTTCCACCTGATTAATTTTTTTCTGTTTCCCTGCTAAATTTTTCCGGGGGGGCCCCCCTGGGTCATTTTAAAAGGAAATAAAATCTAATGTTTAAAAAGTTTTTAAATTCCCTGAAAAATGGCGAAAAACAATTTTCCCAAAACAAAAGTAAAAATCACACCCCTAGGACTAAAATTACTTTTTTAAAACGGGAAACTTCCCTTAAATCAAACGTAAGATCTTTTTCAAAATTCAAGGGGAGCAAATCTACTGACAGTTTAGGGGGAACAAACTAAAAAACCGTTTGCCCCACATTTTTCACCATTCTCAAACCCCAACGGGGCCCACCCCTGTTTTTAAATTTTTTTAAATGTTTTTGTGGCGACATCTGTTAAATTTTTTCAATGCTAAAAACATTTTCCGGGGAAACCTTTTTTGGGTTTTTCCAAAAGCTGCAAAAGAATACACCTTTTCCCTTTTTTGGGCATAAAAGCTTGGTCATCAATTTGGTCTTTTCATAATTCAGAAGGTTTAGGCTCCCCTTGTAGCTGTAGTAGATCATCACTGTTCATGTTTTTTTAATTAATTAAAAAATTTATTTTTTCAAAAAAATAGCCCCGGGAAAAAAAAACTGAAAACCAACCTTGAATACCTTTCTCCCTTTTTTATTGGGTCAAAGGGTGAGGATACCAATGCAGGAAAACCCTTTTTAAAAGAATTAAACCAGCAGATCTTGGCAAACTAGATTTTGAGGATTCAGCAAAAAAAAATTTGGGTTTATCATTGCGGGCTTCGTTTTGAAACAAAAGATTTTCTAGTTGCAAGAAAAATCCCGGGACAATTAAATAATGTAAAAAAAAATACATTTTTAAAAAAAAGGCTTCACTCTTAATGAAAATAGGCGGCGCGGGGGTTTAAATTTGCGCTCGTTTTTAAGTGGAAGTAATTCCCAAATTTTAGAAAACGCGAATGAAGGCGAGAAAAAAAAAACATAACAAAGCTTTTGGAGCAACTAGCCCAGCACAAATCGCAAAGAAAAGAAAGGAAATTGACAGTTGATTTTTTTTAAAAAACACACTGAAAAAACGGGGGAAAGCAGCTTACACTTTTAAAAGATTTTTAAATCAAGCAATAAAACAAGTTTAAATTCTTTTTAACGGGAAAAACCCAATCGAGACTTTGCCTCCCAAACCAAAAATTTTCAGTGACTTTTAAAAACCCCATAGAAAAAAAAAAGATCAAGAAATGGGGTTTTAATTGTTTTTGGGTAGACCGGTGTATTTTTTTGCACTAAATTGGCTGAGTAAAAAAATGAACAAAATCATTTTTTCCCAAAAGGGAAAATTTTGGGGAAAGGGGAAAAACAGCAAAAAAAAGCTAAGCCAAGCAGCTGGAGTCGTAACAAACAGCAAAAGAAGGGTTTAACTAAAAAAGGGGATTTGGAAAAATTTATTTACCGGCGCCTAGACAATACAGGACCCACACTTTGCCCAATACAACTCCAAACACACCCTTTAAAATGGATCTTCTATATTTTCCCTGATGGGAAATTAGACAAAAAAGGGTTTTAATTACGCACTCACAGTCATTGACATAGCTTCAAGATACAAAGAATTGGGGGCCCCCATTAACACAAAAGAGTGAATCTGCTGTTTTTTTTTGCCAGACAATTTGTAAAATAAACAAGGGTCCTTTAATTTAATCCCCCCGCATGTTAAAGTCGATATGGAAAAAAATTTTAAAAGGCAAGTAAATCAATATTGTTGAAACATGGAGTTCCCCATTAAAAGGGGCCCTTCCAGGATTTCACAGATAAACAGGTTTTTAGTTGAAAATTTTAAACAAACGTTAGCGGGAAAGACTTTTTCCTCCCAGTATCACGAGAGCTGATTGACAATCCGGGCAACACAAAAGGGTTTTTAGAAGACTGCCCCAGTTTTGGGGCCCCGCAAAAGAATAATGAAAAATTTTTAAAAAAGGGGGTTAAAAACCAGTCCAAGCAATCAAAAGAAAAACAAAAAATGTTGCTAAAGAGCCTTCCCCACCCAATAAAACCATTTGGTTTAAAAGAAAGGTTACCTTTTTTTAACCGGGGAAGCAAAGGGGACACTCCATCAGGGAAACCCAAATTCCAGTTTGGAGTTTTTGACCCGTATAAATAAAAAAAATTTTAAAAAATAAATTCCACCCGGAAATTTACGAGAAAAAGACACCACAAAACAACCACTCCTCAAAGATCTTTTGTGAAAAAAGAACTGCAGAAATTCCCCCAAAAACACTGACCGTTTTTAATTAATTTACTTTTTTAAAATTTGTTTTTAAAAAAAATGGAAGCTCAGAAGGAAGGGGCAGAACAAAACCCAAGAAGGGTAAAGGAAGAGCCCTTTGGGAAAATAAAACCGGAAAAAAATTTCATGCGTGTAATGCTTTTAAAGGGGAAACTTTTTCCCGAGTTTAAAATCAATGCTTTCAAATAAACCCAGACGCCTACAACCCAAAACCCCCCAAATTGGGAAAAAGAATACCCTTGAAAAAATTAAAAAAAATTCGAACTCGTCAAGCAAAAAAGAAAAAATTTTTAAATAAATTTGGGGAATAAAGCTTTTATCAAATTTTAAAAAAAAAATTTTTGGATAAAAATAAAAACCCCCCCTTTTTTTCGGTCCTCCAGTCCCTTTGGGCAAAAGAAAACTCTGGAAAAACAAATACTCTTTTTTTGGTTTTTTCTATCAAACCGACTTTTTTTGTTACAAAACGGGGGGGGGGTTTGTTGATTTAGGTAGATTAGATCGAAGTTTTTTTTTGGGTCATATGAAAAGCCTTTTTTTCCCCAAAACCAATGCTTCTTTGAAATTGTCATGTGATATTTTTGACTCCCAAAACCGCGGGCGAATTTTCCCCTTTTGCTTTCTTAATGATTTTCTCCTGGCTCGAAATACGGAAACATTTTTGCCCTTTAAAACCAAAAAAACTCCTTGATCACCTTTCCGGAAAATTAAATCCTTCATCTTTCCAAAAACCCTTTCTTAAAAGTAATTGAAAAAAAAGGGCAAATTTTTAGGATAATCGGACGTGTCATCCCCACCCTTTCCCTCCCCTTTTAAAGCCATTTCAAACCCAAAATTCTTTATAGATGCTTCAGGGGGGAAAATCAATAACAAAACTGTCTTACTGTGTAAAGTACCCCGGACCCCGGGAAAACGGGGGTTTAAAAGTACCCTAAAGAAATTCTAACATCAAAAGCTTTGAAAATTTCTAAAACAAAACCCAATAAAAAACAGGTTTGCCCCAATTTGACTTTTTTTTTTTTCATCTTTAAGAAAAAAAGGGGAATAAATGAAATCTTCTAAAGCCCGAAAATTTTGGTTTTTGAAGCAGTTTAATTTTGTTGGGTTTCTTTTTGGTACAAATTTCTGAATTTTTGCGCTTGGTGGGGATTTTTCCCTATCTTTCCAAAAAAAAACTGTTTGTTCAACAGCTTAAAAAAGTAAATTTTCTGAAGCATCTGAGGATTTTTTTCCGAATCAGTTTTCTTAAATGATGAAAGGTTTCATGAACTTTTCAGATAAAAAGAAATTTATACAAAGAACTCCCTGAAAACTTAAAACCCATGCCCAAAAAAAAAATTGTAGAAGTCAAAAATTTTAAAAGACATAATTTTTTTTGCCTCGAAATTAGGCACAATTTAGGGGGCTCTTTTGGGAAACCCATTTTTTAAAAGACTTTCTGCTGCAAAGGATAGCCCATTATGCATTCATGGATTTCCCTGGGGATTTCTAAAGTAACTTCTAGAATAAAAACCACGCGGGAAATCAGGCTTTTAAAAACTGCTCACCCACTTTAATCCCTTTTTTTTTTTAAATTTTAAATTCGGATCACCCGCCTGGGGTACATTTTAAAGTTGCTTAACGGAAGTGATTGGGGCCATTGCCCATCCATACAAAATTTTTTTGCATCTAAATAAATAAGATATTTAAGCCCTTTTTAACGGGAAACAAGCCCGCCCAAAATATTTGTTGTTTGTTTTTCCCGTAAAAAAGCGACGCCTACAAATTTCCCTCCCCCAAATTTCCGTTTTAAATCATCGGAACTTTGGGAAAAATCCGACAATAAAAAAATTTCTTTACCCAGTAAACTTTAAGAAAGCGCCCCAACTCTTTCCCGGGGCGCAAAAATGTAATGGCGTAATCCAGGCAAAATTTGTTTCATTCAGGCTTTCAATATTTTCAAAGACCCCCAACAAAAAAACCCACCCGCCATCAAGTATAAAACATAAAAGTCTCCCATGGGTTTTACACTCAAAATTCTCCCACGCATCTTGAGCAAGCGGAAAACAAAACCCACTTTTTCCCCTTCCTCGATACAGAAAAAAAAACGCCCCTTTTAAAGGGGGAAGTTGTGTTTTCATCAAACCAACCCCAACGTTCATTTACTCAAAAGGGGTAAACCCCCTTTCTAACAAATTTTAAAGTCAAAATATTCTTGGGTTTTTGGGCAGGAATTTTTTAAGGGACATCCCAAATTACTCAAATTTATCCCATCATGGGGTTGCATAGATTCAAAAAAAGGGACATTTTATATAATTAAACCCCAAAAATTACGTACTTTTCTGATACTGGAAAAAGCTTTGACCCCCTAAAGGCCCATCGTCCACTTTTTTCATTAAAAAAGAAGTCGTAACCTCGAAAGTTTTGAAAGAATACAGGCAGTTCCCAAATTTCTTAGGATCAAACTTTAGTTGAAAAATTTTTTTTAAACTGGGCGCTGTTTCCTCTGAACTTCCCGCTAATGTGTTTCATGGCCCTTTTACTTTTTGGATTCTCTGTTTCTGTTTGAGAGACCTAAACCCAAATCCAACAGTGGGGGGCGCTTCATACGGGGGGTTCTTGGGGGGCTTCGGGCTCATCTTGATTTCAGAAAAATTCCCAGATTATTAAACAGCCCTTTTACGCATTTTCCCCTGCATTTTTTTTCTAAAATTTTTTTGGGGCCCAATTGGGCCATCAAATATAATTTTTGGCCTAAATTTAACCCACCCCACCTGACAATAATGAAAGAAAAATTAAACAAATCGATGTTTACTCATTAAGACGTTTTTTAAAGTTTTTTTTTGGCGCGGGCCCTTCAAAAGGAACAATGATAATTCAAAGTCTGCGTAAAAAACAAATGGTAAATTTTTGCACCCGTTTCCATTTCCCATAAAACAACTTAGATCCGGGTGGAGGGGGTAATTAGTTTTCCGTTTAAACATCTACAGAACTTTTACAATGTTTTTTTATGTTCGCTCGCGGCTTGAACAAAATGGAAATTCCCTTGTTAAATTTTTTTCTCCCAAAATTCTTTTTTTTGTCCCCAAACTTTTGAAGTATTTTGAAAAGTTATTTACTAAATTTTTCCGTTTTAAAATTTTGTAATCGGAAACCCCCGCTGGGGGAAAACATCAGTAGTAAGTCAAAAAGTTTTTTTGGCGGGTTTCGCCAATTGTTGGGCTTTTCAAAGACATTTTAATGGGCAGAAGTTTTGTTTCCTCATCCCATGGTATACATTAACAGTTTTGGGGTTTTTGTTTTGTACCTTCAAACCGATCAAGGGAAATTCCACGCTAACAGGAAAGGAAAACCCCCAAAAGTTAAAAATCTTTAAAGGGGGCCGATAGTTAGCCCACTCCCTGGGGTTTTTGCGGATATAAAGCACCTTGCGAAAAACACACCACATAAAACCCTTTTTGCCCTGAATTTTTTATGTTTAAAAACTGCTCTTTTTCCCGACAAATTCTGGAAAAAATTGGAATTTTAACCCTTGCCTACAATCGGCGCATACTTAGCCCTTTTTAAACCCGATCTCAAATTCGCCCTCTGACCAACCAGAGCCTCTCTTTTTGGCTTTTTCAGCGGGCAGCGTCAAACTGGGGCAAGCATTCGTCGCCCAACCGGTTTTAATTTCATTACGAAAAAGAAAAAGTCTTTTGTTTTAGTCGAGCCCCGACTTCTGTTTTTTCTTAAATTTATTGTTACATGGGTCGTTTAAAAAACAGCTAACATTACTTTAACTGCGGGTCTATTGTTTTTTTTACTTGGAACTTGAAAAATAGCATTTCCCAACGCTTGCCTGCACGTTTGTTTTTGGGGCAATGACTTTCCTTTAAAACAATATCATTCAGTGCTTTTTGATAAACGGGTCCCTCCAAACATTCCTTCAAAAAAATTCCCTCTGGTCCTTCATAAAATTTTTAAACCATGTTGAGTTTCTTTTTCCAAAATCAAAAAAATTTTTTTTAAAAATTTAAAAAAAAAACTTAATCAGAATCAAAATCCCCGGCTTTTTTTCGCTTGGAACCCTAAACTAAAGTATAAACCCCCCTTTTATGTTGTTAAATGTGAGCTTTAGAAAAAAGTTTTTAAAGTCCCCGTTTACTTTTTTTTTTTAAACATTCCCCTTTTTTTTCTGGGGTCGGCGTCTGGCTGTTGAGAAAAAATTGCCTCAGGGGCCCTTTTTTTGAAATCAAACTTTTGTCCTTTTTTAATCATCAAAAAAAGGGCCCCCTAAAACCCATTAAATTCTTCCTTCCCTGATGTTTTTTAAATCACAAGCGCTTTTTATTGTCGTTTTAAACGAAAAAATTTTTTGCCCTTTTGAGTTAAACCCCTAGCTTTGTTCTTTGGAGTTTTTGTTTTTTTAATTTTTTGCCAGCTCCCCAAACACTAAAGAACACAAAACCGGACTAAAGACAAAAACCCCCTAGAGGTAAAGCTGCGGGTGCCCTTACCCCCCTTTCTAAGAGGCCTCAAATTTTTCCTGCCGATGCCCGCACTAATAGTTTTTGGGGTTCCCTATTTAAAATATGTAACACAAATTAAAAGGGAGCGAAAACCTTCGGTTTTTTTTGCTGTATTTTGGGAAAAGGGCCTGCTCTAGTTTTTTTTTGCTTTGTGTAAAATGGTTTTAAACTGAAAGGTTTTTTTTGGGGGGGGTTTTTCTACTATCTCTTCTTTTGGCGGCGCTGTAGGCACATTTGGAAAACCTGAACAACCTGCTTTTTTAAAATAAAAAAAAATTTATTTTTGTATATCTTTTAAAAAAGTTTATTTTCAATTTTCACTGCGCATCATATATTAAAAAAAAAATTACCTTAAGCGGTTTTTTTAAAGCTTCTTCCTTTTATCAATTTGAATGTTTTTACGTCACCAAAATTTCCCCCCCGCTCCATGCAACAAATTTTCCTTTTTGTTTACCTTAGGGCAATCCAAAAAAACCGTATTTCCCTTTTAAATAAAACATCAAACCTAAAAAAAATTGGGGGAAGATGTAAATCTTTTTAAAACAAAAGGGCAACTGTTGGATTTTCTACAATTTTCCCACCCCAAAAATTTTCTTATTTCATCAAAATGCCCATAAGGGTTTTAACCCGCCAAACGTAGATTTGGTTTTTGGACTACCCCCAATTGAACATTGTACTTTCGTTATTTTTGGATTAATAAACTTTTTACTTGCTCTGCGAATGTTTTTTCATCTTCACACAGCAAAAAAAATCCCTTTTAAACGACTTTCTGCGAAAAATAAGATTAAAAAATTTCCCAAAAAGTGGCTGGGCCCGCTTTTGGGTATGTTGTATGAAAAGAATCCCCTCTTTCGGGAATATAAATTTCAAAATTTTTACTGATATTGGTTTTCTCAATAACCCCTTTTTTTAAAATTTTGGGGTGCTAACAACGCAAACTCTAACAAATGTCAGAAATGCTGTACTTTTCCCCCGGGGTCTAATGATTTTAAAAACCCCGTTTAAATTCCCTTAAAAATTTAAATTCATATGACAATCTGTCTTTTTAAAAATCCTTGAAAGTAAAGATGCAAAGCCCCCCCCCTCTTAACAACTCAAAACTAAGGGAAAAGGGAAAAGCGATTTTCCCAAAAGCAAATTTGCAGCTTTTAGGCCTTTTTTCCGTTTTAGCAACTCCAGCCCTATTCTATGTTTTTTTGCTTCTTCATTTTTTGATTCCTTTTAAAAAGCAATATCATCCCCCTTTTATTCCCAGTTTTGCCATAAACAAATAAGGGTTTTAAAAAAAAGTCTGCCTTGTGAAAGAAAAAATTTCTTCCCCCAAGGGTTTTTTAGAAAAATTTTTTTAACATTGCCCGCCCCAAATTCGTACAACTGTCCGTTTGGGTCGTTTTTTTAAAGGGGAGTAAATATTTTTTTTAAAAAAAAACGCGCAGAGCCCCCCCACAATCACTTCATCCGCTCCTAGGGCTTGGAAAAATTTTAACCCGTAAAATTTTATCCCCATCAAAAATAGATGGATTATTTGGAACAGTAATAAATTTCCGGGTTTTTTTTCCCATCACGCCAAAAGGGTTTTTTTCAGTCTTCTATGCGGGGGGAAAAAACGGCCATATGCTTGTGGGCATTTTTTTTTTTTAAAAAAAAATAAAAAAAAATTAATTATTAAAAAAACATGGGGGAAAGGGATTTAAGATTTAAAAATGATTTTTTTGAACCCGGAAACGACATGAGTGAAATTACCCTTTTTGGGCCCCCATGCTCGGGGGTTCTCTTTTTGCGGGGGTGAATTAACAAAAGTAAGGTCATAACATTTTAAACCCAAAATTTTAAAGGGCCCAAAAACCTCCCCAAATTTTTAAAACCCTAAAAAAATTTTGAATTTAAAAAATACCATTTTGTTTTTGAGGAGCCCCAAGGGGAAAACCCGTTCGGGTTACCAAATAAAACCCCCCTCTCAAAGTTTTTTAAACCATGGGTTTCAAAATTTGACAAAGGCTCAGTGGAACGATCAAATCCCCCCTTGGGGGTTACTAAAAAACCAAAATTAAAAGGGAAGCAGTTGCTAAACTTCAAAACACGCAACCAAAAAACCCCCCAAAGATAACCAAATACAAAAAAATGGGAAATTCAAGATTTTTAAATCAAACAAACGGACAAAGTAATTCAAGCAAAAACCCGTTTTTCCGAAGAAAAAGCAAAAAAAAAACCCAAATTTAAGAAAACCCGCGGAAACCCCAAACAAAAAATAGCGGGCCCCTTTATCCAATTTTGAGAAACATCAAAGGCGAATTAACAAAAAATTTAGCAAAACTGGGGTTTTAAAAAAAAAGCATATAAAAAGAGAAAAAAAAAAAAACCCTTGAGGGGGGATGACGGCCCCCAAATTAGGGCATGAATTAAAAAAAAAAATAACCCCAAAAACTAAAAAATCCTTTAAACCCAAAAGAGAACAGCAAACTAAATGTTGTCCAAATAAACCCAGAAGACTTTCGAACTCAATTAGCAGAATAAAGAAACCAATTCCCAAAAATTTTTAAAGAAACACAACGCTACTGAAAGAATAAAACAAATGTTTAAAAGACCCAAAGGGGTCACAAATTTGCAATCGTTAAAAACGGCCTTAAAATTTGCAAAAATACACTTTGGGTTGGGTAAATTTCCCGGCGGCGGATGGTCAAAATCCAGTGCCCCACCACCAAACGCCTCCGCCTGATAAAAAATGGGGAAAAAAAAATTGATCATCTTGCGGGTTTATTTAAAAAAAATTTCCCGGAAAAAACCCATAGACTCTTAAACCCGGTATTTTTAGGGGGGTTTTTGTTTTTCTGGCTTTTTTTTTCTGCAGCAAAGGTTTGGTTTAAAACCGGCACTTAAGGGGATTATTTTTTTCCCTTAAAGTTTTGGGGTTAAAATTTTGTAAGATTTAAAAACCCAGTAAAACCAGGCCCGTTTAAACCAAGAACAAGCGCTGTCTTTTCCCTATTCCCCTGGGGGGCATCGCCCAACAGAGTCCCCAAGCTTTTCTGATTTTTCAACGGTCTTCGGGGGCCCTTTAGGGCAGGGGAAATTTGGGTACTTTTAAAAATTTTTTTTGGGGGGTTTATCTTGTTTTTACTGCTTGCAAATTACTGGGTCAGAATTTATGGGCGTTTTGTCCAACCTTCTGCATTTCCCGCAACGAGAAATTCATTGGTTTTTTTTCATTATTTTCCAAACCCGGTCTTGGAGGTCCCGAAGGTTTTCATGTAAAACAATTTCCCAAAAGCCAAAAATCTCCCTTTTTATCTTTCGATTTTAAAACATCTTGGGGACCTTTTTATACTTGAAGGAAAAACAACTGTTAAAATTAAAGGGAACCTCTAAATTTGCTAAGTAATTTTTTTTTGCACAAAGCCAGTAAAGGACATTTTTGCTCGATCTTTCCTGTGCTTTGAACCCATCCCAAAAACCAAACGGGAAATACGAATAGATTTAAATTTTTTCGGGTTTTTATTTCCCGCTTAGTTAGGCCCTTTTGAAAGGCAAGATAAAAAGTTTTCCATGGGTTGGGTTTTTTTTCTCCGCTCAAAGGGCCCGGGGAACCAGCTGTGGGCCCGAAGAAAAGATGGGTAATGAGGGTTTCCCAAAAAAAAACTTTTACTTTCTGTGGGAAGGACCCCAATAAAAGGGGTGCCTAAGCCGTTTTAAATCCAACTTTTGTCTAAAGCTGTCTTGATGTTAAAAATTTAATTCGTTAAAAGAATTTTTACAAACCTCATTTATTCGTTGCTAAAAGGATTAAAAACCCCGGTTTTTTCAATTTTTGGGAATGGCGGGTTGCATTCAGGGGCCCAAAAAACGTCTGAAAGGGGAAAAGAAAAAAAATCTTACACGACCTAACCAAAGGGGGGATTAGGAAAAGAATAAGTGAAACACAATTTCGAAAACTCCACACCCATTTGAAACACAAAAAAAAAGCAAAGTTTAACTGGTTTTTGATTAAAAATTTCAAACGGATGACTAAACCACACCCTTTGGGGATGTAGTCTTTTTAAAAAGGGGGGTTAAATATCTGCTTAAAGGAGTACTTACCTTTTTATGAAAGTGTCAGTCCCGGGGCCCCAGAAATGTCGAGGGTGTCAGTTGTTTTTATTTTTAAGGAAAAGTAGTTTCGGCCCAACAAAAAATTTTTCCTCAGCATATTTAATGGGACTTTATTTTTAAAATTTTTTTAAAAAAAAAAGTTTGGGAACAAAACAACTCAAGACCGCCCTTCTTTTTTGAACATTTCTAATTTTTAAAAAAATGCGGAAACCCGAACGGTCGCGGGTCCAGAAATATTTACAAATCGTAAGGTTTAAAAAAAGCAAAGCCAAGGAGAAAAAATACGGTTTTTTAAAAAAAATTTACAAAAAAAGGGGCCAAAGTTAAACCGTTAACAATACCTGATTTTTATTACGGGGTTTTTCTCCAAAAAAAAGCAATGAAAACTTTGGGCATTAAAAATCAAACCTTAACAAAGCAAATCAAAAAAAATGTTTTTCATTTCCCCGGGCCCGAAGAATAAGGGGTTACTATTTTTAAAAAAGGGGCTACTAAAAAAGTTTGGCTTTGCAACTGACAATTTTTAAAAATTTAGAGTTAACCCAAACAAAACTACTTTTTAGGGAGAAAAACCCCTCGATCTTTGGGATTACTTTATTACATTATTTCATTTGGACGACTGAGCCCCGATGAAAACCTTTTATGATAAGGGCCCCCAACGTTTTTTTAAAAGCTCTTCCAACAGGGAAAAAACGCATATTTCGATTTTTTGAAATTATACAATTTTCCCCAAATTTAAAAGTTAAAAAAATTAGGGTTTTTTGGGGGGGTCGGATCATTTAATATAAAAATTTTTAGCCCAAAGCAGGGGAAAAATTTTTAAAATGTGATAACCTGCCCCATTGTTTTTGGAAAAAAAAAAAATTATTGTACTAAAAAAATGTCCGTTGGGCCAAAGAACCGGGGGGTTACCTTACGCCCGAAAGGGGTATAACCTTTTAAAATTTAAAAAAACCTTTTCAGAAGTTGCGGACCTTTTTGGGGGAAACAAAAGGGGGGGGGATAGGGGGCTTTGAAGGTTTTGGAAATTCATAAAAGATGGGATTATAAACGCAAAGAGGTTGGGGACACCAAAAAAATTTCCTAAACCCAGAAACCCAAAAAATGCGCAATCTAGAGGCAAATAAAAGTTTGGGCCAGTATTAAAAAAAAAATAGGTTTTTAAAACCTGACCTCAAATGGCACTTATAAACCCTATTTAAATGGGGGCAAAAAATTTTTAAATTTAAAAAGCCCCTTTTTCAATTTTTAGCCGTCAAAAAATTTTAGAAAGCATTCAAAACCCGGGCCCCTTTAAAATGAATTTTTTATGCCCGGGCGACAATAGTCGGAAAAAAATTGAAATAACGCCGAAAGGGAAAAAACAAACATCCCCCACAGAAAAGAAACAGTTTAAAAAAAACTTTCAACAAAAATTAAAAGTTCTTTCCAACAAAAATTGGGGGAACGTTCACAATGATATTTGGGAAATTTTTGCCCCTTTAAAAAAATGTTTAAGGGGTGGGGTTGTGGCGTTAGGACTTTCCCCCAAAAAAAAAGGAATTAATATTAAACTGGCAAAAATTAACGTTAAACGTCTTAAAAAGTTTTCCAAACGTCGTTCTTCACAATGGCGAGGAAAAAAAATCATAACAACAAGCAACAAAATCAATTTTTTGACTTAAAAAAGAAACAATCTTTCAGGGAAATGAATTGGATTAATCTTACACATTTAGGGCCCCTTTGGTTTTTAATTTTAAAATGAAAAGTTTTTACGGGGATTTTTATAAAAATAAAAACTGGGTTAGATTTAAAAACATTAAAAAAATTAGCATTAAACTTTATGATAAAAACCCCCCATTGTTCAATTATTTGTTTGGGAGAAAATGGTTGTGGAAAAAAAATATTTGTCCCCAACAAAATTTCAAACTTTTTAACGCTTTTAATTTTTTAAACATATTGTAAAAAATTTTCTGTCCAACACTTAAAAAAGGAAAAAAAGCAATCATGAAAGGGAAGGGTTTTTAAAAAAAACAGACAATGACGTTTTAAATTAAATTAACCCTAGCACTAAAAAAGATTTATTTTTAGAAACTTTTAAAAAAGTGTTTGGGAAAGGGAAAGCAGCACCTTTATTAAAATGACGTTCGGCAGAAAAAGAAAAAAGTTAAAAAGAGAAACACTTTTTCAAAACGGCCTTTTAGCGGGAAGGGCAAGATGGGAAAAGTGGTGGATTTTAAACCAGAAAAAAACCCCGGTTTTTTAAAAAACTTTTGAGAACAGTTAAAAAACTTTTAGTGTTTTTTCACATGAAAAACCGAGACTCATTTTAAGAATGTTTTCGCGAAAAAGATGTTATTGAAAATGATCAGGAAAAACACAGGATTAAGCAAAAACTGAAATCTGAAAAGTTTAGTAAATTAGTATTAAAAACGGATAACCCTACACAGTATGTCTGTTTGTAAATAATCGTTATTTTTTGGTTATTGAAGTCTTACTTGTCAGAGAACAGGAAAAGGCGGCTTTTAGGCCACTTTCGCCCAAAAACTGGTTGATCGCGAAAGTGAGCCAGGATTGGTAAAATGCTGTTCTCTACATTGTATACCAAGCCACTGTGACAACGAAAAGAGGCAAAGAGACATACATAGGGATCACAGAAAACAAATTTAAAGCCAGGTACGCCAATCACAAGCAATCTTTTAAGTATGAAAAATACAAACACCAAACAGAATTAAGTAAACATATATGGGATCTTAAGAAAACAAATACAGATTTTAACATCACATGGAAAATAATCAGAAAAGCAGCAGCATACAATAATAGCACAAAGAGATGTAATTTGTGCACAACAGAAAAGTGGATGATTCTATGCAAACCTAGTATGGCTACATTGAACACAAGAGTTGAAATCGTAGACAGTTGCAGGCACAAAAGGAAATTTTTATCAACAAGTATAAAATAGCAACCCTGATAGGACCCCTCTGTCAACCTCGGGTGATGTCGATGGAGGAAGGACTAGCGCACAGCCCAAACACACTCACAGCTTGCTTACAATCTCATTCATATATCATGCATTCGTCACATCAAACCACTAGTAAAGTCTATAACTTTACTACACATGATCATAGAACGAAACATCAATGCATATGGAATCAAACAAAATAAAACATTCTCTCTTTCCTGAACTTCACAAAATAAATTTATCTAAAATCATTAACAAACCCCGGGGTATAAATAGATTTTTTTCTTTACCTGGCCAGGTGATCTTAACTATTCACGAATCACTGTCTTTTCTTTTCCTTTTTTTTTTTTTCCACTGTCACCTTCACAACACGACACAACTGCTGGACCGGGTCAAGTTAGACTGCGGCACCGGTCAGGCTGGACTCCCTGCACTGGTCAGGTCAGACCCGCTGGCGTTGTCAGGTTGGCCCTGCCGATGAAAGTGGCGCTGGCCAAGTAATGAGTCGAACCCCCGGTTCAGATGGAACAGTGACTATCAACATCGATCTGTTCTCCTTTCTTTCTTCCTGCATTAACGCATTGCACTTTTCTCTCTCTCCCCTAAGTCTGCTCTATTAAATGGACATGGTTTCTTTCCTTTTCCTTTCTTTTCTTTTTTTTTCCCTCTTCATTAGTTAGCAACTCTCTCTTTTCCACATCTCTCTTTAGTCCTCCCTTTGCAGACTATATCGGTGCTAATGCTCAAACTTCACTCCTCTCATCTCTTGCCTTCTCCTGCAGAGACTACACCCGAACCTCTCTCTCTCTGTTCGTTCTTCTCCCCCTCGTTCTCCCGTTCTCTCACTCTCACATCCTTTTTTAATCCCGTTCCGATCTGTCCAAAAAGGGCGAGTACCATTGGTCAGTATTTTTACCCTGAACCCGAAGTTACTCCCTCTAATTCCTTTGGAATTCAAATCATGACAGTCACGCCTACACGCCTCACTCTCTGTGGTGGTCAATTGGTCATTTAATTGATTAGCTAGATTTCGCCCCCCACCACCCCACTACCTTCCCCCTCCCTTTCCTGCTTTAACCTGCGACGTCCGACTACAATGGCGCTGGTTCCACAAATTGGCTAGATGAGCCTGAGCCAGGCGCTAGGGACTCGTCTCGCAAGACATCGAGGCGTCGGTCAAAGGCTGCTTGGGTCCGTCTGGCCGGACAGACCGCTCTGGGAGCCTCTCCCCTATGTTTAAAATTGGCTGGATCCGAACCATGGGCCCGTCTACGTGGCGCCCAAATATTTGAGTTAGAGCTTATGTCCAAACAACCTGGACCACGACTTGGTTGTTCTATTTTTGACCGTGAAAAACCCTCATACTCAATAAGAAAGAAAGACTTACAACCCTAACAGGGCCCCCCTTGCACAACACGTGCAACACAACCCCTCATACCAATAAAGTTAGAAAGACTTACAACCCTGACAGGGCCCCCCCTTTGGGCACAACACGTGCAACCCAACCCAACTGGACTACAGTTCACAATCCAAAAAACACATTATACGATCGAGGTCATAGCAGGGGATTGGCACGGGATCTGAAGAGAGGAAAGACCTCGAAACAAATTTGTATCCTGGTTTTAAGATTTGCTTTTAATCATTGTTTAGCTCCCTCCCCCATGGTTGGGGCATTTTTTCAAAAAAAAAGGCGGAAAATATACTACCAGCTAGAGAAACAGCTCCATACGTCGAGCACTTTAAAACCTGGCTAGCAATTTTTTTTGAAAAAATGGAGAAAGTAAATTTTAACCTAAACCAAGAAATACCCCTATGCTACACCAGAGAGCTACACAAAAAGCTAATTGAGAAAACGGAAAAATTTGTACGCAATTTAAGAGGAGCTTCTTTACCTTAATCCTAAAGCACACCAGAAAAGAGCGGAAACAACTCGTTTAAATTTTGGGGAGGAGTGAGGAGCGGGGGGATTCCCATTTTGGAAAAAAACTTCCATTTTGAAGATATAAAGGAAAAAGTGGTTTGGAAAGAGACAAACTTGAATTTTTCAAAAGGAAGTTAAGGATAGGAATTATCAAAACTTCCAAAAACTCAAAAAGGCGAAGAGGAAAATATAATCAGGTAAAGGGAAAGAAACAACAATAGTTTTTTTTAATTAAAAAGGATAGAAAAATTAGGAGAAGCTTAAAAAACACTCCAAAAGACATAAACAAAAAAAAACATAACCACGGAATGGGACTGTAACCTGAACTAAATCAGGATAAACGGAAAGAGAAGCTTTTATAAATCAAAATTTTTTTAAAAAACAACCCCTCATGTAGACTGATCAACCCCCCCCAAAATCTAACTGGAAAGTAGCAAGCAAATCCAAAAAAATAGTAGCTGATGCCAAATCAAATCTTGAACTGAACCTTTGGAAAAATACTCATGAGGGGGTGCAATGGTTCCAAAAATTAAACAAACAAAACAGAACAACCTTTATTCGCATTCGACATTGTGGATTTTTTACCAATCCATCAATGAAAAACTGCTCAGGGAAAACTTTGGAATTTTTCTACCAAATATACTGGATAACAAATTCAGAATTGGAAATTATATTCCACACAAAAAAAAAACAGTGTTGTATAATAAAAGGAGCCTTACATGAAAAAAACAGATTTTAATTCGACTTTTACGTTACAATGGGTTCATTGATGGTGCAGAAACATCGAGATAGTGGGCCTGTTACTATTGTCAAAAATGCACAAACTACTTGGGCATAGAGTTGGGCTGAAAAGAGACGACGGATTGGCGGTACTGGACAATACACCTAGAGAGGTGGAGAATAAAAAGAAAGAGCTATGTAAATTGTTCCAAAATCACAACTTAAAAATTTTCAATAAAGCCAACAAAAAAGTAGTCAACTACTTGGATGTAACACTAGATTTAAACAAAAACCAAACAGACCATACAAAAACCCATGATACACCACTATATGGAAATTCCATGAGTAACCACCCCCCAACAATCATAAAAACGACACCACAAGGGGTAAACAAGAGGTTATCCCCAAACCTTTCCTGCAACGAAGAAATATTCAACGATGCAGCAACAGACTACCAAGAAGCACGTTTGAAAGTGGACACAACTACAAGTTGAAATATTAACCTGAAAGAACCACTGGGAAACAGGAAGAAAAACAGAAAAAGGAAAATAACCTGGTACAACCCACCATATGATGGTAGAGTGAAAACCAACATTGGGAAAGAATTCTTCAAAATACTAACAGAATCGTTTCCCGAAAGACCATAAACTTTTCAAAATATTCAATAGGAACCTATCAAACTATCTTACTCTTTATGCCAAATCTTTAAAAAAAATAATTTATGCTTTAAACAAAAAGAAAAAACCCAAAGTCCAAAAACGAGGGGGGACAAACGGAAAACTTGCAATTGCACAATCAAAGAGCAATGCCCCTGAACAACCAATGTCTCCTGATAAAATCGTATACCAAGCCACTGTACCAAAGAAAAGAGGCAAAGAGACATACATAGGGATCACAGAAAACAAATTTAAAAGCCAGGTACGCCAATCACAAGCAATCTTTTAAGTATGAAAAATAAAAAACACCAAACAGAATTAAGTAAACATATATGGATCTTAAGAAAACAAATACAGATTTTTAACATCACATGGAAAATAATCAGAAAAGCCCGCAGCATACAATAAAGCACAAAGAGATGTAATTTGTGCACAACAGAAAAGTGGAGGGATTCTATAAAAAAACCTAGTATGGTTACTTTAACACAAGATTTGAAATCTTTAGAACAGGGGCAGGCACAAAAGGAAAATTTTTTATTCAAAAATTTTAAAAATTTGAAACCCCGAAAAGGACCCCCCAAAATTTTAAATTTGAGGAAAAAAGGGATTTAAAAAACCTAACGGGGCCCAAAGAGAACAGGAAAACACGGATTTAACCCCCCTACCCCCTCCCCTAGGTTGGGGGGCAGGGGGGACCTAGAATCCGTTTTTTTTCCCGGTTCCCCTGAAAAGTAAGCTTCAATAACAAAAAAAACCCGTTTTATCTCCCAAAACAAAACATACTGCGTAGGATTTTCCTTTTTTAATTACTAATTTAACTAAATTTTAGTTTTTCGTTTTTGTTTTAATTTTTTGGGGGTTTTTCCCTGATCATTTTCAAAAAACTCTTTTCCCACGCAAACTTTAAATCAAATGCATCTCTGTCTTTCATGTGAAAAAAAAACTAAAAGTTTTTAAAACTGTTCTAAAAAGTCTTTTAAAACGGATTTTATTTTTTTGGAAATAAAACCCACACACTTATCCAGCATCCCCTTCCCTAAAAAGAAATTTTCGAAAAAGTGTTTCTCTTTTTAACTATGTCTCTTTCTGGAACAGTCATTATAAAAATTTGGGTGTCTGCGTTTCCTTCAAACAATATAAAAAACGTTTAGAACACCACCCCAATTTATTGTTTAGGTTTAAAACAAAAAATTTTTTAATTTCAGTCCATAAAAACCCTTCTATCATGATATGCTTTTTTCCCTTTTTAATTGTTGGGCAGAAAATCAAAATTTGATCAAATTTTTAAAACGATAAATTTTTTGTAACGGGGGTCGAGGATAAATTTTGGTTTTTCCCAAAACCAGTTTGTCCACAAATTAATGAACAATGAGGGGTTTTTGTCAAAAAAGTTTAATGCTCCATAGTTTTTTTTTTGAATTTAATCAAATCCAGTTATTGTTTTTATCATGCTCTCTTCAAAAACTTGTTCAGTTTTAAAAAAAAATTATAAGGTCAAAATGTGAAAATTTTAAACCAATTCAGTGTTTGTAAGATTGTTTCTATTTAGACTAATATTGTTTTTTGCTTGTTTTTAGGGACCTTAATACCCTCACCTTTGGTGAAAAAATGAGGGACAGTAATTTTAAGACTGTAAACGTCTAGTTTTCCCAAGCTAATTAAAATTTCCCTTTTAAAAAGGGGACGTCACTAACCCCCCAAAACCCCCATCCCCCCCTTATTTTTTTTAAGACGGGAAATTTCAAATATCATTGTGAAGTTGTCTCCAAATTTTCATTTGCGGAATAAATTGTTTTTTTGTGGGGACGCATTTTTTAAAAACCGTTTCTCTTCTGTGGGGGGATTTTACTGTTTTTTCCCATACGGTGTTATTTCAATTTTTTTTTCGATTTTGTCATTTGGCATAAGACTTACATGTAAGAACCGAGTTGAATGTTTTTTTAAAATTTTTTTTGACGGCTAAAAATGTAAATGGGTTTATGAATTCAAATTTTATTTCCCATTTTTAAATTTAGGGTTTCCCTAAATCCCATTTGAGGTCGGGTTTTTTCGAACAATTTTATATTCAAACGGGCCCAAAAACTTTTTTTTGTTTTAGATTGCGCAGTTGCTTTTAGTTTGGAAACTTTTTTTGTCCCCAAAACCTCTTTGCGTTTTAATCACCATTTTTTAGTGAAATCAAAATTCGGGAAATTTTTCCCCCTTCTGTTCAAAGCCCCACAACGTCGGAAAAGGTTTTTTTAATTTTTAAAGTTTTTACACCTCCCCAGACGTTTTAATGAAACCCCCCGGATTTTCCCTGGTCCACCAAATTTTTAGTACAGTTTTTTATTTATTTCCAAAACAATTTTGCAGGTTATAAATTTTTAACGCCCTTCCCCCTTTTTTTGTCTTTGATTTTTTATTAAAGATCCACCCCCCAAACAAACTAATCTTTTAAACTGAAAAATTAGGGAATTGTAAAATTTTTATAATCGCAATTTTTGCAGCTTTCCCTGAGGGAAAGGGAGTTTTTAAAAACCCATTTGGGGCCCTTTTCCCTTATAAAGTTTTCACCCGTGTTTTGCTACCCAAAAGAAATAGAGTAATAAAATGTACTTCAAGATCGAGGGGTTTTCTCCCTCAAAAGTATTTGTTTGGTGTAACCAAAAACTATGAAAGGCTGATTGGCAGTTGTAAAAGCCTAACATTTTGGGCTAGTTACATCAAAAAGGAAATTTATACTATTTTCTTTTTCGGGTTTTGAATGATAACATTTTTTTTAGATTTGCATTTTTTAAGTTTTAGAGTAATGTAAAAGTTATCTTTGGGCTTCTTTTAGTGAGAAAAACCCGTAAAAAACCTTTCAGGTATATTACCTGGTCAACTTTGGCCCCTGTTTTTGTAATTTTGGAAATCGCATTATTTTTTTTGTTCAGTTATTTTAAAAAACCTTTTTGACTTTGTAAAAAAATTTCAGGGACCCGGGGCCCTTTTTGGTTCCGCAATCGTTTTCAACGCATGTTCAAAAAAACGAAGGAGGGTTCTTGAGTTGTTATTGTTACAAACATTTTTTAAAAACCAAAATAAAAATGAGCGCGTTAAAATTACTAAAGATCCCAAAATATTCTGTTGGGCCGAAACCAACCCTTAAAAATATAGCAACTGTTCCCTTTTGACTTTTGTTTGTGACCGACTGCCCATTTTTTCAAAAAAAGGGTTGAGTACCCCATTAAGCAGATATTTTTACCCCCCTTTTAAAAAAAAGGACTACTTCGCAAAAGTGGGTTTTTATTTCTTTCCGATGCATTTTTTATCAAAACCCAGCTAAATTTTTTGCGGTGTTTGGGCAAAAAACTGGGTTGGAGTATCGTATGTAATCATTTAAATCTTCCTGAAAATTTGGTGAGGTCAGTTACAGATTTCATTTTTTTTTACACCTTCAGAGTATTTTAGGGAACTGCGAGCCCCCTTTAAACCGAATGCAAAACGTTTAATCCTTTCACCCAACCGAATAGCATGAAGGTTTTTTTAAAAAGGATTTGTAACAAAATTCAATATTAATTTTAAAGACAGACTTTAGAAAAAAGTCGGTTTTTAAATTCATGGTTAGGCCCCCCTTATTTGTGGGGCGTGCACAGAAATTTTAAAAAACTATGACGGGAAAACCTCCTTACACATCTTTTCTTCGGCCAGGTGTTTCACCTGGGTCCATAGGAAAGGGGCCAAAAACAGGGTGGAAAAAAATTTATCTTAGACATATCTGGGGGGCCCTAACCAAGCGGGAATGTACGAATAAACGACTCAAAATTCGTACTTACGTTTGGTGTTTGCTAGGTTGGAAGCACAGACAAGGTCGGGCCAAAAATGATTCTTCTATTTGGCTTTGATGCACAAAAAACAATTTTTAAAGAAAATTTTAGAGGGCCCCTTTTAATTCTACATTTTGATTTGTTTAAAAGTAAAAAAAGGTACCAAAAATTTTTTACAATAGGGCAAGTCGAAAGTGACTTTGCTGTTGGCACTGGTTTTTTACATGCTCCCTTCTGACCTCAGACCCAGGTAGGAACTTTAATAAACTACAACAATGAAACCCCTTGTGGCAGGAAATAAACCCAAAAGGGTCGGAAAAAACGACAAAAATTTCTGACCCAGAAAATATTACAAACAATAAAAAAAACCCAAGTTTTAAAGTTTCCAATCCCCGAGGTTAAAACCCCAAAAGGACTGTTGAAGGCGGGGCTTTTTTTCCCCCCCCCCGATGCCCAGGGAATATGAAAAGGGGACAGCGTTAGTTGTTGGATTAATGTCCTAGGTTTTTGGTCTTTATTTACTAAATAGTAACCCAATATTAAGAAAATTTAAACCCCCTTAAGGGCCGCCTTTAAAGCCAACTATTTCTTTGCGAAAGACAAAAAGCCAGCTAACGATACCCCCAAATTTCCCGGGGAAAGAGTCTTGTTTTTCCCCAGTAATTTTTTTAATAAACTCGCAAAAAGAAAGTTTTTTTTTTTCCCATGATTTATCAGGTGCGGGGCGGATGGCGGTGGAGGCCCTGCCCCCGCCCACCACCCCCCCCCCGTAATACCATCACCAGGGTATTTTGAAAACCCTAAGGCCTTTTAAAACGCCGCAAAATGTGACTCCTTCTCTTAAACAGGGTTTTTATTCTTTTGTTTAGCGTTGTGTTTTCCATAAAAAATTCTTTGGATAGTTTCTCTTATTCAAATTTCATTTGGGAGTTCGAAATTTGGGTTGGGTTTTAGTAGCGCCGTTTTTTGTCTTGCTGCTCTTTCTTTTTCAAGATTTTTTAGTCTTTGGGGTTATTTTTCTTTATCCCCCACCCCCAAAATTTGGGGTCGCCCAGCCTCAACGAGTTTTTCTTTTCTCTTTTTAAATGCTCTCTAGTTCCCCCAGCTTGAAAATTGTCTTTTAAATTACCCTTATGTTTTTTTTAAAACAGGATCTATTTTTTTGATGGGAAAGGGGGGGAATTTTAATTTTTTTTTTTAATGGCTTTTTTCTTCTGAAAAACTGGTTTCTGCTTCTTCTTTTGGTATTTTTTTTTCGTTTTTGGGGGGGAATTTTAAATTTGAAGTTCTGTTTTTTGCATTTGGTTTCTGTTGGGGTTTTTGGGGTTTGTTTTAAAGTTTTGCAGTGTTTCCCCCTATTTTTTTTTTGGTTCAGAAAAAGCCAAGGCGACCCCCGCTGGGCTCGCACAAAGCTTTTTTTTAAAATTGTACCCATGCTTCCCCAAATTTTTGTTTGAGTTTGGGTTTAATAGTAAGGGGGAACACTTTCTCCTTTGTCTTTTTCTAAAATACAAAGGGTTTTTTTTTAGTTCAAAATCTTCGGGGTTTAAAAGGTTTGGGGGTTGTTCTAGTTCAAAATTTTGGGTTTTTAATGATCTGCCCTTATCTTCTTTTTATTCCCCCTTTTGGGCCCCCCTAATTCACCCCGCAAGGGAAAACGTCGAGCGATGCTGTTTTAAAGGGAAAAGTCCTTTCACCCCATGCCCGGCGTTCCAAGATCGCTAATTCATAATCTTCTTCACCTCCAATTCCCCCCCCTGTTTTTAAATAATTTAACTTTTTATTTTGTTTTAAAAAATGTCACAAGTGTTTGGGTCGATTCTTGGGCCCGCATAGAAGACTGAAAAAAACCCAGTGGGCCCTGGAAAGGGAAAAAAACGGTTATTACTGTTCCAAAAATCCATCACTTGTTTCAGTCAAATTCTTAAATGTTGATTTCCCGACCTAGGAGCGGATGATTTTATTGTGCCAGGCTCGGGACGGTTACTTTCAAAAAAAAAACTCGCTTCAAAAACAGGGCCAAAAACCCGAACCCGTTGTCAGAATTTGGGGGGCGGGCAATCGTTAAGAAAATTTTTTGGGAAAAATTGAAAGGGGCCAAAAAGTATTTTCTTTAAACAATGCAGGGAAAAATTTTTAAAACCCATTCTGTCTATGGCTAACCCCGAATTTAAAGGGGAAAATCTTTTGGGTTTTAAGGAATTGGCAAAGAAAAAAGCACTAAACTTTTGGGGAAAAGGGCCGAAAATCGCCTCGGGGGTAAAGGCAGCAAAAAAAGGGTTTAAACGGGAAGTTTTTTTGCGGGATGGTAATCGCTTTTTTATTCCCCTTGATTTTGAGTTGTTAAAAGCGCATGCGCCAACTTTTAAAGGGGGATTAAAGAAGATTGGTTTTTACGAAATAATTTTTTAAAGAATACAAAGTGTTTTCAAAATCAAAAAGAACCGAAGCAAAAGTACAGCATTTTTGGGCATCTCGTTAAAAGTTTGATGTTGTTTGAACTCTAATTTTTGCAAGGCTGATTGAGCACCAATTTGAGTCACAATTAGTTTAAAATATTACGAAAAAATGGGGTAAACATTCAAATATCCAAAAAAGCGGGCAGGCGCTTTTGGAATTTTTTCTTTGTTTTCGCAGTTAAAATCGCTTAAAGGTATTTTATTTGGGTGGGTGAAGATGAAGAACCCCTTTTGCAAAGGCAAGTGAAAATTTTTTTTAAACCCAAAAAAAACGAAAGGGGCAATGTTTCAATTTGGGCAGTCCTAACCAAATCTACGCTTGCGGGTTAGACCTTATTTATCATTTTTACGAAAAAAAGAAAATTTTTTGGGGGTGGGAGGGGTTTGAAATCCCAAAACAGATTGGTCTAAAGATCTAACCCCCCACAGTTTAGGCTTGATGATTATTTAACCCTCAAAAAACGGTTTTTGGATTGGGCCTTTGGGGAACAGAGGATAATCGTTGCATGGAAGGGGGGGAACGGTTTTAAAAATTTAGAAAAAAAAAAGAAGCCCATAAACTGCTTAATGTAATTTGTTTTTAAATTTAAATTTTTGGGCCCGGAATTTGAAAAAAAAAATTAAAAGATACAGAATACTAAATTATTTTTTTTTTTTTTAAAAAGCAGGGCTGTTCAAGTTTATCCAAAGGCCCACAGCAAAGGAGTCCCCCAAGAGAAGAGGTGTTTGAAAAACCCCCCGGGATAAAAACCTTTTAGGGTTTAAAAAACATTACACAAATGCAACAAAAACTAGAGCAGGACCCTTTTTAAAAAACAAGGGAAAGCCAAAAAGAAGGTATTCTGCCGCCTTTAATGCTGTTACTTTTGTTAATACTGGAGATCGACTTTAAACGCCGCATTTAGCAGGAACAAGTGTAGGTCTCTTTGCACAGGATTGGCGCACCTGAAACTTTTCCTCTAGGGGGGTTTGTCTTTAAACTTTCGGCCTGTGTTTTATTAGCTGTAAGTGCCCGCTAGCAAAAAAATAAAAACTTAAAATCCCAAAAACACCCCAGTTGGTTCAATTTAAAAAACAGCTAAAATTGTTCCTTCAGCTGATTTTAAATAAAGCCTTTGCTGACTCAAAAATCACGGATGAAGATTTAAATCGTTTACAGGGCCCATTTTTGATGACTACAAAAGCAAAAAATTTGATCTTTAAAGAAAAGGGGAGGACAAGTTTTTCTCAAAAAGCCGGCCCGAAACAGAAAAAAAAAGGGGGGAAAGCTTTTTAAAAAAAAATAAAAAGAAAAATTAAAAATCTGTTCTAAAAGCTCACATTAAAAACGCCAAAGGGTGTTTTTACTTTTAGTTTATGAGTCTAAAACACAAAAAAGGGCCCCATATTGATTTTTTTATTTTTTTTTATTTAAATAAATTTTGGGTTTTGAAAAGAAACTCAGCATGGTAAAATATTGAAGGACGGGCGAATTTTTGAAGCCCAAAGGGAAGGGAAAATTTTTCAAGAGCACTGAAAAGATATTGATTTAGAAGTCATTGATCCCGCCCAAACGGGACGGGGAAGGTTGTCATGCTATTTTCAAGTTTTCCCGGGGAAACTAACAATGACCCCCCGTTTTAAAAAATGTTAGCTGTTTTAATCGACTATATAAAATAAATTTAAGAAAAAACTAGAAGTCTGGGGCCCCAATAAACAGCAGACTATTCTTTCCTCTAATGACTTTAAAACCTGGGTGGGGGAGGGGCCAGCTGCTTACACGTTTGTTTTTGGCCGTGAAAAAGCTAAAAAAGAGAGGCTTGGTTGGGCAGAGGGCGAAGTCATAGGGAATTAGATTAAAAAAAAAGGCAAGTATTTCGGGATTGTAGGGAAGTCTTACATTCCACTTCCCCCAGCATTAGTTTCGAAAAGAGCCCGTTCTAAACATTTAAAAAATACAGACGACAAAAGTTTTTATGGGTTTGGTTTCGCAAGGCTGCCCTCACGCCCCCAAAAAAAGCGGGAAAAAAATGTTTTTTAAAAAATATCACCCCCTTCATTAAAAAATTTTTTACTTTAGGGGAAAATCCTTTCCTGTGGTGTAGAACAAAATTTATCGTTTGAAGAACAAAACAAAAAACCCAAAAACTGTCAATAAACTACACATGGGGTGGGGGAAACAAAACTACAAAACCCATTAAAGTGTCAAGAACAGTCCAAAAAAAAAGGCGAGCCCGAAAAAAAATATGTTGCTTTTTACAATGTTTTCACCAGCGGGGGTACCGGATTACACATTGATAGCACAATGAGTAGATTTTTTGCGGCATACTTAAAGCAAAAAAAATAAACAAAAAATTTGGGAGAAAATGGTTTAAAAAAGAATGCCCCCCCGTTCCCGCCCCGGGTTGAATAAAAAAAAAATTTTATGGCCCAGTTGACTGTTAAAAAGAACTAATTAAGCCCCCCCCCCGGATTAAAATTAGTTTTTAAACTGGAAAAAGGCCCGCAAAATTCTCCTTTCGTAAATTTACGCAGATTCGAGGGCGCTTATTGTTCCTTAGGGAAAGGGGGCCCGCGGCCCAAAAACTTCAAAAAACAAATTTTTAAAGGGGTAAACATCAGATTTGTTCATTTGCCCTTTTTTTTTGTTAGGGCGGATGGTGCTCATTTAACGCCCAGAATTTAAAGGGGACCAAAAAGCGGCTAGAAAATTTTTTTCAAAAGCTTTCAGCGTAACGCCTGTTCTAATTTTCCCGAATTTATCTGAAAATCAAAGATGACGCCAAAGGCCAACAACGTATGCCTCAAGGGCCCCTCCCCTGTTGGGTTTGCGGTTTTTGGTCTCTCATCAGACCCCAGCAAATCCGGGCAGTTTAAAAGGGCCCTGATACATTAGCGGAAAGTTCAGAGGAGCTGCGGCCCCGTAAATGCAATCTTCAACTAAAGTTTGAACCAAAAAAATGGAAGCGGGCCCGGATTTTTTTTCATAATTGCGAGGTTACGACTCTCACCTTATAATGAAAACAGTGGACGTTTCCCCCTTTAGGGGTCATGCTTGCCAGGGCATCAGAAAAGGGACAAAGTGTTTCACTTTAAAAACATGTCTTTTAATGACTCTAAGCAACACATGATGGGTTCATTAGAGTCACGGGCTATGCCCTTAAAGTTCTGCCCAATAAGAAGAATATTTTGACTCAACTCTCGTTAAAAAGGGGTTGTTTACCTTATGAGTACATGAACAGTTGGGGAAGGTTTGAGAAGATACACTTCCACCTAAAGACGCGTTCTTTTCTAGTCTTAGAGGAAAGGCTTCAGTGATTCTGATTACCGGGCATGTTTCAAGATGCGTGGCAAAGTTAGATTGTAAAAACGATGGGAGACTATCATGACTCCTATTAATGGAGATTATGTTTGTTGGCGGACATTTTTGAAAATTACAAAAGACCTGCATGAAACATTACAGTTTGGATCCTGCGCATTATATTTCTGCACCCGGGATGAGCTGGGACGCTTTCTTAAAGTTACTGGAGTACAGATTGATTATTGTCGACCTACCAATATTCAGATGTTTGAAAACGGATTGCGTGGAGGAATTAGTATGGCGTCGCTCATTATTTTAAAGCAAACAACAAATACTTAGACGACTATGATCCAAGTAAAAAGGTCTAACTATCTTATTTTTAGATGCAAACAATCTGTATGGTTGGGCTATGGCGCAATCACTTCCATTACGCAACTTTAAAATGTACACAGGTGGCTGTACAAATAATATTTAAAAGCATTAAAGTGGTTGGCAGTTTAACCCGGGGCAACAGGCGGATACATTCTAGAAGTTGACTTTAGAATATCCTCCTGAACTCCATGACCTGCTAAATGACTATCCATTAGCAGCAGAAAGCCTAAAGAGAATCCGAGAGAACCGCCTAAACTTGTGCCTAATCTTCGGGGCAAAAAAAATTTTTGTCTGTCATTACAGACTTCTCCAAATTTTTTTTTAAGACATGGTTTGAAGTTAACAGCAGTTCATCGTATAATGCTTTTGATCAAGAACAGTTCATGAAACCATACATCATGAAGAAAACTGATCTCAGAACTAATCTACAGATGCTTCAGAAAAAGACTTTTTCAAGCTGATGAACAACAGCTGTTTTGGAAAGACTATGGAGAATCCGCACAGCGCAAAGATGTCAGATTGGTCACCAGAGAGAACGAAGCAATTAAGCTGACTTCAAAACCTAATTATCAGGATTCAAAGATTTCATGATCGCTTTTTGGCATAATGATGAAAAAAAAGAAAGTCAAATTGGACAAGCCTGTATTTATTGGGTTTACCGTTTTAGAATTATCAAAGCTTTGATGTTGAATTTCTTATGACTACTTTAAACCCCTGTATCCAAGTCCAGAGTACTTTACACAGATACAGATAGTTTTGTTATAGATATCCCTACTGAAGACATCTATAAAGACTGGAAATGGAAGTAGTTTAAAAGGGGATGCAGGATGGTATGACACATCCCATTACCCTAAAGATTCGCCTTACATTCAAATTTCTAACAAGAAGGTTTTAGGAAAGATGAAGGATGAATTATCTGGAAAGGTGATTAAGGAGTTTATTGGTTTAAGTCGAAAAGTACATATTTCGACCAGGGGAAAACCTTTAAAAGAAAAGGAATATTCGCTTTTTGCAGTCAAAAAAATCACATAACAACTACAAAAAAGCATTGTTTAAAAAAAAGCTTTTT
>CM031610.1:52397214-52407908 GCA_018398815.1 Conus ventricosus | reverse complement strand
GATCCCTTTGAATTCACCATTATCCCTAATGGCCCGGGCCCCTGTAAATTTCACCAAAATCCCAAATTGGACCGCCCCCGTAAATTTCCCACCATTACCCCTAAGGGAAAACCGACCTGTGAATTCACCATTCCCCAAAAATTTGGACCGACCCTGTAAATTTTCACCATTTTTCCCTAATGGACCATCCCTGTAAAATTCACCATTACCCCCTAAACCGGGGATGTGAACTTGCTTTTGGGCAGTAAAAAACACACAAAAAAAACGCCCCCAAAAAAAAAACAAAAAATAACGAAAAAACCCAAAAAAAAAAAGGGAACCGAGGGAATCAAAAAAAAAAAAGGACCGGGGGAAAGGGCGAATAGGTGTCTAAAACAATACATAAATAAAAGGACACATCAAATGGATTTTCTTTTGGGGCCTTTTTTTTTTGTTGCCCTCCCCCCCCCCCCCCCCCCCCCCCCCCCCCCCCCCCCCCCCCCTTTTTTCATTTGGTGTTTTTTTGGGTTGCTATAGGTTTTTTTTTTTTTTTTTTTCTTCTTCGTCTTTTCCTTCCCCTTTCCTTTCTTTCTGCCTTCCACCCCCTTTCCCCCCTCCCCCCTTATTTTTTTTTCTCCCCCCCCCCTCCTTCCCCTTTCTCCTCCTCCCCCTCCCCTCCTCTTTTCCCATCCCCCCCCACTCCCTTTTTCCCCCCTTTTCCCTATTTCCCCCTTTTCCAAAAACCATTCCTTCTTTTCCTCCCCCCCCCCTCCGGGCTGCTTCACCCCCTTTCTTTTTCCCCACCTATTTTATCCTTAAATTTTTTTGAAAGAGTTGACATTTTCATCTGACCCTAAAGTTTTTATGGAAGAAACATTTTTACCCAAAGTTTTTTTGGGGGGTTTTTAGGTGTCTTTCAAAGAGATGTATAAAAGGGGTCTCTCTCTCTCTTTTCACTCCCTTTTTCCTCTTCTTTCCCTCTCTCTTCCTCTCCCCCTCTCTCTGTCGGCGGGGCTATGAGTAATTTACCTCCATTACCTTCTCCCCCTCCCTCCCATCCAACCCCTTTCACCTCTTCTCTTCCTTTTTTCCTCTTTCCCTCCTCCTCCTCCTCCCCTCCTCTATCCCCTTCCCCCTCCTTCTCCTCCTTTTCCTTCCCTTCCCCCCCTTTCCTTCCTTCCCCTCCCCCCTCCCCCTTTCCCCTCCCCCCCCTCCGTTTTCCTTTCCCCCCCCTCCCCCCCCGTCCCCTTTCTTTTTTTCCCCCTTCCACCCCCCCCCTCCTGTTCCTCCTCTCCCCCCTCTTTTCCCTCCCCTTCCCGTCCCCCTTTCCCTCCCCCCTCCCCTTCCCCCTTACTTCTCTTTTCCCGTCTGCTCCCCCCCACCCCCCTTTCCCCTCCCCTCCTCGCCCCTTTCCCCCTTATTCCTTCTCCCCCCCTTCTCCTCCTTGTCAAACCCCCTCCCCCCTCCTCCATCCCTCGTCTTGTTCCTCTTTTTTTTTCTCCCCCTCTTCAAAAACCCCCTCCCTCCCCCCCCCCCCCCCCCCCCCCCCCCCCCCTTCATTTTCTCCCCCTTTTTACCTTTCCGCGTGGTTGCTTTCTTTTTTCCTTGTTCTGTCTTGCCTGCCCTTCCCCCAAATTTTGCACTTGTCGCGATCTGTAAACAATGACTGGTTTTTGGTCTAAATCGTTTTTAAACTCACGTCCAGAGAGAGAGGGGAGAAAGAGAGAGAAAAGAGAGAAGAGGGGAGAGAGGAGAAAAGGGGAGAGAGAGAGAAAAGAAAAGGGGTGGGGGGGGGGGGGGGCAAAGAGAGAAAAGAGAGAGAGAGAAGAGAAGAGTTGGGTTTGTGTGTGTTGTTTTTGGTGTGTGTGTTTGTGTGGGGTGTGGTGTTTTGGGGTGTGTGTGCACGTGCGCGTGCTGCGTGCATGTGTGCGTGCGGGGGTTTGGGGTGTGTGTGGTGTGTGTGTGTGGTTTGGGGGGTGGGGTGTGGGGGTGTGTGTGAAAGTGGTGGGTGTGTTGTGTGGTGTGTGTGGTGGGTGTGTGTGTGGCGTGTGTTGTGAACAACCCATTTTCTTTTTTCTTATGTAGCGGCGCGTGGGTGTGCGCGCGCGCTCGCGCGCGCGTGTGTTAGTGTGGCTGTGTTTTGCGTGCGTGGGGCGTGGGGGCCCGTGTTTTTGTGTGTGTGTGTGGGGTTTGTGGTGTGGTGGTGGGTGTTTGGTTGTGTGTTTTTCTGGTGGGGTCTGTGTGTGTCTGGGTGGAGTGTGATAATCGTGTGGTGTGGGTTGTGTGTGGTGTGTGTGTGTGTTGTGGGGTGGGTGTGTGTGTGTGTGTGTCTGTGTGTGGGTGTGTGGGGGTGTGTGTGAAACAATCATGTTTCTGTTTTTAAATAATCCCGGCGAAACGCGGGGCGCGCGCGCGCGTGTTTTGGGGTTGGTGTGGGGTGTGTGTGTGTGTGGTGTGGGTTTTGTGTGTGTGGGGTGTGTTTAACAATCATGTTTCTTTTCTTATGATTGCGCGCGCGCGCGCCCGCGCGGGGTTGTTGTGGTGTGGGTTTGTGTGTGTGGGGTTTTGGGTGTTGTGTGTGGGGGTTGGGGGGTTTTTGGGCGGCGTGCGTGCGGGGCGTGCGTGCGTGTGTGTGTGTGTGTGGGTGTGTGTGTGTGTGTGTGTGTGTTTTGGTGTTTGTGTGTGTGTGTTGTCGGGGTGTCTGGGGTTGAGTGTGATAACCCGTTTTTTCTAAAAATTTTTTGGGTTCTCAAAATCGTGTGTGTGTGTGTGTGTGTGGGGGTTGTGTGTGTTGTGTGGTGGGGTTGTGTGTGTGTGTGTGTGGGGTGTGTGTGTGTGTGCGTGCGGCGTCCCGTGCGTGCTGCTTGCGTGCGTGCGTGCGTGGTGTGGTGTGTGTGGGTTGGGCGTTGCGTTCGTGTGTGTGGTGCGCGCTTTGGGGGTGTGTGGTGGGGTGTGTGTGTGTGTGGGGTGTGTGTGTTTTGGTGGGGTGTTTTTGTCTGTGCGCGCGTGTGTGTGGTGGGGGGTTTTGGGTGTGTGTGTGTTGTTGGTGTGGTTGTGTGGGGTGTGTGTTTTTGTTTTGTGTGTGGGGGCCCGTGGTGGTGAAAACAATCATTTTTCCCGGTTTTTTATAAATTGCGTGCGCGTGTGTGTGTGTGCGCGCGCGCGCGCGCGCGCCTTTGTGGTTTGGGGTTTTGTGTGTGTGGGGTTGGTGTGTGTGGTGCGTGCGTGCGTGCGTGCGTGCGTGCGTCCCGGTGTGTTTGTGTGTGTGTGTGGGTGTGGTGGGGTGTGTGTGTGTGTGTGTGTGTGTTGTGTGTTGTGTGTGTGTGTTGTGTGTTGTGTGTTTTTTGGGTGTCGGGGCTGTGTTGTGGTGTGATAACGTGTGTGTGTGTGGGTGGTTTTTGGGGTTTTGTGTGTTTGGGGGTGTGTGTGTGTGGGTGTGGGGTGTGTGTGTGTGTTTTAACAATCATGATTCTGTTTTATAATGCGCCCCCACGCTGGCGCGCGCCCCGGTGGGGGTTGTGTGTGTTTTGTGGTGGGGTTGTGTGTGTGTGTGGTGTGTGGGGGTTGGGGTGTGTAACAATAAATTTTCTTTTTCAATGATTGCGCGCCCCGGGGCCGCGCGCCCGCGTTGTGTGTGTGGGTGGGGTGTGTGTGGGGTGTGTGGTTGTGTGTGTTTTGTGTGTGTTTTGGGGTGGCGGGGTTTGCGTGCGTGCGGGGGTGTGTGTTTGTGTGTGTTGGGGTGTGTGGGGTGTGTGTGTTTTTGTGGGGCGGGTGGGGTCTGTGGTTGAGTGGGGATAATCGGGGTTTCCCAAATTTAACCCTTTCTCAAATCGTGTTTTGGTGTGTGTGGTGTGTGTTGCGTGCGTGCGTGGTGCGTGCGTGCGTGCGGTTTTGGTGTGTGGTGTGTGTGGGGGTGTGCGTGTGCTGTGCGGGGTGCGTGTTTGGGCCCGGGGTGTGTGTGTGTGTGGTGTGGGGTGTTGTTGGGGTGTTATTGGGGTTTTCTGGGGGGCTGCGCGGTGTTGGTTGTGGGTTTTGGGGTTGTGTGTGTTTTGTTTTGTTTTGCGTGGTGTGGGTGGTTTTTGGTGTGTGGGGGGTTGTGCGGGGTTTGTTTTTAACAACCCTGTTTCTTTTTTAAATGTTTGCGTGCGCGTGTGGTGTGCGCGCGCCGCGCCTTGGTTTTTTGTGTTTGGTTGTGGTGTTTTGTGGTGTTGGTGGGTGCGTGCTTGCGTGCTTCGTGCGTGCGTGCGTGCGTGGTGGGTGTGTTGGTTGTGGTGTGTGTGTGTGTTGTGTGGTGTGTGTTGTGTTTGTATTTGTGTTGTGTGTGTCTGTGGCTGTGTGTGTAGTGTGAAAAACGGTGTTGTGGTGGGTGTGTGTGGTGTGTTTGTGTGTTGTGTTTGGTGTGTGTGGTGTGTTGTGTTTTTAACAATAAATTTTTTCTTTTTCCTTAAAAATCCCGGGGCGCGCGCGCCGCGTGTGTTGCGTATGTGTTTTTGGGGTTGTGTGTGGTTGTGTTTTTTGTGTGTGTGGGGGTTGTTTTGTGTGTGTGAAAAAAAATCTTTTTTTCTTTTTCTTATGTTTGCCCCGCGGGGTGGGGGGCCGTGGGTTGTGCATTGTGTGGGGTGTTTTGTGTGGTGTGTGTGGTTGTTTTGGGTTTGTGTGGTGTGTGTTTTTGGTGTGTGTGTTTTGTCTGTGTTCTGGTGTCGTGTGTGTGATGTGAAAATTCGTTTTCTAATAATTCTTTTCTCATAACCGGTGTGGGTTGTTGGGGTGTGTTGGGTGGGGTTTGTGTGTGTTTTGTGCGTGCGTGCGTGCGGCTTTGCGTGCTGCGTGCGTGCGTCGTGCGTGTGTTGTGTGTGTGTTGTTTTTGTGCGTTGTGTGCGTGCGTGTGCGGGGCCCGTGTGCGTGCGTGGCGTGTGTGTGGTGTGTGTGTGTGTGTGGGTGTGTTGTGGTGTTTGTGTGGGGTGTGTGTGTGTGGTGTGGTCTGTGCGTGGCGTGTGTTGCGTGTCGTGTCCCTTTGTTTTGGTGTGTTTTGGGGGGTGGGGTGTGTGTTTTGTGTGTGTGTGCGTAGGAAGGAATTTTTTTTTTAAAAAGGGGCCCCTCGTCACACATATAGGTGATTGCAGACGCTAAAAAACAAAATTGTTTACAATTTTAGCCTTTTATTATAAAAAAAAAAGGGGACATGGGTTTACTGGAACAAAAAAAAGCATAGATAATTTGTAGGACATAACAAATAAAAAATTAATAAAAATAACAAAAATAAATTTTAATTTAAACTTTAAATTTTATAAAATTTCCTTTAAATGGATTTCCCCAAAAGTTACCGTTAATTTAACAAGAGAAACAACTGGAAAACAAATCTAAAAAGTCAACACATTAACCCCCCCATTTGTCAGCCTTGGTAAACCCACCATTAAAAAAGGGTTTCGTTAGTTCAAAACCCAAAAATCCCCATGTGAACTGAAAGTTTCCCCACGAATCCCCACTTAACAGTTTTGGCAATATTTGGGTTCGAAAGGGAAAAACATAAAAGAAAAAAAGTCAGGCTAGAAACCGGTCGGCTAATTGATACAAATTTTGACAAGTTTGCGACGGGGTTTTTGATGGGGAACGTTTTGACTCCAGAAATCCCCTCAAATTAAAATTTTAATTTCCTTTATGATAAAGACAATAAAACCTTAATACAACCAAATTTTTCTTTGCTCCCCTTTTTTTGCTGCCCAAACGGGTTTAAACTTTAAAAAAAGGGGAGGTGTGCGAGGGAACCCCAAAGAAAATACAACATTAGTACCTTTCATTAAAGAAAAGTGCAACTTTTTTAAATCTCAAATAAAAAACCCCTTCTTTTAAATTTTTTAAAAACCCAAACAAAATTTTTTAAACGACTGTGATCAACAAAAAACAGGATATTAAATTTGGGATTTTGGCAAAAAATTTTTAAAAAATTTTTAATGCCACCCGGCCCGCAACTTTTTCCCTGAAAAAATATGGAATACCCTTACCAAAAAATATAAATTTTTCAGTTTTTGCAATCTGGAATTAAAAAACCCCAAAACCCCGCACAAACCAAACATAAAAGAACGGGGCCGGGTCATGAAAACCTTTCAAATGAAAGTAAACTTTTCTTCCATGCCCAATTTTTGACAGATGCGAAAAACCCCGGCGGCGAAACCCTTTTAAATTTAGATCAGAAAAAAAATGTTAACGTTATTTTCCTTTTAGTTCCCAGGGGTACCGGGGGCCCCATACGCGAGGCGCTACCTGGGTAGGGTCAATTTTTGGATAAATTTAAAAAAACTTTCGAAACATATGAACGAACGTCTCAAAAATTTGAATTTTTCTGTGCATTTTTCAAAAAATTTCAATGTGGGTTTCGTGTTTTTTAACTCTTAAAGGGTCGCCCACCCCCAATCCGTCCCACTACATTTTTTTAACAGAACTTTTTTTCCTTTCTTAAATCAAGGGGAAAAAGGGCCCTCTTTTTAAAACCCAGAGGATTTAGTGTGCAAAAGGAAACACCCCCCCCAAATTTTACAGCTTTACGTAAATTCTTGAAGTTTTTTTAAATGCGATCGCGAAGCAGAAAAGAATCCTTCCTTCCTAAGCCCAATCTTTATCGACAAGGGGGGTTTGCTAAATGCAACAAAACTTTTTGGGTCCTGTCCCCCCCTGGAGAAAGGGGCTGACAATTTTTAGAAAATTTAAACTTTTAACTGCTTTAAATAACAAATTTAGGGCAAAATGTTTTTCCAGTTTAGTTTTTTTGGGGAAAGGACACCAAAAATTTTTTTCTCAAGTTTATAAAAAATTTCCCGTCCCCCAGAAAGAATAAAAGGGAGGTTTTTCTTGGGGTTTTTAAACCATTGTTAAAGGGGAAAAACCCAAATTTTCTTTTTAACAGAGAATTGAAAGCCAATTTAAATGCATAAAAAACATTTTAAATTTTTCCAGCTCGTGGGTGAAAGAGCTTCGAAAAATAATTTTTAAAGTGACGTAAATTTTTTCTTTTCTTTAAAGATAATTAAACCAAAATTTCAATTCATCCCGCATATTGACTCCTTGGTAAAGATAAAAACATGTATATAAGTCCCTATAGCAATTTCATTGAAAAAACAATGGGGAGATTATAAACCTTGTGGGAAATTCCCCTATTTTTAGATCTTAGGGTGATAAAGTCCAAAACCAACCCTTTGGGCAATTTTGTGTCTCCCACTTTAAAAAAGATTAACCCCATAATTTTTTGGGCGTTGGGCCAGAAAGACCAAATTTTTTTTTTAAATTTTTTAAAATCGGGTGTGCCACACTCTATCCCTAACTTTAAATAAGACAAAGAAAAGGGAAACAAGGACACTTTTTTTTAGCAAAATGTTTTTTTAATTTGAGTAGTTTGCGTTTCAGGTGTTTAATTGTACTTTGTCCTTTTCTAAATCCAGATTGGGTGTGAAGAAAATACAACATTTTTATCACAGTAATAAAGGGCCTTCTAAAAATTTTTTTATTTTTTTCCAAGACTTTTTCCCGGATAGACGGGGCTTTAAAGGGGCTAAACTAGAAAGTCTCGACCCAGGGTTGCCTGCTTTAAAAAAGGAAATCCCCAATAGACGGGCCCTTTCCCCCTATCGGAATTTTTCCACATTTTCCCCAAAATTTGTTAAAAAAAAATGTAAAATGACTATCCAGTTTTCTGGTAAAAAGGTTTTAAAATCGTGTAAGAACCCATCCAAACCCAAACCAAACCTTTTTTATTTCCCAACAGACGGGGCAGCATTTCCCCGCCTTTTCCCGTAAAGATTTTGATACTTTTTTAATACTGTTGTTTTTTTGGTACAGGTCCCCTATAGTTATCAGTTTTTTTTTCCTTTTAACTAAACGACTTTTGCTCATTTGGCAAACATTCCTACAAAATGTTTTTAACGTACATAGAGGGAAAAATTCCCCAGCCCTTTTTTTTGGGAGATAGAAATTCTTTACTTATTTTTTTTGATTGGGTAATTTTTGGGGTTTAATGCCCGGGTTTTTCAAATTTTTTTTTTAAACCTTTTCCCCCCAAACCCTTTTTTAAATCTTTTCAGTCAATACTTTATTTAGAATGAACTGTGAAACCCGTACTGTCTTTTTGCTTTTCGCTGAAAAACCCGTTTGCTTTTTTTTTTTTACTGCAAATTTTTTTTTTGACTTTCATCTTTTATCTCTTGGGACAGGAACTTTTCTAACTTTTTTCCAATTAAGATAAGCAATTTTTTTTCTTTTAAAAGCCCCTCGCAAGGGCCAAATTTCCCCCAGAAAAATTTCCCCGAGAAAGTTTTTACACCTTTTTTGGGCCTTTTTTTGGAATAGCTAAAAACAGCCTCAAAAAACTGTTTTCCCGAAAGTTTTCCCAAAAAAAATGTTAAAATCCCCCACAAATAACTTTACTCCCCAGTCCCTTTTCAGTGAGGAATTTTTTAAAATTTTTCCCAAAAAAACCCTTTTTGTAATTTAAATTTGGGGGATAACATCAAAACCACTAACTCAGATCCAACGGATTCTTTTAAAAAATAAAAGTATTGGGGACCTGGTCCCCTACCTAGGGGCATTTGGGTGTATCCCATTTTGCTGTTTTAAGGGTAAAGCAGGTAAACAAAGGTAAGAACAAGCGCCGAACTCTAGGGTGGGATATGTCTGGATGCGGTAAATTCTCCCCTCGTTAAGCCAAAAATAAAGATGAATCCCCCAAAATTTTTTCCCGAAAATCAAAGGGGGAGAAAACCCATTTGACAAAAACCCTTTTCCCAAAAGGAGCATGAAATTTGAAATCGCCACCAAAAGAAACCACTTTTCTTTTAAAAACAGTTTAAAGAACCCAAAACCAAATTTTTTTTTGCCCCTCAGGGCCCTTAGGGAATAAACTGGGTGCAAAAAGTAAAATTTGATTGTCTGAAACTTTCAGTTTTATAAAAATGCCGACCATTTAAACCTATCTTTTTTAAAAGAAAAGGAAATAAAAATATTTAAACTGACCACATTTACAAAGATAGCTGTACACCCCTTTATTTAAAATTTTTTGGGATATATGATAAACCGGGGATAAAATAACCTTGTAACTTTGGGAACTTTTTTTTGAGTGAAAATTTAAAGGGGTGAAGGAGAAATTTCATGAAAATTTACGAGAAAAATGCATACAAAAAATTATAAATATAGTTACAAGGAACGTGCCCTTCCCCTTGTAAAACCGACAAATTATCACTGTGTTGTTTTTTTTTTTCCGTCTAATTTTAAATTAATTTTAAAGGGGGGATAAGTATCAATAGGACGCAGTACAATAACCAGATCAAAACTGCAAACAGGCGTTTCCCCGAGAACGGGGGGGGGGGGGGGGTGGAGGTAGGGGGGGGGTGAAGCTTTGGGGATTTTTTTTTTTTCCCCCGGGGGTGATCAAAGGTTTGGAAAAAGACTTTCTTGAACCTTGTATGTAAATTTGGGGGGGACAGGGTATCCCAAAGACCTCCTACTGAAAACTGTTTTACACAAAAAGATGATGGGGCCCCGATGCGAACCAAAAAAAAAACCCGAGGAAAATGGCGATGGTTTTCCCCTGTTTTTAAAATCCGTAGGCGCAAACAAGAAGAAAAATTTCCCGGGGCTTTTTTTTACTACCTTCTGCCAAGGGAAAATGACTGCCCGGTCCCCATGTGACCAGCGGCTGCCTTTTTGAAGGAGATGAGTGCCCGGTCACCATGTTTTAAACCCCGGATGCCCCTTTTTGAAGGGGGGAAAGGTGCTGGGCGCCAAGTTACCACGGGTGACTTTTTTAAGGGGGATGTGGTGGTCGCCATGGTTTACCAGCGGATACTTTTTAAGGAGATGAGTGCCCGGGGCACCATGTTTTACGCAGCGGAAGACTTTTTTTAAGGAGATGAGTCTGGTCCCCCATGTTGACCAAGGGTGATTTTTTTAAGGAGATGGGGTGCTGGTCCCCCCATGTTTAAACCCCGGATGACTTTTTGGGAAGGGGGAAAGAGTGCTGGTCGCCATGTTTTACCACGAAGGGCTTTTTTAAGGAGATGAGTGCTGGGCGCCATGTTGACCAGCGGAAGACCCTTTTTTAAGGGAAAGAGTGCTGGGCCCATGTTGACCACGGATGACTTTTTTTAAGGGAATGATTTCGGGCCCCCAGGGTTTACCACGATGGGTCTTTAGGGGGCAGGGATATGGAATTTTTTCATAATAGCCCCTTTAGTTTTTAGTTGAAACGGAAAAGAACTTTTCAGCATTTGTGTAGTTTGCAATCAATAAATTTCAAGCATTCCTTACAACGTCTTTCAAAGAAAATTTTTGATTAACGGACTCTTTCTTTTTTCAGCTCAAACTTTGCTTTAAAGAAAAGCCCTTGAAACGAAAATAGTTTTTTTGAAATTTTAAAACATTAACTTCTTGGGGCCCTCGTTTTTTTCAGGACCCATGAAAAACTGATGAGTGGGCCAAACCTTTTCAGTTTAAAACAGAATCTGTCCAAGGGGGCCCAAATTTTCCCCGGGGTGATGACTGACCACATTGCTCAAATTCGTACTTTTTCTTAAAAAAGGGTTTTTTGGTGGAAAGCAGGGCGCGACAACACAACACCTTTTTTTTTGGGCGCACAATAGGGTGTATCTTTTAACACAACATTGTTTAAAACTTAAAAATTTTTTTTGGGAATGGGTTGAAAATTTGAAAGTAATTATTTTCACTTTTTT
>CM031610.1:52362214-52387214 GCA_018398815.1 Conus ventricosus | reverse complement strand
ATTTATTACCACGCGCGGCGAAAGGGGGATTTTGAAAAAAGGGTGATATGGTTTTTGTCTTTTTGAAAACAGGCGGGATGGATATTGTTTCTGTCCCCGCCATTCTTGGTGATTTGATGTCAACCCACGTCTTCATTCCTGCTGGCATCAACGCAAATCAAGGTTTTGAATGCAAAATCCTAATAAATAAATGATTGTGTTTTGTCATACTGCCAGCCGACACGCCCGCTCAAAGTTTTGTCGCTTCGACGCTCCGCGTTGAGAAAAACCTTTAGAATTTGGCTCGTGAAAAGGTTGTGTCCCTTGATGGGCTATGGGTTTCCTGACTAATGGAACGGAGCGATAACTTATCTTGATTGAGTGGTTGTATAATTATTACCTACATTGATCTAACAAGCGTTTAGATGATTTAAATAAGTACAGCTCAGTGCACGCAGTTTTTGTAAAATAATAAATTAAAAACCTATAAACTGTCCGTACAAAAACATATACGAAGGGAAGGCTAAGTATAGAGGCCCCCTCTAATGAAACAACAAAACCCATCAAGATTTGCTTCCCTTTGGAAGAAGAAAGAAAAGGAAGAAAGGAAGAAAGGAATAAGATGAAGGAAGGGAAAGCTACATTTGTGAAAAATATAAGGCCCGGTTTTGTTGTTGAACAATAAATGTGCCAACTTGTGTTTAATTTGTCGGTGCTATAGAAACATGATAGATGGTTTTCTTTATTGAATTCACTTTATCCTGAATAGAAAAACAAACAAAACAAACAAAAAACTACAACGAAGAGAAAAACTCATGCCCCGGAAGGCGAGCGACCCAGCGAGCGCTGTCGACACCCGGTCATATTTTCTCACGTGATGTGATTCTCTGACGTGTCAGCATGCTCTTTCTGATCAGGGGACAGTAGGCCCCGACAGGGACCTGTATTCTGCCAACTCACATACGCGTTACTGTTTCTTTACGGATGACCCCGTTACAAAGATTCATTAGGTGCCCCATTACGCGTTAATTTATTCAGGATCACGTAAACGCTGCCTAGTTAGCAGGACGCACACGGATGGGATTGTTCTTCCGCTGATAAATGACGCACCACACGCACTCCACGGCTTCGCTCTGGATTGCGGAGGACGGGGCGGTGGCTTGCCCCCTCCCTTTCGTGATAACGATGCTCGATACAACACGGAGACTTGCTGGCATGGATTTATTCAATGCCAAAGACGGCCGGAACTGATGCTACAGTGGTACTACATGTTTTGATGCAGCTTTGCAATTGGCGACAGAGGACATTGCTTGTTGACACTAACGGGGAGAGGAGACGGTAGGGATGGGACGAGGGATGTAGATGTGTGGAAAATCGTGATGATAACTGTGACAAAGTCTGTGGTGCAATTAGGATAATTCGAAATCTCCCGCTATGTCCTACTTCAGGTCCCATTAGGAGATGGAGTGCAGACTTTGCAACAGATAAGGTAAACGCAGGCAAATCATAACGATAGCAATCTGTAACTGTTCAAAATATCCTCAGGGGGTGAAGTAAAGGACCTTTCCCGCTTTCAATATTACCGTGCCACATGCCCACAATTCACTGCTGCCGCATTGAAAGCGAATAAAGCAAACTCACCATCTACAAGACTGAGAGTACGCCAGTCTAGCCACGCTTGAGGGATCTGGGCTTCCAGGCCGTGTTCTGGCAATAGAGGATGGAGCAAGAATGAGGGATTTGTTACACTCAATAGGCCTATGTCTCATCAAAAGCTTGGGATTTCACGACATAAGAACGAGAGGACCAGAACTGCCTGAAAGGCAAATTAAATGGCAAAGACAGCTGACAAGAGTCGAAGATGGAACAAAATGGAACTTCGTAATGCTTAATTTCCCAACGGAGAAAAGTTGTCGTTAGTATGCAGTGGGTGGTAAGAATCCGTTCCCTTTTAAACTCGCCTTGAGATGTCTTCCATCCAAAAGGTTGTCGGGTTCTATTTCCGGCTCGCCCAGCGAACAGAAAAAGAAGTTCATGGCTGTAAGAGTTCTATCTGGGAGTGCTGACATCTGATGCTGTCCCGGGCCCCCCCTCCGCGCCCCCCTTTACAGCGTAAATTGTTCAGGGCGACGAAACACTTGTCTGAGGGGGGGGGATTGGGGGGGGTTGAAGGGGGGGTTCTTCGGTGAGGACCTTCTAGCTGTCACATCTCCTTAGGTTTCTTCCCACCTGTACTATACAGAGCTAAGCGCCTAACAGCTGTGGCCCTCAGCTCTACAAGACCCTTGCTTTTGTAAAGCAATGGACCTAGGGTTCTTAATTAAAACAATTGTCTTCACAAATATTACAAGCACAAATCAATTCATGAGAGGGATATCCACAAAAGATAAAAACGCACACCAACAAAACCGAATCACCTGCATACTCCTGGTGGCCAGCGGCGGACTGTGCTCGCTCTGTCTGCTTGTGGTCTGGGTGCCTATTAGTGGCCATGAAAGGGTTTAAAAGGAATTCCTTCAATCTATTTCCGGAAACCCAGAAAGGTGCTGTGCAGATCAATGAAATAAATCCATGTTCACAATATGCCACATTGGCGAGTCTTTGGCGAGATGCTATGCTGGTACAGCCCCCAGAGTGCGACTGCAGAACACCTCGGCAGGACTGTCGGATGTCCCACAACATAAAAAGCTTCTTTAGAGCAGAAGAGACCTGCGGCCTGCCGGCCGACACCTTCGACGAGGAGGAGAAGGATGCTCTATGGGAGTGTCTGGAGGGCCGTCGCCGTACAGAGCCTTCGTCTAGTGCCCTGGGGGCCCCTTCCTGTATTGTTGGGGTGTTATCGAAGATAGTAAGAAGAGATGAGAAATTAAGTAATGGGCATACTTTTGCTACTCTATCTCACCTGTTATTAAAGTCTGGAGGAACGCGGCCCGCATGGTAGTGCGTCGTGTGAATTCCACTGCATCAGACATTTTCATATTTAGAGAGGCTGGGGACGCACCAACCACGGCGTTACGACGGACCAGCACCATACTTTACGTTCCAGATTTCCATGTTGTTGGTAAACTAGTTCCGTATATTCTTTCTCTTCTTTTTTTTTTCTCCCAAACATGTCTTTTATCTCCCCCCAACTCAGAGCGATTTTTGAACAAATTATTGCAGTTCTTTTTTTAAAAAAACAACAACAAAAACAAACAAACCAAAAAACCCCAAAACAAAATTCTCGCCAACCTGGGTGGCGCATCCGCTGTGAGTTTCTGCTGAAAATATGCAACCTGATGTGACGATGAGAGACACAAAAACGTGTTTGGGAACGAGGAAGGACGGGAAGAGCGCAAGTACAGTATGTTTGCGCATTTTTTAGGAAACAGTTCGAAAAGATGTTGTATACTGATGAATGTCCGGCAAGCTTTAAAAAAGACCCCAAAATAAAAAAAAATTCCGTGTAATTATTATCTTGTTTCTGGTGTTTCCATTGCAGACTGTTCGGGGCGGATAACAATCCTGTCAACGCAGAGAAAAAACAGAGGACAGTGATGGGACGTTAAAATAAAATCACTTTCAAACTCGGGAGCAGTACTAATGCTAAGGTTCTAGAATACGATATTCATGATGAGAGAGCTGCGAGAGATTAACGTGCTTTTTATGGTGCCTGAGTTCCTTTGCAGTTCTAAACCCTGCTAGAGTGCCTGATAAGGGTTTTGTGAACGCCCCTCACAGAGTTGCATTATATATGGAATCATGGTCTGGCATGAAATACCTGATGTTTTTGGCTTCAAGTGAGGTGATTCGCAGGGGGAAACTGAAAGAAGGACACAAACAGAATGAACTGGGTCGCACTGCAAACATAGAAGGAAAAAAAAGACAAAGTCATGAAACAAACACAACGCCGTGCGTTTCGACCTATGGGTCTTCCCTCATAAGGACTGTCTTTCGTCCTATTGTTTTCATTGACTTTGAATGTTATATGTCATACTTGAAGGTAAACCCTTGTAGAAAACCCTTGTAATCGAAACGAAAAATGCGCTGTTGTGTTGTCTTGTTATATTTTGCTTGAAGAAAAGAAATAACCCTGTTGGAAACCCTGTATATCAGAAACGAATGCGCTGTTGTTTGTTTTGTAATTTGCTTGAAGAAAAACCCTGTTGAAAACCCTGTAATATCCGAAACGGGGGAAATGCGCTGTGTTTGTTTTGTATTTGCTTGAAGAAAAACCTTTGGTAAAGGTAAATACCCTGTATATTGAAACGAAATGAATGCGCGTTTGTTTTGTAATTTGCCTTCTGAAAGAAACCCTGTAGAAAAAGCCCTGTATATCGAAACGAATATGCACGCTGTTGTTTTGTTAATTTGCTTGTGAAGAAAACCCGTAGGGAAAACCTGTTATCTATCAAAACGGAAATTTCGCGCTGTCTTTGTTTTGTAATTTGCTTATTCTTCGTTTGGTGTCCCAGTAACTCTGTTGTTGTTTTTTCGTTTGTTTGTTTGTTTGTTTTGTTTTTTTGCGCCACAATCTGATGTCTTTTTGTATCAACCGTGCTGCACGGCTGCTCTGAGTGTAGCTCACGCGTCTTCTAGCTCATATAAGCCTCCTGAAATTACTTTCATGACGTTCGTTGGTGATTTGTAAAAAGGAAGTGGTTTTTAGAAAAAAAAAAATAAAACACTTCAAGTCTTCGCGTGGGGTGTACCGTTCTCTCTCTGTCAAGGAGCGTGATGAAACCTCTCACAAATGGCATTAGAGCTTGGAGGCAAAGGGGTCGTTTTGTACGTAGTTTATACAATAGGTTGTAGTAATAGACCAATTAACCAGGGTACCTTAACCCCCCATTTCGCACACGGCGAACTGTGTGAAGGAGGCCGACCCCGAAGTGGGCAGATGATGACAGATGACACTAGGAGAGAGTTCGACCCTGCCCGTGGCGAAAGGTGGGGGAAGGGGGTATTATTGTAAACCACTACGACCCCTCGGCCGCTCCAATGTGAGCGCTAACTGCTCAGGCCAGCTGAGGTTGTCTTTTGTAAACAGTCAGTGTTGAAAGGAGCAGGAGTCTTGGACTCGTTCGGAGGGTAATGGTATTGCCCGTGGCGGTGGGTCTCACTGTGTTGGGTTTCTATTGTCAGGCTGGTTGAATGCATGTGGTGGTTTGTGTAGTAGCCCCCTTCCTTAAGATAATTATGTTGGTTAACGTGACCACCGAAAGTCGGCGGGTAAAATTTCCGATGTCCCATTGGTGGTGGCTAGTGTTTGTTTGCTAATCAATTAGGTAGGGGTCTAGGGGTGTGTGTAAATGCTGGTTGTGTGGGAGAATGTAGCGAATGGAGGAAATGTCAGCGAGATTACTGTGAACTAGGGGTTTGAGAAGCAGCATGGACCAATAGCATGGCTACGAAGGGGAAGTCTCTTTGTTTTCCCTCCCTATATTTACTGAGGGTGAACAACGTGAGAGGAGAACATACACCAGGGCGAGAGAGAGCGAAGAAGGCAGAGGATGAGGGAGAGGAGGAGAGAGAGCGGGAGAGGAAGAAGATAAGAGCGGAGAGAGGAGATGAGAGAGGTGAGACGGGGATCGCGTGAGATGAGGGTTGGTTGAGGAGCAGTGACGAGGAGTGGGGGAGGAGGACCGTTAGAGGAGCGGTCTGGGAGAAGAGAGGTGGGAGGAGAAAGGGTGCGAGAGAGAGAGTGAGGAGGAGGGAGAAGGAGAGAATATGAGCAGAGGGACAGAGGAAAGGGGCGAGAGAAACGTTGTCGGGTCTGGGAGATAGAAGAGACAGGCTAGGCGGTCTTATCCCTTAGAGTTTATAGACATGTGGAGAAGACGGAAGGAGGAAATTTAAGTTTGAAGGCCCAGAGGTATGTGGGTGGATGGGACAGAAAACTGAATTTGAACCCAGAGGTTGGTGATGAAGGAAGAATGAAGATGACGAAAGGAAGAAGACGTTCGACGTCGAGTTCCCAGAGACGACCACGCAAGACCAGTCCTGATGCCTGCGGAGCAGTCAACCAATGGGCTTCACCATTCAGAGTGCTGGAAGAAAGGGACCGTGAAAGGAGACTTTTTTCAACGAAACTGTAGGTGTGGTGTGAAAGCCGGGGGTTCCTGGCTGTGGTGTGAAAACCTGGCCAGGTTAAGAAGAAGTAATGGCATTTTAGTTTAACCGGGATTAGGAAGTATTGATCTTTTATGTGTTGATTTGTGCTTCTGGGTTAATTGGATATTTTTCAGTCGTGATCTAATTAAGTAGCATTAGCAATTGTATTTCTTGTGCTTCAGTCGTGTTAGGCGAGAAACGAAAATGCGAGACTCCCCTTCCCAGGAGAGAGATAAATTGTTTGGTGGCGTGCAAATGACATTCATGAGTGTGCATATGCGTGTATGAGGCATAAGAGAACCTTGGTGTGGTGTATTAGCCTAATACATGCAACTATGCGCACTTAAGCATACCATCAACGGATTTCCCCCCGTTCCTGACCACACCACCACGCTCTCTCTCGCTCTCTCTCTCTCTCCTCTCTCTCTTCTCTCTCTCTTGAAAATTAGACAGATGAAGGATAGAAAAATGTCTTAAGGTTAATGCTTTATTATGCGTTTTTGAATCAATAATATCATGCATAGCATGGTGGAAGAGGAAGTGATCTTGTTAGATAAAGGTCATCATTTAATTTTGATTGTGTAGATGGTCGAGCAGTCGGACGATGTGCCTTTTTTTTTTTTTTTTTAAACCCTTACTGCATTTACTCCTGTTGCGTGTGGACATAAGGAATAGGTTTCGAGTTTATTTGTTTTTGTTATCCTTTCATTTGGATACACACAGGGAATGAATAAATGTGTTACTATTTGTTTGGGCAGGAAAGAAGAGGGAAACGCTAATCTGCTTCTGTTTACCCCCTCCCCCCGGGTCAAAGACTCCTTTTGGATTGGCCAATAAAAATCTCAGTGTCAAAGCGTCAAAGTTCTCTCTCGCTCTCTCTCTCTCTCTCTCTCTCTCTTCTGTTTTGTTGTGTGTTTCGTTGTGTGTGTGTGTGTGTGTGCGTGCGTTTGCGTTGCGTAGCGTGCGTGCGTGCGTTGCGTGCGCGCGTGCGTTGCGTTGGCGTTGGGCGTGTTGCCCGTGCCTGCGTGTGTGTGCGTGTTGTGTGGGTGTGTGTGTGGGGGTGTATGTGTGTGTGGGTTGGGGGGTCTTTGGTGTCGTGTGTGAATTTTAATCAGGGTTGAAATACCCATAACGCCCGCCGTGTGGTCTGCTTAGTTGACTATAGTCCAGAACACATTGGGTGACTAAGCATCCCAGGGAGCCCATTGGGAGTAAAGTTTTTATCTGTCTGTGGAGACGAGGTGGGGGTGGGGTCCCAAATAGGTTGCCCCCCCCCCCCCCCCCCCCACCCCCCCCCACCCCTTTTATGTGAGGGTGGGGCTTGGGGGTGGAGAGCAAGGGTATGCACGACATGGGGGAATGCACGTGTCTGGGGGGTTTTGCATGTGCTATTCGTTGATTATCAATGTCTGCATGCATGTCATACTCGCTCCCTCCCTCCCTCTCTCTCTCTCTCTCTCTCTCTTCTGTCGCTCTCGCGTCTCTCGAGATCTATCTCGCTAGCCTCTTTTCTCTCTCTCTCTCTCCTCTCGCTCTCTCGCTCTCGCATCTCTCTCTCTTCTCGCCCCTCTCTTTCTTTGGAAGATCATGCATCAGTAGAAGTGACTTCGTGGTTGCTATTTCTTCTTTCAGTCGACGTTTACCACTTCTGTGGAGACTTGTCATAATCTTCTTATGTTTGTTCTCTACACACACACACACACACACACACACACTCACACACAACACACACAAACCAACACACACACACACACACATACACAGATGAAGAGATGAGTATGCGGAGAATGAGATTGTATAATATGTGTAAAGTCAAGACTCCCACCCATGTGATTCGCGCCTGTTATACCCCAATTCTGCAAATACAACATTATCACGTCCCATATTCATGTCAGGTGTGGCCATAAATTTAACAACCTGGTTTTGCAAAAAAAAATGTTTACAGTGGTCAATACCGAGGACGAAATTATTCAGCACAGTGTGTATATACGGGCTGGGGGGCCGGGTTGTTAGATTAATATGGGAGTGATCGTGGAACCACAATTTGGGTCATTCTCGCCCTGTATTATGTATACATATCTAATGGGTGGTACCATACGCTCGTGAGGTACTTCCAACACCATCAATATTAATCTGAGCTAACAACTGGCTTTTCCGTCTGCTTGATAGTTTTTTGAACATTCGAATGAATTTATTGGCCCATTAATTAATTTCTTTAAATTTCAATGTTTTTGTTCCAACTAAGGATTAATCGTAATCGCCAAAACCCTGCCTCTAGTTGATGGCAAATCCTTTAGAACTGTAGATGGCATAGCATCAAACAATTTAGTTCTGTTTTTAACTGTTGTTAATGGACATACAAAAATTGGGTTTCATAGAAAAATCAGACGCGGTTCGATTACTTCACTTTATTAACCTTCTCTGTGTACTAAATCCTATAAGCTCTCTTTCACTCCTGTGAAATGCCTAAGATTTTTAGCCAAGCCTTAGGGCGATCTAAGTCCATACTGCTCTTCTTTTTCTTAGTGGAAAAGGCATAGTAATTCTGAGGTTTGCTTCGTTAATTTTTAACAATATGCCAAAATTCGCTAAGTAGTATTCTTTTTTGTTTAAAGAACAAAAGTTGTAGATTAACCATAGGTATTTGCACGTGAGTTATTTTGATTTGCCCCCCGCCCTCGTTACTAATATTGATCCAGTTATTTTTGAGGCCCCCTCAGATATGTTAGCCCACATAACTTTAAAGCCAATTTGCTTTAATAGCCCAATCCGACAACTCCCGCGCCAATTGACAATTCGGATACGTTATAAGAACACACGCTTCGTTTTGTTGGGTTATATAGACATGAACATCCGTTTTATAACTTATTTAAAATAAAACTAATTTAAAAAATGGAGAGCCATTTAATATTAACGAAATGTGCCACTTTTACAATGTAGGGGCGTTTTTTAATCCCAAATCGTTGACTTCTGCTCTATCTAACCATTGCAGTAGATGACATATTAATGGCTTCCAAGTTAGCTTGTTAAACCCCACTAATAAATATTCTAAATCCGCCAATTAAAGAATGTTTAGAGTGCCATCAGCATATGGTCCATCCCCCGCCCTATGACGTTACGTTCTTTACCAGAATCAGTTTAAATTTTGCGCTTTTTTATGCGAAACCTACGGCTGTGTGGTTCTTATTGCAAACCATCCTAAACCCTCCTATTCTTTTTTGTCAAGGGCAAGTATATATCTTTCTTGTTTAATTACAATTACAGGCGATTAATCTAAACTTGAACTACCAAGTAGTCCTCCTATCGACAAATGCATTTTAATCCATTTTAAAGCCCACATGGACAATATTGCATATGAAAGAATCTGCCATACGAATATTTATTTAACTATGAATCTTCAACTGACTTTAGACAATAAGTTAGACCGCAATAAATCATGGGATGGGTACATTGTATTTTATTTGTGGGGCTGCAAATAAGAGAATATTTAATTTATGACTACTGGCTGGCCACCACCTCTTTTCAACCAGACAAACAAAGTTGTTCGATTATTGATGATATAGAATATAGTACCAAAAACGCACCTAATGCATTGGAGGCAACATTGTATCTTGATGAAAAGATAATAGGCCTAACAATGCCTCAGGTGTGCCAAATGGACTTCTTAATTGACCTCCATACCGCGTACATATGTTTTGGTGTCTTTAGGAGCACAAGCAAGACTAAGTTTTAGCATAACTAGATCAGGCTACAGGCTTGACGCCAGAAGAAAACAGTATTTTCTTGTCGAAATTTAGAAGATGCTATCAACTCTCTGTTATTTTTTGCCTGCCAGCATACTAAGGTATTCAAGACGTTCTGCACATGCGAGGTCACAGGTTTGACTTTGGTTGTTGGTCATGGATCTAACATGCTACCCTATCCTGACCGTAGACTACTGAGTGGCATCATTGAGATACAGAATTATAAACAATGAAATCCTCCATAGCTGCGAGCGATTCCTAAACTTAGGGCACAATCAAGGCTTTTTATAACACCCATAGACACCGCCTCCATTATGTTTAAAAAAAGTACCCAAAGCCACTGAAGAACGCGATCCAGTTAATAAGGCGCCCCAACAACCAGTATGAAAGCAGTCCAGAAAGGCATTCTATCCTGTGTAATCTACCTCACATGACAGTCACACCAGCGGTATAAAAAAAAGACTTGCCCTGGTTGTATTTGTAACTTTACTGGATTTAGCATACTTTATTTCACTAAAAAAGTAATCCAGCAGCTAGTGTCTAGCATAATCCCCTAACGTCCAGACAAGATGGTCAGCCATATAACCAGAACTTTGCCTATAGTTAGACTACTAAACCCACTACTACACAAAACAACCACTGCCTATTATGCTTGGCAGAGCTCAAGCGCTTTGGCTGCTAATTCTTTAATAAACTTTGTAGGATGATGTAATTGTTTTTCTAATCACATCTTTTACCGGCTGAGGTCGTCTCGGGAAAGGCGTATGGCCCTCGTTGGCGCCGCACTGCCCCCCGACCGGTTCCGGGTTTTTTAAAGCATAAACGAGTGTAGAGATAGCAAACCCCACGGCGTGTTTAATGATGGCTAACTATTGTAAATCCCCTGTTCCCTGAACAGAAAGTCACTTATTCTTTCAGCTAGCGTAGTGTTTTGTTTTTCATAAAGTTCTTTGTTTATAGTAGTTTCTTTAATTCTGCTTGTATTTGTGATGCTAGCTCTGCGCTCTGTTGTAGAACGCATTCTAACCTGGCTTTCCTTCAAGCAAACCTTAAATCTTGTATTTCTGCTGCATTCTAGCTTTTTCTTCCTCGCCCTTAACATTCGTTATCATCCTCTGCTAACAGCGAGTTTAATTTTTTTTTCTTCTATCTCTATATCTAGCTCGTCAAGTTTTCCTAGATTGTGCGCCTAGTGCCTCCCGTACAGTTGTAAGTGCATCTTAGGGACCCTCAAGTTTCGCCGCCTAGTGATTGGTTTTCACTCTTAAGGGTCTCAATTTCCGTCAGGGGGTTCAGGTATCGTCAATTGTTGCTAATGTTTTTTCCTGGCCCGTCATCTCACTTAAAATCGTTTCAATTCTTCGGCTATTATGTCATCTGCGGTTCGATTTAGAGTCTTGGAGAGGAATGTTTTTGTATCCTCAGATTTGTGTTGGCAGCTCTTGCCCCAGGTTGGGGTTCTGAGTCAAATCGACTAACTGCCCCTCAGAAGTCCTCTTATAATTGTCATTTAAAGTTAATTTGCCTTTGGTCAACAACAGGGAGATGAGGAGATCTTAAGAATTGTCGTGGCCTTCCCTGCTTTGATAAATAATGGGTTTGGGGCTGGTTTTGCAGAGTAAAGCCGTATCACTCCTGTCCTTTACTGGTTTCGTACATTACAAATGATAAAAAATTAATTTTTTATCTGTTGGAAAAATCGAATACCTTTAAGTGCTTCTGGCTGCTCTCCGGTCCCCTTATGGTATATAATGATTCAATTCTATCTAGCACTCGTATAGTTGGACTTTAATATCCTATCCTTGACCTGCTGCTGCCCGTCATGCTCTTCCTGAAACCAATGAAGGGCCCGCCAGTTCTGTTTCATCTCTCTTTTGCTTCTTAAATAGGATCAATCGGGTCAAAATCTTCTCATAATTTTTTATTTATATTTTTTATTTTGTTTTTTAAAAATAAATGATAAAACTCTTTCCAGGTTGCGACCTCGTCCATACAGAAAAGAGAAGGAACCCCACGGCGTTTTAATTAAAATTTAAAATTTTAATCTAAAGGTGTTATAGGGCACAGACTGTAATTTTAGGCGACCTAAATACTCCATCAACCAGTTGAGCCTGGACAAGATTGACTTAGTTAAGTTCCCCGATCTCTTGGGCGTGACGATGTTTTATATAATGCCAGGCACTGCAAACTATCATTTTAAAATAGATATGACATCGGCAGATCCTAATGCTACTGCTTGATTGCTTAATTTAGGCCTGAGCTATCGTTAATTCATATTCAATCATAAACTGGAGGGTAGTGAAGTTCTTTTTATAGCGAGCCAGATCCATTTTTTGCCCTCTATTCTGATCTATGGTACCTAAAAAATGGAAAGAAAAAAAAGAGGTAAGTTTATAGGGAATACAATGCCCAAACGGTGCAAGCACAAGGACCTTCTCTTTTCTTTTTGTAAAGCGGCGATGCGGGATGGATGCAAAGAATGATGTTAAAGGTGGGCGTACCAAGTTGTTAGTTAGCGAAGCATTTGGCAAAACAGCATTCTGCATCCCTCTAGAATTTTGAGCTGTTTTTTTAAAGACGCATATGCCATTATTACCAAGGCGCGCTAAAAAAATGCTAATCGCTATGCGCTAAAAGAAAAAAAACTTACTTATCATCTAACATTTAAATACGAGCGGGCCGCTGTTGTTCTGGTCTGAAGCATCCTGAAGCCTAAATACGCCGTTAGTGACATTTCTCGTGAGGTTTGATGTTGGTTACTAACCCCGGTACGGGCTAGAACAATTTTCTGTCCCTAGGGTAGTAGAACATCTTTAACCCAGTTAAAAGTTAAAACACGTGATTTAGTATGAAAGGGTTTGTTTATTCACTCTACATACAGAAAATAAAAATAAGCGATGACACTCTTTGGATCGTAATCTAAATCAGTCTCTGAAGTCTTTTTAATAAAGGAATTTTGCCTCCGTGTTGTACTGAAGTTGTAGGAACATAATCCTTTTCATAGAGAATCAGAAGCGTTTTATAATCCAAAAATTGAGATGGTTGACTGTGTAATAAATGCAAGGTCTTCTGATTCAAAAGTGGTATTCAGTGCGCGGACTTTTTACCTTACCAACACTTTGAGAAATAAGAAGAATAGTTGTTTGCTGGAGGCAGCAAAGAGCATCCTGAAGTTGCATCGTAGTTCGTTGATCGTTGTATGGAAAAAAACTTCGCCTTTATGATGCTGTTAATAAGACTCGAAGACTACTTGATAACCCACTAAAATATGGGCTTTGTGGGTGGTTTTAGATCCACATTTGACAACAGTTGTCTGGGAAGATGGAGGGAAAAGGAAGAGAAAGAAAGGATAGGGCAAAGATGGTTATAAAAATAATATTCACAAAAAAATAGGACGGAAACGGCCCCCCCAATAAAAAATGCACATTTTATGGTTTGTTGATGGCTCAGTTAATAAAATTGAAGGAAAACAGGCTAACAAAAAGACGCGCCTTTTTAAAATTGTAGAAGAAATATTCTAATATAAAAACAGATGGATCTCGCTTGAAGTTTCTTCCTAAAGATGCCGCCCATGTTTCTCTTATTCTGGGGGAGTACTGGGTGTGGGGGGAAAGAAAAAACTGTGTCTTCGTACTTGATTTGGTTTTGTTACAAACTAGATATAACAGGTTTCATTACGAGTACAGTGTTATATTCGGCACAAACCAATTTAAGCACAACTAGCTCTTACAAAGAAAGGAAGTTTATTTGGCAGACGAAAACATAGTTTTAGTTGAATCTAGCAATAAACTGAGCGAACGTTCCTTATGAGCATTACTATAGGCTATTATTTGTGGGAACTGAAAACACTGGTTATAATTGATGACTGTTCGGCTCCTCTGAATCCTGAACAAGACATTGTTAAAAAAAGAAAGCTCTGCTCAATGCTCACAAAGCCCCTTCTGTGGCCGCCAGCATTAGTTTCTGTGTGGCTTCTTCTTAACTCAGAAATTATATTGCTGTTTTTAAAAGACTTGCGATCGCAGTTAAAATCGGTTGTATTATTTTACACTAAGGAAGACAAAGATAGTTTTGAAGAATGTTTTATTTTAAGTGAAAATTATTTAATAAGGGACAAATATGAGTTAAAAAAAATAATAAGAGCAGTTGTTAGAAAAACTAAGCACGCTATGCTATGCTTACGGATTCTGGACCCCCAGTTCAATACGTTTTGTTTATCGGTAGATTGTTTATTATTGATTGTTATAACCAATTTGTTTAATTATAATTTTCTATTTATTATTAAAAAAGAATGTCTCGCGGCCGGCCAGACGACTGCAATAAAGTGGAGCTAGCTCCTAAATGCGTTTGCAGCTAGAGCTTAAAAGAACCTAGCAGACAACAACTGGGTTTGATCTATTAGGAGTGCCAGGAAACTGTTTATGGATTTGAAACACAGATGACGGGGGTGTACAACTGACAGAACTTGAAGACCAAAATACGACGCAATATCCTACCCTAGAAGAGATAAGAATTTAAGGGCAAACGACTTTGGCAAACATGAATACAGACTTCATAAAAAGAGAGAATGCTTGGGCGTGTGCTTCTGGAAAGTGCTTGGGAATTTAAAGTTTGATACTACGAAGCCCCAATGTATACTTTGATAGAAAAACAATTTTCGAAAAGCCGTAAATGTTGGGGCCCTATCGTGTTAGCCTAGTTCCAGGAAAACACAACAGAAAAAACAGATTTTGAAATCAAACCTATGCAGGGTTCTGAAGATATGCTACAGGAGAAAGATAAAGTAAAGAAGTCCGCTGAAGTGGGGAATGAAAACCGTCTTCCCGGCTTCTTAGAATTTACCCCAAACTAGAATCATTCCGAGCGGCAAATGACAATGATTTTTTGCCTATTGATTACTCGAGGGAGGAGGCGCGGATTACTATGTTTGCCAGAACTTACGTCTGATCAGAGGTCTATACAAATAAAGCCTGAAAAACTCTTGGCATGGACCCCTTTAAGCTTAGTATTGCCAATTACTAAAAACGGAGGACAAAATAACACCTTGTAATCTGACAAAGGTACTGTGATGGTTTTGACAAAGACAAACTAACCAGTACTTTTCGACTTTATTACTCATTAAGTAAGTTGATTTTATTGGCGGTTTTACTCTGTTGATGGAAGTGCTTTGTAAGAGGTCTTAATAAGAAGATTATGTAATTCAAGGTTTAATTAATTCATAAAATAAATCTTATTTAAAAATGGAGGGTTTCAACAGCTGTTTAGACTAAAAGACAAATAACTGAACTTCAAAAGGAAATAGAAATGTGACTTGGATAAGTATAGGGTTACTAGAAAAGAAAATATTGACTAAAGCGTCTAAATAATCTTTCTTTTGTCAATTACTGGTCTTCAGCTGTAGCTTTGCGTAATATAGTGCTGGTGGTGGGTCTAGTGTTTCGTCTAGTGTTGCCGTTTTAGCCACCGGGGCCGGAGCGCCAGTTCTCTTTAGCATTAGGTAGTCTCGAGGGTTTAGGGTTAGGCGCCCCTTCCTTTGCCTGTGTCTATGATAGTAAGTTGTGTTTTAAAAAAAATTAACTCCCTAAATTACCAAAAGCCCCTAACTGCCATTGTGGCCCTTGGCATCAGCAAAACTTTGCTCATTAAGTTTAAAGAAATAAGCTCAAATCATTACCGGATGAAAACCTTACAGACGAAGAATTTTCAGAAGCTTATCGGCTGATGGTGAGGATACAGACACTACATGATTGATCTTCAAAGGAGTGGAGGAAAGGAATAGACGTTACTTCACGGCAGGCTAGACACTGATGCAATTAAAACAGCACATTGAAAGAAAAAACAAACACCGATCAGTTAAACCCAAAAATAGGACTATAAAAACAAGAAGTTTAACAAACTCTATTTTGTTTGGTTAATTTACTTGTGTTTGGCGGGCCAACTTGTATGTTTAGTTCTTCATCGAATACAAACGATCTTTTAGGGGCGGCGCTTTTTTAGGACGTGAAGAGTTTCTCTTAAATAATATACCATAGGCAAGGGTCTGTTTTCATATTTCTTTTCAATCTTCATATATCATCTACGCTCCATATAGGGGATTCTGTAGCTCTAATCCTAACATCCCATCACCTTCCGCCTTCTCCAGGAGCATACAAGTATCTTACTTTTTACCCAAACGGCCAAGAGTTTTTGAACGTACCCGATACGTCTTCTAGTCAATGCTATTTTTTTTAATTTGATTGCGTTTACTTGGCTTAGACTGTTTTTGCTTTTAAATTCTCATTTGCTGTTTCATGGCGGTATAATGACTGTGGCAATCTCCCTAACCTCTTCTGTGTTACGCGTTTCTGTCGCATTAATGTTCTCTGTGGATATGTGATATGGGGTAAACAGGCGTTGTTCAGTAGATTTCTTATATATTAAAGTTGTGTCTAATTAGAGGCTTGTTGTGATCGTTGGTTGCCTGGGATCCTCTTTAACTGCTAAACTTGATGTTGTTAAAAACGTTTGGTTTACAGAACCTTTTTTAAACTTCCTTTCCCATCATCAACGGTGGAATGATCCGCTAGGATACTTTAATGGCGCCTCGCAGTGGTATATTTGTTTGCTTTGGTAACGCCCCAGCCCAGCAGTTGAGCTTTTAATCTGTTAAAGGTTCAGCCCGTCTTTGTATCTTGAAGCCATTGTCTAAACAACTCGTCAGAGCATACTTATACTTTTTTTCTTCTAAACTTTATCATGTGGAAGGATACAGCAAGTCCATTGAGTGGCGGATGGTCATTTGGGAACAGCAGTTAACAAAATTCTTGGCCTTATTTATTGTTTGGGAAAGGCGGGGAGAGATATTAGGAGGGGAGATTATTTTGCCAAATTGCTGTTTTTGAAAGCCACAGGTAAGGTCTAGTCATTCGCATCTGATTCAGACCCTCTAGCAGCTCCCCCCCCCCCCCCCCACCCCCCCCCCCCCCCCCCCCCATTACTCAGATTTTCAATAGCAATCCTTTCCTTCTCCAATACCCTTTAGGAGAATTTAATTAATCTTTTTTGTACTTGGTCATAAGAAGGACTGTATTTTTTAATTGGATTTTAAATTGTTTGTTGGCAAGAATATAGATTGCTCCCATTAGCACCCACAACTAAAAACCAATTTCTGCTATTTTCTGTTCTTCGTTGGGTTCAGAAAAGTCAGACAGTTCCTGGGCGGGGGTGGTTGATGTTGGAAAATACTTTTTCCTTGTCACAAGTAATATCATTCATTCTTGCCCTCATTCAAGTCTGTAAATGTGTGCCTCCCTCTGCATGCCCCGGTTCTCTTCGTAACTTTTTATTAATAAAGGTCCTAGATAAGTGAGCAATTCGTCTTCTTTTTTCTTTTCGTGTATGCGTCTCTTGCCTTAGCATCTAAATCTTCCATTGCCTTTGTTACTTGTTATGACGTTCTCTCCTTTCTTCATCGGACCACAATTTACTAAACTTATAATTGCTTCCAGAGAAGGCCAAGGCATTACAATAGCTCCTCCTACCCTCATAAAGACTCCCGCCAATCTTTTTTATAAATCCATATTTCTAGATGAATCTTTCTTCTTGAACCTAACATTGTCTGGGGATAATTCCTGTGCAACAAGAAAGTCTTTTGTCGCAATCCCTGCCAGTAATTACTAATCTTAACCGTAACAACGTCCTTCCCCTGCCTTTCCTCCTGATTCTAACCTTCCTAGGTCGCGCTGTTGGTTCATTTTTTTAACATGTTTTTTGCTAACCTATTTAGACCTTATAGATACTAAGCCGCTAATCACAGCAGAGTGGGTATAAATCGTACTAGTATAATTCTTTTTTTCACTCCATCCTTTTTACGAACTAAAAAATAATTAAAATATCATATACGAAAAGGCTTCTCTCTTGTGTCTTGTCTATTGTGCTTTTTTTATCATATATCTTGTTTGTTGTTTAAAGCTAAAAAAATAAAGTTTGCAATAGCTTTTGGCGAATCTTCTATGTTTCCATGTTGGGCGGTTTTTATTCCTAACAAACATTTTGCAAGGGTTGAAATAACTTTTAACACCACGATAGGACCTGCTATTATTAACTAGCGGTTTTTAAACTTTGGTTTTTTTAAAAGTTATTATAATATTTTTATTGCTTTTAAACATGGAATTGTGACACGAACCCGATTAAGGTTTGTGAGGGGCAAAGCAGGACTATCAACAGGAAGATCCGATGTTGCCATTAAAGTAAGATTTTATTCCTCTAGCTGCGTGTGGAAAAAAAAAAAAAAATAGACAGATTTAGGGTGGTTGGTTGAACTATGTATTGAACAGATAAAAATTTCAGCAACTGCCTAAAAACATCAGACGTCTGAGATGTTACTCGCTAGGTACGAAGCACAACTGGGTCAAAAAAATGGTTAGATCAGTGGGTGCAGACAATGAATAGTTTATATGCCATGTGAGTATCCTGTATGGTGTGGGCCAGTTTGATTCAGAAGAAAGAATTTAAAATATGACTTAACTCACAAGATACGGTTTTAAACAAGTCCCTAGAAACTCTCGCATTGTGACATGTATTACAGATTTGGGACTTATGGGTTCCTATGCCCATTACATCATGGGATTTATGATTTACTGATGAAGGTTTAAGTAACTTTTAATCATATTAATTTTGTTCATATTAAATTTTAATCCAATAAAAAATATGGACGCGAAATCAGGAGAATCAGGAGGAAGAGACGCTACAGGACAGCCCGCACCGAAGCAAAGACCAAAACAGTGAATGTTGCACAAAGTGAATGTTACCCCGCGGAGCAGAATGTTGCCAAACGTGAAGTAATGTTACTAAGACTTAAAAAACTAAAAAATCCTGGTCGTGTTGAGGCGTCGGGGAGGCGTAAACTGGCTCTGAATGGAACGATGCAAAATAATCAAACAATCCGCAAAACAAAAATTGTCTAGATAATAATAACTTCTCAGCGCCAGCACCAAGCACCAACGCCCCAATTTTAACAACAACAACACAATCACAAACAAAACTATAAGATGTATGAATATTATGTAGTTGCCGCTCTGTTGTTGTTGGTGGGGGTGGTTTTAGCTACATACCTAACACCCCTACCTAACAACAAAGAGCCGCATGCACCCTCCCCACCACTGAGTAAATGAAGAAGAGCCAAGTTCTGCAAAAAAAAAAGTAGCAACCCTCCTTTGTGCAGTAGGACCCAATTTTCTCTGTAATAGTATTATAAGAACTAGATAAATGTTACAAGCGTAAGAACTAGAATAAAGTCAAATGATAACAAGTTAAGTTAGTTATGAAAAGAAAGGTACTTTTTAAGTTAAGCGGCAAGTTTTAAAATGTATGTTAAGTGTAAGTAAATTTAATAAGTTGTTTTAAGTACTAGTTAGGTTCTTAAGTGACTGTTCTTGTTATGTTCTAAGGTAAAGTACTAGTTAAGTTCTTCTTAGTTCTGTTCTTGTTTTTTGTTCTTAAGTAAGTACTAGTGAGAGTTCTTAAATAAGTTCTGTTAGGCTTCTGAAGTTAAGTAAGGACAAGCCAAGTCAGTCAAGGTTAATTCTTTTAAAGGTTTCTCCAATGTTCTACTGCATATGAAAACTTCAGGATTGACGGCGTAAGTTTCTTCTGTTATGGTTAGAGGGAGACATCAGTGATTTCTTGTTAACAACAGTGGTGTTGTTTTACTGGATGGAAGAGTAAGTAGAAGCGCAGTGTTATTACACATTTGTGTGATGAAATACTTTGTTTCAAAGAGGCCTGATGCGTGTATGTTGTCTTGAGAGTATATTTTTTTTGTTACATACTTCTTTATACTTAAGCTTTTGCTTTCGTCAGTACCGAGAGGTTGCTGGCTAGCAAGCGCTATACATCTTTGACCTCAAACCCAACATTTTCTTTTGATAACTGTTCCGCCATTAAGTTCGGGTCATCCTGCATCTTTCCAATTACTTTCTTCTGTTCACAGTTGAATGTAAAGCGACTGTCCTTTGGATTGTCGCATGTGTCGTAACCACCCCCCATCCGCTCCTTTACGCTACTTCTGTTTCTAAGTCTTTAAGAGTCTGCTGTGGGGAGTCTAGAATAAAAACTATCAGTGTCCTGGTGTATGTAAAGTACTCCTTTGCTTTGGGCACATAGTGGTTTTTAAAAGTAGTTCGTACATCAAAAAAAATTCTAACATCATAACTTTGACAACTCTAATACAAGTAAAGCCGATAAATAAAGTCACCGGCTTTTGTCCAACCTTTACTTAACAGCCTTTTTTTCTTCATCTTAATGCCAACCAGCTGTCGGTTTAAATTTCTTAAAGTCTTGCTAAGTTTGTGTTTTGAGGCACAACTTAATTGCTTGGTTTTCTTTTTTGTAATAATTTTTAACATCTTTTCTTTACGATTGGTGTACGTTCTCCATGGTTTCTGGCCATACCAGCTGTCGGTCATTCAGTTTATCTATAGATGTACTTTTTCTGAAGCTATCAGTTGCTTGGGTTCTAATTGATAGAAAGTTATTCTTCTTGATGTATGGTCTCATTAAATGGCTCTTGATCAAAGGTGAAAGCAATGATTCTAATATGACACAGCTGCATTTTTCAGTCGTGTGTTTTCCTTAGTTGTATAACGGAGGAGCCTGTATTTGTGAATGACACACTCACTTAGTGTTGTGGCGGAGATGTGTGGAGTACGAGTTTTTTGGCGGTTCTGTGGGGGTTCATCTTTAATGCGGTTTCAGCGGGCTAGGGGAGTAATCGTTGTGGAGGATGTGTAATTTCTTTAGGTTGGATATTCTAAGTCTACTTCCGAGGAATAAAACCTACTGTTGATTGACGTCAACGTTTTCAACCACTTTATATGACTTCTTGAATATGTATTTGTACCATGACCCAGTTGTACATCCTGACGTTACGTTAGGGAAAGCGGGTTTTGGCTCATGGCCCACCCATACAAGAGTATTTGGCCCGCCCCTCTAAGTACCATTAGATTGGTTGGATGGTTTTTTTAGCGTTGGGTCATAGTCGTCTAATACTTGTTGTTGGATTTGCGCAGTAAGGATTGTTTGAAGGCCATGCTAATCCTCCCCTCAGCCCGGGTCTTCTATATCTGAAGTGTAGGTTAGATTACAGAAAGTAAGTCAATCTGAATGTTTGTTAGATCTTCAAGAAAGCCCGCCCCAAGATAAACCCTGGGGCCAGAGATGTAATGTGATGAGGTTAAGTGGTGAGTGTATTCATGCATTTGTAGTATCTGTAATTCTGAAAGGACGTTTTGCGCTAAATTAATACTCCACACGTCAGCCGATATAACTAATTGATCGTGATATCCCCCATTGTTTCACGAGTGTAAATTCTGTCCAGGCTCTTTCTTTGCGGATTCATAGTCGAGTCTAGTGATGTCTTTCTTTGCCCTCAGACTAAGAAAAGAAAAAAGAAAAAAGAAGAAAAGGAAAGCACCTTTCGGAGGAAAAAGGAAATGTGAGTCTTCGTCAACCCTGTCCCACGGTTCATGTATTTCATATGGATAAAAACCTCCTTTACGCTCTATAGCTGGATCAAAGTATTCTTTAGTGAGTGGAAATGTCTTCTGTAATGTAGCGTTATGCTAACTAACTTATCTAAACTAGCCATCAGATGTTTTTGTGCTGAGTCTTATTAAAATGGATTAAAGAGTCAAGAGTATAAGTCATGTACTTTTCTGATGGACTGTTTGCAATGCAGTGTAAACCCCTCTTATATTCTAGAAAGTCACTGCTTGCATGATAAAATGAGAATCGTTACCTGTTTAGGTTCTGAAAAGAAGGATAGGTAGTTTCCTATGTCTTAGGGTCAAACCCTTTTAAGCTGAAGTTGCAATTGTTTTATTGTGCGCGGCCCCTCTGAACTTTCCAGGAAATGTGGATCGTGTCTCTTATGCGTTGCTAATAATTCTTTTAGGGCAATCCAACAGTTCGTAAGATGAGTCATAACGTTCTTGGTCTTCTGAAGTCTTAACAATGGCTGTGAGATTTATTTTAGTTGGTTTGGAATAACTGATTGCAGAAGGTTGTTTCATCTGATTCTAAGAATCTACTAGCTGCATTAGGGCCTCTGTAATATCTCAGGCGTTGTGTGTTGACCGTATGACCTAACAACGATTAACGCATACGAACAGATTGATGGTGGGTTAATAAGGTTGTTTTTTGCTTTCTTGCTGTTGTGGGCCATAGTACTGAGTAAGAGCGATTCAAAAGTCCAGCATAAACACGTACGGGCTCATCTGCATTTTGTGTATATTCTTTAAAACTAACTTTAGACCCCGGTTTAGGTGGTGAGGAGTTTGGTGTCACAGTCTACAAAACCTTTTTACAATGTTCCTTATGGTTGGCAGCCTGCTTCTTTAGTTGGGTTTTTCGAACCAATAACACTTTCTACAATCTCTTTTTTAGCCGATTCTTTGATGGTTAAAAGCCCATTAAGTCTGCTTATTGTTTGGATTAATACATAATGACTTTTAGGGCCCGTCTGGCAAACGGATCAAGTTGCATGTTTGGTCAAAGTCGGGTTGGGGCCTTATAAGTGGGTGCGTTGGGAGAAGAGAGAAACTCTCTTTGAGGCCTATATCAGGCTTCTTACAGACCATGCGTTTACGTTTACAGTGGATTGGGTTGTTTTGCTCTTCAAAATGAGCATATACTTTTTCTATGTTACTGGAAGGTTATGTTATCAAGTTCAGCTCTTGTTTGTATGTTCATAATTAGAAAAACTCTGTTTGCATGATTTTTTAACAGGGGTTTAAATGCGCTAAAACTACTCACATATAAAAACACTGTTGTCAGAATATGTATGATTTTTAGACTGCTCTCGTTTTAACTCTAGCCTTTTTGGGAGGGGAAGGTAAGATAAGAATATTGCCAACTATTGGATAGATTTAGAACTTTTGTTTTTTGTCTTAAATTGATTTCAAGGACTGTCCCCTCTGACCATCCAGAACCCTTTACTTTGCCTCTCTCACTTGCATGGTTTAACTGAGTAAGCATGTATCAGCCCAGTTATAAGTTAAAGTCCGTGTGATAGCTGATTACTTCTTTCTGCCTGAGTTGAAACCAGACTTCCATGGTAGTTATCATCAGGGCCGTCTATATAATCAATCAGAATACGGCCCAACAGCACCTTTTACTGGCGGCCCTCGCGTTGATTTTTGAATAGGACTCTGGGATTTTAGAGATGGGCGGGTGCTGACCGCTGTCTTGAACGTTTGGTGGGGGTATATGATTTGTACATGTCTACTTCACTAAACATATTGCCTTAATTTTTTGTCATGCCTTATAATAGTTCTCCAATGTATATAGTTGTTTATCCGAATCTACGTGTGGTCGTCATTTTTTTTGTAAAGCCAAAATATTTACCGTTAATCAAAAAAATAAATGTAAAGAAAAGTAAAGAGGGTTAACAGGCTTTTATTCTTCACCCCCAAGTGCCGCCAGGAGCCCCGCCAGCACTTCAAGACACGTTAACCTTACAATAACACCGCCACTATTTTAGCTTTTTCCTCTGAATCACTTACAGTCTAATGTTGATCACTTTGATTGCTTCGTTAAATAAGTTCACTATTATTCTTGTATTATATTGGTCGAATTCTATCATTCTCAAACCCAAATTCGCTTAAAAATCAAGGTTTAATAATTTCAGTGGTCATCCAAATAGTTCATACAATTCATTTTAAATCAATTTACTCGAGTCCGGAGGCCATTCCATTTTTTCCTTTTTTTTTAATATAAAATAAAGATAAAAAATTAATTGTTATAATTCAGCTGTTATTCATAGTTTTTCCTAATCGTGTTGAAACCTCATCTTTATTTTAACAGCAAATAGTTCCCTTCGGAGTAGTAGATAGAAAAAAAGCTAGATTTAACCCTTCAGGAACCCATATAATCAATATAAATAATATTTACCAAAACCCAACTCTTTAGTTGGTTGAGGCCAATAATCTGGTTATTTTTAACGGATATATGACCTGCTCTATGTCTTCTCTTATATCTATTCCACAACTATAAGAGCAGAGGTAATTAATTCATCAACGGACTTTAACCTCTTCTTTAAATTCGCCCCTATACCAATCACAATCTTGAAGTGTATATATTAAATAAGCTCTCTAGCTACGTTTGGCTTCATTTTTAAATCACAAATAAAATTTATTAATTAATAAAATTATTTAATCAGTGTTTCTCTTGTTAATTCAAACTGTTATTCAAGTCTTTCTAATCGTTTAATTGTATATAAAACCTGATCTTCATTTTAATAAAGCGAATTAGCTACTACCTTCCCCTTCAGGGGTGGGTAGTAGAAAACAGTCAGATTAACATTCTTCAGGAGCCCTTATTGTCAACTAAAATGGCAAATAAATTTTCTAATTGGGTTGTGGGCCCAATAATCGGTATTTTGCTTAATAGCTCTCCAATACAATCTTCTCGATTGTGTTCTATACGAATTAAAAAAGATCAGTAAATGAATTCTTTCAAACTGTTCTTTCTTCTTTATATAACGGATCTTTATCACCCTCCCCCTCTCCCCCTATCCAACTCGTATAAATAAAGTATATTTTAATAAGCTTCTGTAGCTAATATTCGGCCTTTTATTTTTTTTTGTTTTTTAAAACCAAAATAAACTCATAAATTTTAAAAAAAAAAATTAATAATCAGTTCTTCTCCCCCTCATTAACGCACGCTATGTCAAGGGAAACAACTCCGTAGACGTTTTGTAAACTTGAAAAATCGGAGTTGTCCCCTGTGTTAGCTTATAACAAATTAGGTTTATTCAGAAACCACCACACGCCCAGACAGCCCGGTCACGCATTCAAACACAAGGACACAAACACACAGTCAGACACTGACTGACAGGTAGTTAGTAGACAGACAGGCGAACGGGCCAGAACAGACACACCGCAGCCCGTAAGAACCTGCCTATTGTATCAGGTTTGCGGTGTTTTAAGATTATTTTTGGGTCGTGGGGGTTTTCCGCTGAGGGCCTATTTGAGTTTCGGGGTTTCTTCTCGTTTTCCCTAGCAGTTATAGTAGAAGTATTGATGATTTGACCTTCCTTGTTCACCAACAGTAATCATTGACAATCAAATAAGCAGCAAAAACAATGATAATGAAAGGGATTTATCTCCCTTTAAATTTATTGCCTAATTATTAATACCTTGCCCTGA
>CM031610.1:52329714-52334714 GCA_018398815.1 Conus ventricosus | reverse complement strand
GCGTGCGCGCGTGTTGTGTGGTGTGCGCGGTGGTGTGCGTTGTGCATGGTGCTGCATGGTGCGGCATAGTGTGTGTGTGCGGTGGAACCCCCCCCCCTCTCCTCTCTGTATGACACACACACACACAACACACCAAAAAAACACACACACCCACACCACACACACACACAACCCCCTCACGAATCACTAGCACGCAATGATCGCATTCGGGTGTTCATTTGGTGTATCCTTCTCCCAAATTGTTTTTGCGTCTGTGTCAACTTTTTACAGCGTTCCCCGTTCAAGCGTTTTTCTGTGTTAAGTGTCTGCAACGTCGAGCAGTAGTAACCCCCAGTGCATTCCTTCCCGCTTGCTAAATTTCTCGGCACTAAAAGAACCACGTCGCTTTTCATTTTGAAAAGGTTGCACATTTATGGCGATGAGTAAGAGGGGGGGAGTGGGGTTTTTTAAAAAAATCAAAATTTTTGGCGGTAATTGTTACTGTACGGTATCTTGGAAAGAACTATGTTTAATTTTTATGGGCAACATGTGTGATATTGATTATTGTGTTGGGGACTGTTAACGTAAAATTTACGCTGCATTGGAGGTTGTGTGTGGCAATTTCTTTTAGTTGCGTGTTACGGAAAAGATGATTGGGTTGGGGACGCGGAGAAAGGTACACTTTGTGTGAAGTTTCCCTTTAAAATCCCCAAAGGGATAAAATTTAAGAGATGGCCACCGAATGTTTTTGTTGGGCCCCGTGGTAGTTTTTGCTAGGCCCCATCTCCGCAAAGTCTACAGCAAGCATTTCCCAAAAATTTTTGTCACTACGAAAAAATAGATCATTTTAGGGGATTTTGAAGTTTTGAATCAAAATTGGTAGGCAGTGTCCCCAAAATGCGTCTATTTGTTGCATGCATTTGCACAGTGTGTGAAAACCAAGTCCACCTGGCAAAGAGCATCTCCCCGAACATCCCGTCACTCTTACACCCCGCGGTATAGTTTTACAGGCCTCGGGAAAATTGGAAAGTGTCCTAAGGATCCTTAGGTGTTGATCCTTTCCCCCCCCAGCTTTTGGAGAAGGGCTTGCTGCTTTGGCGAATGATGACCCCAGATGCCTCCCTGGTAAGGCGCGTTTGTGTGCGCAGCAAAGCGTTTTGAGGGGGGGGGAATGGTTTTCCCATTGACCTGTTCCTCTGACAGAAAGCTCCTGCGTGTTTCTTTTAACCAGTCTGAACGGTTTTGTGTACAAACAACGATAGCGTTCTAGCAGTTTAAAGGGCTTCTGTGTCAATGCCATTTCAGCAAAAGGTTTTCGTCATGCCTTTGAAGGCTTTGGAAACCCTCGGAAAATGATTTCCATGATAAAATGCGTCTTCTTCCCCCTCTTCCAAAAAAGGGAAGACACAGTAAAACCCGTGTAGCTATGAAATCCGGGCAGGCTAGATTTTCTTTCCAAGAGCCGGGGGTGGTGTTGATGTGAAATATGTGAACTTTTCCCAACCCCAAAAGACCTTGTCCATATTCGGCAAGTGCTTTTCAGGAAGTGAAACTTTCCAAGCAGGACACGATGCGTCAGTATCCACTTTCTAAAAAGCATGACAGCCCTTTCTGGGGGGGCTCCTGGTAGGAGTATCATCTTGTGTTGCCTCTTCGGGGTCACATTCAGGAGGGTTTGTTTTGAGCCTTAGAAAAAGTTGCCTTCCCCATATGGCAACATTCTTTCTCTGGGAAAAACTCACTCTTGCTACCTTGTGTAGGAACTCAAAAATCTTGCTTATTGTTGGGTCTCTAAAGAAGTATCCCATTTTGGGGAATCTGTTCTGCTTGAAACCCTTTCTTCGGTGCCTTTCCCTCCCCCTTTCCCTTGGGGATCTTTGATTGCTTTTGGTACCTGCCCCAGACAACATCCAGTTTATGCCCTTCCAGGGTTTCTTAAGTAGGGGAAAAAACGACACTGCATATTCTCCAAATGTTGTAACCCATGGTTGCAAAAAATGTACGACTGCAGCACCTTTAGCATTTTACATCAAATTTGCTTGGGGAGCTCGTCCCCAAAACGGGCCCCGGGGGAACCCGGGGTTTCAGGCCCCCTTCAAGCACTTTGACTTCGCACAGCTGTCGGGACCCTAGTTTAAAGTATCGGCAGACCCTCTTAAAGTTCAAATATAGGAATCCCCCCAGTCAAAACCTTTGAACTCTTCCCTCAACATCTGACGAGGCAAGTCAGCGGGTTGTTTTCGCCCCAAAAGCGTAGTTGTTTTGTCAGAGAGAGCAGGAGGACAAGGAGGGTTTTTCGTGTAAAGGGGTATCCATGTCAGTTTCTCTGTGCTGCGCTATGAATCGTCGGGGAAAAAAGATTACATCAGTTTTCGTTGTCGCAATTTGTCAGCTTGTTGGCTTCTTTTTTGGACAGAGGACCTGAACATGGCAGCGAATTTCTTTTGTTTAGCTGTGATAGCCGCTGCGATCCCAAGCGGTCTGTCTGTAATCCTCATATGCGTCGCCAAGTGCTTCCCCTTTGCGGACAGTGTTGACAACAGATTCACTCATGACACACGGGTCCCAAAGTTAGAATTTCTGGAGAGTTTTCATGAAAGGATTGCCCATTTCACTGTGGTCTGTGCAAGATTGACAGCAGCGTCTAAATTTCTTCGGGAAAGCCGCCTTTTCTGGGGCAGGCCCATCATATCTCACTACAAATGTTTTTTCGAACTTTTCCCAAATTCTAGCTTGCTTGGACAGAAAGCTTTCCATTTTTAAAGGCAAGGGGTTTTTTCTGAAACCCCCCCAAGGCACCCCCACAACCTTTCACCCGTTGTTTTGTTCGGGGCTTGACGATCGGCATAGCCGAAAACCTTTTGGTTGTTTTGGAAAAGGCCCCAGAGTCCATGACGTATGAACTCTTCCAGAAGGGAAGGGGGGGGCTTTCCATGTTCGGATGGGGAAGGGACCATCGAGGTGTGATAATGACAAGCAAAGCCCAACTCCCCAAGGCTTTCGTGATTCCACATACTCAAAAAATTTTTTCACGATGAGCCGATAAAGAGGGGCCCAAAAAGTTCAAGGTGGAGGTTGGCCCCAATACGGGAACTTTGGGATTCTGCTTATCATGTTTGCTCCACGTTCTCTTATTCATCAGTCTGGGGCAAGCCGTCTTGGTGAAAGCTTCTTTCTGAAGTTTGGCCAAACCCAAGGCACTGATCGGTGTGCTTGTCGGGTTCTGGTAATTGGGAACACTTCAGGAACGAGTCGCTGTCCCAGCGTGAACGCCGTTTGTAAGTGACTGTCCAGCCTAGCCCTCAAAGGTAATCACCAAAAAGTCTTCCAAGTTGCTTGTCCACTGAAGGCCCCAAAAAATAATGACGATTTGTCTTTTCCCTGGTCTTTTGGCCAGGGCCATTGTTACACTTTGCGAAGCAAATAAAGGAGCTCCCTTTTTACCACAGGGAATTTGGCCTGGGTTAAGGAAGCTATTGCTTGTTTTAGAACATGTAAGCTGCTTACCATGCGCAGTTGCTGCTTTTTCATAGAAGAGGGCAAGAGTTGAGGGGTGCCTTCTGAGCCTCTTCCCCTTTTGACCATCCTGCTGTGAGGTGAAAAACTGACCAGGGGAAAAATGTATCCCCCCTTTTTAAGTTTTCTTTTTCAAAGAGTTCCCTGGCAGTGATAACCCTGTTCTTCTTCTTTCTTTGCGCCCCAAGGTCTCCAAAGATTGCTTTTGGGCACATTGCCGGTTTGGGACTTCCATTCGACTCATTTATGAACGCAGGCCAGTTGTGAAGTTTTGGGAATGCCCTTTCTTTCATTTTCTGAGGTAGGTGATTGGTTCTTGGTTTTTTACCCCTGTTTTTATGTGGTAGGAGTGAAAAAAAACTCAGCTTGTTCCCTGGAATGACCTTTGGCTGTAGTGCTTGATGGATTGTGATCCAAATGTCCCTGCCCCTACAGTGAAAAGTTGCCCCGCAGCTGGATTGACAGCAAAGCCCTCTTTCAAAGACGTGACAAAAAAGCACCACCAGCTGATCCTCCAAAAGCACAAGGGTATAGCTGGTGCAAAAAGCACCCGCCGTATCCCAACTGCACATCGGTCATAGCTGGTGAAAACAGCACAGCCAGCTGATCCCCCAACTGCACAATGCGGTCATAGCTTGGGGACAAAAGCCCAGCCCGCTGATCCTCCAACTGCACAATGCGGTCTAGCATGGTGAAAACAGCACAGCCAGCTGTCCCCCAATGCACAAGCGGTCAAACATGGTGAAAAAAAAGACCCCGTGACCTCCAAGCACAAGCGGTCATAGCGGTCAAAAAAAGCACCAGCCAGTGATCCTCCAAATGCAAATGCGGTCTAGCAGGTGACAAACGCACCGCCCGCTGATCCTCCAATGCACAAAGCGGTCATAGATGGTAAGCAGCACCCGCCGCTGATCCTCCCAAATGCACGCGGTCATAGCATGGTGACAAAAAGCACCAGCCAGCTGATCCCCCAAATGCACAAGCGGTCTAGCATGGTGACAAAAGCACCAGCCAGCTGATCCTCCCAAATGCACAAAGCGGTCTACTGGTGACAAACAGCACACCCGTGATCCTCCAAAAATGCACAAAGGGTATGCATGGGGCAGACAGCACCAGCCGTTTCCTCCAATGCACAAAGCGGTCCTAGCATGGTGCAGACAGCACCGCAGCTGATCCCCCACGCACAATGCGGTCAAGATGGTAAAAAAGCACCCCGCTGATCCCCCAACTGCCAATGCGGTCATAGCATGGTGACAAACAGCCCCCCACTGACCTCCAAATGCACACTGCGGTCTAGCTGGTGACAAAAAGCACCAGCAGTGACCTCCAACTGCACATGCGGTCTAGCTGGGGAAAACAGCACCAGCCCGCTGATCCTCCAACTTCAATGGGTCATGCATGGTGACAGACCCGAAAAGAATTTGGGAACAAGAGTCCTTTTCTTGTAGCAGTGTGAAGTTTTTTTAAACCATGCAAGAGGGGTGGCGTCGACCTTGTGGTGTGTG
>CM031610.1:52322214-52324714 GCA_018398815.1 Conus ventricosus | reverse complement strand
CATTTGTACAACCATGTAAAACCACTTAAACAAATCCAGTGACAGGAAAACACCTTTAGAGGGCACTGGGAAGAGGAAAGGACCTGACAGGTGCACTGGGAAGAGGAAAGGACCTTACAGGTGCACTGGGAAGAGGAAAAGACCTTACAGGTGCACTGGGAAGAGGAAAGGACCTGACAGGTGCACTGGGAAGAGGAAAAGACCTGACAGGTGCACTGGGAAGAGGAAAGGACCTGACAGGTGCACTGGGAAGAGGAAAGGACCTGACAGGTGCACTGGGAAGAGGAAAAGACCTGACAGGTGCACTGCAGGGTTGCACATCCACGTCGGACATCGGACATAGACCGATTGCACATGCAAAATGTCCGATATAACTGGCAGTGAAGAGGACAAATGTCCCATTACTTTGCCGAAAACGCGGTCACTGTCCGATAGCTTTCCGATGCTCACGGACATGGCACCGGCCGTTTATATCAAGCCCGCATAATTATTTGAGTCCGACCGTCGTACAGAACTCCAGTCTGTAACTTTAGTGTAAGCCCACTGCCCAGTGAATCACTGGGCCTATTACTAGTCCCGTGTGCCACTGGCACTAAGCTTAGTGGCGAGCCGTGGCGGTCTATTTTTAGCTCGTTGGCTTGCAACTCTGCCTCCCTGTCGCAGCCAGCTTGTGTCAGGGTTATTTTTAGCGTAAAGCGGCTAAAGAGCGATAAGCCCTATTGTACTTGTTACGAGTTGTAGGCCATGTAGGCACATGTTGCTGAAGCGGAGACTGGAAAGGAATCCTTGCTCCACGACGAGGGTGCAAATGGAAGGACCAAGTGATGTCAAGGGGGAATCAGAATGGGTGTTCAGGTGACAGAAAAGTGGGGAGAGAAAAGGAAAAGAATGCTCTTCAACCAAAAAGACGACTCCAAATGAATCAATATTGTACTTGAATACTAGCATTAGCAATGAATAGTGATTCAGAGTTTCAGATTGTTGGCGCGCCCGCGCCATTGGCGCATATTTTATCAGAATGACGCGTAACAGTCAGTGTGTATGCGCCAGCCTGGCGCGTCATAAAAATCGCCAACTTGTCTCGATCCTCGGTCTGTCGGTACCAAGCCACACCAGGTCCAAGCACATGTGGCCACACAACGGAGTATAGTACCCAAACTGGCACCTTGCTGCCTTGCCTAGCATCGCTGTGTGTGATTGGCTGACAGCCAAGCACAACAACCAATCAGCGAACATCTATCAGTTTTACCTTGCAAAGGCGAAATCGTCTGGGTCCAGAAATCGTCGGACTTTTCAACACGTGTGGAATCGAGTCATCGTTCTGCTAAAGACAAGATGCCACCGAAGAAAAAGCTCAACAAAGTGAAAACCAGCGGCAGCTAACTTTGTCAGCAATGTTTTCAAAGGATTAAAACGAGTGGTAAGTGTTTAGTTTTTATCTCTTAGCTGAAAATTGAAGCCATCATTGTTTTTCTCTCCCTTTTAGTCTCTCTCAGCCAGCCGCACGTGTATTTCCCCCACTCCCCTTTCGGCTTTCCACCTCCTCCCTCCCGCACTCCATTGTCTTTCTCTCCTTTCCCTTGTATCTTATCTCAGCAAGGCGGCATGTGTATCCCCCCTCCCTCCCCTCCGCCCCACCCACCCCCCTCCTCCAGCGTTTAGTGGGTCAGTCATCCAGCAAACTGCCACCGCTAAAAATAGCTAAGTGCCATGAACACATCGCGAGGAAGATGGGGTGGGAAAAGGGAAGAGAGAGAGAGACCGAGCGGAGAAGAAGAAAAAAGAGGGAGGGGGTGGTTGGACAGTACACACACACACAGACACACACACACTCTCTCTCTCACACACACACACACACACACACACACACACACACACACATAATATATCAGACTGACACTGACTGTGATAGGGTGTTATTAAAGATGGTGCACAAGAACCAACAGCTCGTCAATGTTCAGGCCCAGATCACTGCACCACTCCAAGTCCTCAAACGCCTGCAGCATGTCAACAAGATCCTGAACCAACAGCTGGCCCATCTTCAGCCCCAGATTTTGTTGACAGTTCTAGTAATGGCCGGATGATCACAGATGCTGAAGAAAGTGGGGCCCCCTTGCGTTGCTCCACAAAGAAAGATACACAACTGGCTCCTACTGCTCGCTATTTCCAATCAAAAGTGCCCTCACAAACACACATTGTGACCAGCTGATGAGGGTGTGCATTGATGGACCTAGCTTCCAGGACATGCCCTTTATGAGTGCAGTGCAGGTGTGGGCGGAAAAACGCAGGCGGTACCTGTTCAAGGACTAGGTGAACATACCTTTGATTGTCAATGACCCATCTTTTTCAAAATTGACCCATCATTTTGCATGGCCCATGATGTCTGAAAACAATCTGAAGCTCTGGTGATTTAGGAAAGACACTGCCTCTGTGTGTGTGACTGTGTGTGTGTGTGGACTAGTAATAGTATGTTTACCAAACATGGCTTCCCACTCTAGGA
>CM031610.1:52284108-52291608 GCA_018398815.1 Conus ventricosus | reverse complement strand
CAAGCGACGAGAGGTGGCGCTCGAGGCACCGGAAACGAGACAACGTGGACCTGTTATCATCATCGATCCACTCCATATGGACGCGCAGGCTCTCGGACCGACCCACGTTGAAATGATATAAGAGTTATCCGCCCATGGGAGCCCGGCAAGATGGATGGAAGGTCACATGACCACGATTACGCCATGGTGATTGGTCGCTTCCAGTTCGACGTTGACGATCGGGCGTGGGCTAGATCAGACCATGTGATCAGTCGCTGTCCCCCAGCCGGTAACGAGGTCTTTCCGCTTGTGATTATCTCCCTGCAATCTTTCTGCGTCATCCGGTCCTCTCAGATGTTCAACACGCACGCTTTTATCGTCGCCCGTTCCGAAGCTTGTTTATTGCCTGGTGAGGCACAATGAATGAAGAAAGTGAGAGGAAGAAAGGCAGGGAAAATAAACAACCTGACATCAAAAGTGAAAACGAAGACAACAACAACAACAACAACAAAAACAACGACTCAACATGAACTTCATGTGACATAACCGTATTCTTTTATTTGTTTGTGTTTTCTGTTCAGTTTTATTAATTTGATTGGTTGGCTGCTTGCTTGCTTGTTTGCTTGCTTTTGAAATTGTTGTTGTTGTTGTTGTTGTTGTTGGTGGTGGTGGTGGTGGTGTTAGTGGTGGTGGTAGTTCTCTCTCTCTCTGTCTCTCTCTCTCTCTCTCTCTCTCTCTCTCTCTCTCTCTCTCTCTCTCTCTCTCTCTCTCTCTCCTTCCTTCCTGCTTTCCTTCCTTCTTTCTTTCCTTCTTTCTTCTTTTTTTTTCTTTCTTCTTCTTCTCGCTACTTCGTTATCTCTCTCTCTCTCTTTTTTTTTTTTTTTTTTTTTAAATCTTTGCGGGTCTATTTCTTCCAGTGCTCAGCTCCAAACAGCCACCAGATTCCTGGTGAAAATGTTGTGGCTTCTTCCAATGTTCGTAGACAAGCTAAACAGACCACAGTGTAACCTGGTCAAATGTAGCCTCCTCCTCCTCCGGGGAAGACGTTTTGTTTGTTTGTTTTGTTTTTCTTTTCTCGAAGTTCGGTCCTAAGGAATGGGCAAGCTTGCTGTGAGTTCTGGTGTCATTGTGTGCCAGAGCCACCCACACTGGTGAAGTCCGGGTCGGTCGGCTCCAAACCTTGAATGAAGGGCGACTTTTTCATTTTCTTTTTCTTTTTTCTTGTTCTTTTTTCTTTCTTTCTTTTTTTTTTTTTTTTTTTTGGGGGGGGGGTCGGGAGGTGGGGGGGGGGGGGAAGGGGTCGCTTCTCTGGAGACGGACTCACGGTCTCAGTCCTTTTTTCTTTTTAAATCCCCATCCGGGGGCGCCGGAATAGCTCAGTTGGTAGAGCGCCGGAGTCGTGATCCTGGGGTTGCGGGTTCGAATTTCGGTATAGGGGGATTTTTCCCTCGGAGTTAACATTGGTTCTGACTCCATTCCCCACACAGTCCTTCGAATGAGACTATAAACCGAGGTTCCGTGTGTGAACGCACGCACAACATCTTGCACACACGTAAAATCCCATCACCAACTTTCGGAAGAGAAGGCCAGTTTGGCCGTTGGTATGGATGACACATGACACATAGCATGCACCTTCCCCGAAGATGGAGTATGGCTGCCTTAATGGCGGGATAAAAAAAGGGTCATACACACAAAACTCCACTGCCTGGCTATACAGGGAGTGTCCGCAGGAGTATCAGCCTGCGTACGCAGAAAGAAAGAAAGAAATCCCCATCCCTCTTTTTAAATCCCCATCCTTCTTCTTAAATCCCCATCCCTCTTTTTCAATCCCCATCCTTCTTTTTAAATCCCATCCCTCTTTTTAAATACCCATCCCTCTTTTTCAATCCCCATCCCTCTTTTTCAATCCCCATCCCTCTTTTTCAGTCCCCATCCTTCTTTTTAAATCCCCATCCTTCTTTTTAAATCCCCATCCCTGCCTTTTTTTCTCAGCTGTCTGACTTATTCAGTTTGTTACTTTGCGCCTAAGGGGGGTTAGGGGGGGGGGGGGGGGAAGAAAGGAAAGAACTGAAGAGTGGGAAGACGCCCAAATTATACAGAACATATTTTTTTCATTGCGAAAAAGAAAGATTGAAGAGAAAATTAGATCTTGTTCTTATGAAGTTATAGTGCAACACGAGCGCACGCGCACGCAAACACACACACATACACACACACGCACGCGCGCGCACACGTGCATGCACACACACACACACACACACACACACACACACACACACACACACACACACACACTCACACTCACACGCACACACACACACACACACACACACACACACACACACACACACCGTGTGTGTATGTTCTGAAAGCAACGATATGAAAATTTTTAAGTGTGGTTCATCATCATGAACACCGAAACAGGAGAGTATGGCCATTCACATTTTGATTCTGCTCTCTTTTTGCGGATTCTGTATACATCATGATGTTACACCTTGACAAAAGATTTCTTTCTTTTTTTCTGAAGAACCGTAAATTAGGAAATTAGACAAGTAGGGGGTGGAAAAATCGGTCGTGAAATGAGAGAAATAGTTTGTACGCACGCGAATTGGTTTTGCATGGCTCAGTCAAAGTGTAGGAGATTTAAAAGGATTCTTTCGTGTTTTGTAAAACATTGACTGGCTATAGGTAGCGTTCCAGGTTTAGAATAACGAGAGACGTGATTTACATAGAGTATGTGTTATTTACAGTGCCAGCTAATGTACATGTCAACGTATGTGTTTTGCTACAGTACAGTAAGTCACGTAATAAAAGAAAAATCGTTTCGCCTGTTACGTCAGCAATCAAGAAAAGATGGCATTGTCTCTGTATTTGTTTGTCCAGGCCTGAGAGGTGTCTACAGTAACTTTTCCCGCTTAAAAAAAAAGTCGAACATACTACGTTGTTACGTCAATATTAGATTTGTTAGTGTTAGATGGTTTTGCGTTGTGTTTGAACGTAGGGTTCAGCAGGTGAAACTGGAAGTGGGGACAAGGAAAAAGAACAGAAGACACATGTACCTGCTGTTTTCTTGGCAGCAGGCGTGAACGTCTATATATATATATATATATATTATATATATATATATATATATATATATATATATATATATATACTTTTTTCTTTTTTTTTTATTGTTAAGTGGTTTTGCGCTGTGTTTGAACATAAGGTTAAAAGGTGAAACTGGAAGTAGAGGAAAGGAAAAAGAACAGAAGACACATGTTCTACCTGTTCTCATCTTGGCAGCAGGTGTGAGCATCTGCTGCGGAATGCCGTGCAAGTTTCTGGCGCCCCTGGCTTTCTTAGTTGGCCTTGGGGGATAGTTTCCGGGGTCTGGCCTGGTGGGGCTTAGAGGTGGCATTTTTTCATGAGGAATCTTCTCCGTCCACCTACGTGTGTGTGTGTGTGTGTGTGTGTGTGTGTGTGTGTGTGTGTGTGTGTGTGTGTGTGTGTGTGTGTGTGTGTGTTGTGAATCAAGAAGAGCGGAGAGAGATAAGTAAGTGAAGCAAACCTACAAGTGTAAGTCCTAACAATATTACAGTTCTGTCTGTCTGTCTGTCTGTCAGTCTCTCGCTCTCTCTCTCTCTCTCTCTCTCTCTCTCTCTCTCTCTCTCTCTCTCTCTCTCTCTCTCTCTCTCTCTCTCTGTGCTTTCAGTCCCCCCCCTCTCTCTCCCTCTGTTTTCAACCAGACACAACCCGTAAGAACATTTAAACCTACAGTGTTGAGACAAATGTCTCGATGAAGTTTTTAAGACACTGGTTTCCAAACTCCTTGGCCTCATTCTTGATTTACAATTATGTTGATCTAATCATGTTTCTCTTTATCTAAGATACCTCCTTCCCTCTTAAAAAAAAAAGTCATCTGAACAAAATCAAACATTTACTTAATTAAAATAATCGGATATTTTGTTTTGTTCCACGCCAGCTCTCAGTCGTATATTGATTTTGCTTCAGCGTGTTGAAACTCAGCCTCTCGAAGCTGCTTACAGCTCTAGTACAGACGTTCTTATAAACTTGGACTTTGAAACGTCTTCTCTCTACAGGCTGCTGACCGCAGAAAAACTTAATATTGTTCACTCCGCTCTACTTGTCACTTCGATAGATGTTTATATAAGTATGAATCCACGAAAACGTCGCACCTTACCGACGTACCAAATTCTGTCTGTCTGTCTCTGCCTGTCTATCTGTCTGTCTGTCTGTCTGTCTGTCTGTCTCTGTCTGTCTCTGTCTGTCTGTCTGTCTGTCTGTTTGTCTCTCTCTCTCTCTCTCTCTCTCTCTCTCTCTCTCTCTCTCTCTCTCTCTCTCTCTTCTCTCTCTCTCTCTCTCTCTCTCTCTCTCGCTCCGTCTTTCTGTCTGTCTGTCTGATTGTCAGTCTGCCTGTTTCTGTCGTTCTGTCTTGTCTCTGTCTCTCTCTCTGTCTCTCTCTGCTTCTCTCTCTCTCTCTCTCTTCTCCTCTCTCTCTCTCTCCCCTCTCTCTCTCTCTCTCTCTCTCTCTCTGCCTGCCTGTCTGTCTGTCTGTCTCTCTCTCTCTCTCTCTCTCTCTCTCTCTCTCTCTCTCTCCTCTCTGTCTGTCTCTGTCTGTCTCTCTCTCTCTCTCTCTCTCTTCTCTCTCTCTCTCTCCTCTCTCTCTCTCTCTCTCTCTCTCTCTCTCTCTCTCTCTCTCTCGCTCATTCAGACTTCTTTGACTGCCCAATGGGAGTCAGACAAGGGTGTGTGTTGAGTCCAACGCTATTTGAAATGTTTATTGACCAGTTAGCGAATCACTTATCCGAAAAAGGTAGACATGGCATTCAATTGGTACCTGGCATGATGGAACTGTTTATTCTGCTGTTTGCAGATGACATTGTTCTTTTAGCATCTACCCCAGTTGGTCTGCAAAACCAGCTAAACGTACTTCAGACATGTTGCACCAATATGAAATGAAAGTTAACACGGACAAAACTAAGGTCATGGTCTTTAGAAAAGGGGGTTTTCTGGGTAAAAGTGAACAATGGTTATTTGGCAATATTAAATTAGAAGTAGTAAACAAATACTGTTATCTGGGTTTCATTTTTTCCACTAAAATCAGCCCGAGGATCGGCACTGAACATTTGGTTGCCAAGGGGAAAAAAGCTATGTTTAATCTAGTAAGGGCTTTCCAGAAAAATAAGGATATTAGTTATCACATCTACTTTAAGATTTTTGATGCCAAAATCAAACCAATCTTATTATATTCATCTGAAGTTTGGGGCCTTAACCGTTTGGAATGCCTAGAAAAGATTCATTTGATTGCATGCAAACGTTTCTTGGGTGTCCCAAGTAAGACACCAAACAAAATGGTACATGGGGAACTGGTAAGATATCCGTTATATATCAACTCCTATATATGTGCAATGAGATATTGGTTTAAGCTGCTTAGAATGGACCAACAAAGGCTTCCTCGTCAAGCATACGAAATGCAGTTAACTCTAGATCAAAACGTAAAGAAATGCTGGGTGACAAAAATAAGAGAATTGTTATGCGGGACTGGATTTAACTTTGTATGGCTACAACAGGGTGTGGGTGATGTTCACGGATTCTTGGCAATTTTTAGGCAAAGACTAGTTGATATGTTTACTCAAGAATGGGCAGGATCTATAAGAGACAGGGAAAGGTACGCGTGTTACAAATCGTTCAAATCTATTTTTGAACGAGAAATATATCTTTGTAACATTGATGTATATTGTTTTAGGGTTGCTCTGTCTCATGCTAGACTTAATGTTCTACCTTTGAACAATAATCTTCATAGGTTCAGTAATAATTCTTATGACAAAAAGTGTCTTTGTTGTGTTAATATAATAGAAGATGAATATCATTTGATATACAGTTGTCCACTGTATACAGATTTTCGTGCAGCACTTATATCTAATCTTCATTTACCAATATCCACTCTTCTTCAGGCACATGAGTATCAAAGAACCCTTCCACTTTCAAAATTTATATTTCTGTCAATTCGAAGGAGACAGAGCCTGACAGCTTAAATGATAACACATGAAAACATGAAGATAGTAAGATAATGATTTTTCCCACATAATTGCAAATGCATTCAGGTTTACTATCATCTATATTGATCGAATAGGAAGTTTCCGAGGAGTTTATCATATAGGCCTACTTATTCATGCTCTTGTTCTTTGTGGTTCGAATCTTAAAAATTTATTTATTTTTTGTTTGGAATTTGTAATGTGCAGGCTCATGTCCCGACCTGTTTCCTCGTCCCCTTGTCCCTTTCCCCGCCCCCCCCCCCCCCCCCCCCCCCCTCCCCCCACCCTTCACTCAGTCCACCCCCTTTTTTCAATTTGAATGGTGGCCCATGGCCGATGTTTAATAAAACATTTTCGTTCGTTCGTTCGTTCGTTCTCTCTCTCACTCGCAACAAAGGTACAATGTTCATTGCCCAGAACTGATCATCTAATATATCATTATTTGCGCATTCAAAATGGTATAAGACCTAGACCGTTACTCCTAATTATCTTCTGACAGATTAAACTGGCATATCATCTGTAAAACCATCATATCACGTGTATTCATGGAAAAGCTGGGAATATTGTTTAGGGAATTTTTTTCACAGAGTGGTTTTCTGACAGAGTTCTCATCAGTATGGCGTGGTAGATAATTTTTCGTTTATGGCATTTTTTATCGTGTGTGTGTGTGTGGTGTGTGCGTACACAGAAGGAAGAGGAGAGTATCTGTCTTCATTACATTCATGTTGTAAACGTTTGATATCCGTATACTCGCATCTTCTCTTTCATCGTTGTTATTTTGTCCCTTTGTTTGTCTCGAGTACTCATGTTTTAAAGTGTTGAGCTCATGTTGTTGGAATGTCTTTAATGGCATAGTGGGAAAGGCTTATTTGTTTACCCTCATTGAAACATTCGTGTTGGTTTCATTTTGAAAACTAAGAAAGAAAACCTCAATCATTGATCTTTTCTTCCCTGTTGCCCTGTTCACTTCCCTCTGTTCCCCCCTATGTCTGTCTCTCTGTCTGTCTGTCTGTCTGTCCGCCCGTCAGGCTCTCTGTCTGCCTGTCTGTCTGTCTATATGCTCTCTCTCTCTCTCTCTCTCTCTCTCTCTCTCTCTCTCTCTCTCTCTCTCTCTCTCTCTCTCTCTCTCACACAGACATAGAATCCGTGCTCTCTCTCTCTCCCTCTCTCTGTCTCTCTCTCTCTCTCCCTCCCTCCCTCTCTCTCTCTCTCTCTTTCTCTCTCTCTCTCTCCCTCTCTCTGTCTCTCTCTCTCTCTCTCCCTCCTTCTCTCTCTCTCTCCCACCTCACCTCCCACACTCCCTGCTCCTCCCCCGTCATATGATTGAACCCCAAAAGGCAAGGGAAACCACTCGTCCACAATTTGTCAGTGTCGGATGCAGTGTTTTCTATCAAAGCAGTGCGGAAGCCAGCAGCAAAACGGCCGCCCAGCAGATCGGCACAGACCGGCAGACAGACAGGCAGACAAACAGACCTCTTGCTAT
>CM031610.1:52256608-52264108 GCA_018398815.1 Conus ventricosus | reverse complement strand
CTTCCTAAAATACTGGTTCACTCAAAAACGAGTAGGTCACCAGCGCGCGCACACGCGCACACACACACACACACACACACACACACACACACACACACACACACACACACACACACACACACACGACTTCTTCTTCAATTGGAATCTGCAAAGAACAACAAGAACCAGAATCACTAAGTCTGGTGCTTATGCCAGTCAAATTGAATTGCCATGAAGCGTGGATTTATCCAGAATCTGACTGGAAGGTAGATAGGAGAAATATTAGAACCCCCCCCCCCCCCCCCCCCCCCCCAGCCCTCTCGCCCACCCATTACTCAGCTTCCGCACTCTTCCTCCTCACACCCCGTCTCTTCACTCTTTCTGTCTCTCCTTTCTTCCTCCCCTTCCAGCGAGACCGGATGGGTGACAGCTGGACTGGATTTTTGCCGCTCCCCAGGACAGCAGAAATATCGGCAGATCTCCGAGTGCCGGCTCCTATGTCGTGCATAGACGTATACGTGAGACCCCCTCATCCAAGTCAGATTTCAGCGGGTTTTAAAAAGCAGGGGAAAGTATCAAGCATACAACGGGGTACTTGGAGAGGAGATGAGCAGCGCTTACCATTTCGTTATCATCCACCAGGATGCTGTGAGGAACATGCAGACCGAAGCATTGAGCGTGACGGAGACACTGAGGACGGTGACACTCCTTCGTCCACTGGTCGCGGGATGACATGATGACGATGAACAGCACTGTCACAAGGGTCAGTCGTAGAGTCATCCTCTGGCAGCCAGCTGTTCCATTCTTTCACACGGACAGACTTGGTCGGTGGCAGAAGGTCCTATGTGATTCTTTCTCCTCGGTGGAACGGAGCATGTGTTGGCGCCTGAAGGTTGCTCTTAATCAAACGGTCTGCTAGTTTGCGTCACAAGACTGCGGACATTCGACAAATCTACTAGTTTGTGGCACTAGACTGCGGACATTCGACAAATCTACTAGTTTTGTTGCACAAGACTGCGGACATTCGGCAAATCTACTAGTTTGTGGCACAAGACTGTGGACATTCGACAAATCTACTACTTTGTGGCACTAGACTGCGGACCTTCGACAAATCTACTAGTTTGTGGCACAAGACTGCGGACATTCGACAAATCTACTAGTTTGTGGCACTAGACTGCGGACATTCGACAAATCTACTAGTTTGTGGCACAAGACTGCGGACATTCGACAAATCTACAAGTTTGTGGCACTAGACTGCGGACATTCGACAAATCTACTAGTTTGTGGCACAAGACTGCGGACATTCGACAAATCTACTAGTTTGTGGCACAAGACTGCGGACATTCGACAAATCTACTAGTTTGTGGCACTAGACTGCGGACATTCGACAAATCTACTAGTTCGTGACACAAGACTGCGGACATTCGACAAATCTACTAGTTTGTGGCACTAGACTGCGGACATTCGACAAATCTATAGTTTGTGGCACAAGACTGCGGACATTCGGCAAATCTACTAGTTTGTAGCACAAGACTGTGGACATTCGACAAATCTACTAGTTTGTGGCACAAGACTGTGGACATTCGACAAATCTACTAGTTTGTGGCACAAGACTGCGGACATTCGACAAATTTACTAGTTTGTGGCACAAGACTGCGGACATTCGGCAAATCTACTAGTTTGTGGCACAAGACTGCTGACATTCGACAAATCTACTAGTTTGTGGCACAAGACTGCTGACATTCGACAAATCTACTAGTTTGTGGCACAAGACTGCTGACATTCGACAAATCTACTAGTTTGTGGCACAAGACTGCGGACATTCGACAAATCTACTAGTTTGTGGCACAAGACTGCTGACATTCGACAAATCTACTAGTTTGTGGCACAAGACTGCTGACATTCGACAAATCTACTAGTTTGCGGCACAACACTGTGTCCATTCGACAATGCCTGGTCTCTATCTGAATCAGTTGGGCGATCCACCATCTTCTTTGCACAGATCGTTGTGTAACAGAGGTCTTTGGATCGCGGTCTAAACTGCAGCATGAACGATCTTTTCTCAAAGGAGGACACACACCCCAAACCCGCAAAACAAGCGCACTGTTCTTTGGTGCTGGACTGAGACAGATCATGTGGTCTGGTTAGTTTGGAACTGTTGAACAGGCTGTGGAATCGATTACAGCTATTTTTGTTTATTCAAAGTTTCGCTTGTTTTATTTCTAAAGTACTGTGAACATGAATGAATGATACAGTTATACCGATTGAAATGGTTACAGTAAAGATCGACCGTTACAATTTTAAGTTAACCAACCACACCTTGATTTCCGTCACAGTACAGTTTGTCAACCAGTTACGGCCGTGTCCTCTCTCCTGCAGCTCCCCCCCCCCCACCCCCTTTTTTTTTCTTTTTACCTCTTCCCCTTTCAGTTCCATTCCATAACGTTATTGTTCACCCAAGACCAAACTTTGCGCCCGGATAGAATAAATAAGTGATCACTACTACTCGTCTTCCGTTTTCATTATGTTGAATGTTATTTGTCTTGCCTGAAGAAGACCAAATAGGTTGAAAACGCGTTGTGTTTGTTTTGTAATTTGTCTGTGCTTTCGTTTAGCGGCGCAGTCATTCTGTTTCCTTCTTATTTCCGTTTAGCGGCGCAGTCATTCTGTTTCCTTCTTCTTTCCGTTTAGCGGCGCAGTCATTCTGTTTCCTTCTTCTTTCCGTTTAGCTGCGCGGTCATTCTGTTTCCTTCTTCTTTCCGTTTAGCGGTGCAGTCATTCTGTTTCCTTCTTCTTTCCGTTTAGCGGCGCAGTCATTCTGTTTCCTTCTTCTTTCCGTTTAGCGGCGCAGTCATTCTGTTTCCTTCTTCTTTCCGTTTAGCGGCGCAGTCATTCTGTTTCCTTCTTCTTTCCGTTTAGCGGCGCAGTCATTCTGTTTCCTTCTTCTTTCCATTTAGCGGCGCAGTCATTCTGTTTCCTTCTTCTTTCCGTTTAGCGGCGCAGTCATTCTGTTTCCTTCTTCTTTCCGTTTAGCGGCGGGGTCATTCTGTTTCCTTCTTCTTTCCGTTTAGCGGCGCGGTCATTCTGTTTCCTTCTTCTTTCCGTTTAGCGGCGCAGTCATTCTGTTTCCTTCTTCTTTCCGTTTAGCGGCGCAGTCATTCTGTTTCCTTCTTCTTTCCGTTTAGCGGCGCAGTCATTCTGTTTCCTTCTTCTTTTCGTTTAGCGGTGCAGTCATTCTGTTTCCTTCTTCTTTCCGTTTAGCGGCGCAGTCATTCTGTTTCCTTCTTCTTTCCGTTTAGCGGCGCAGTCATTCTGTTTCCTTCTTCTTTCCGTTTAGCGGCGCAGTCATTCTGTTTCCTTCTTCTTTCCGTTTAGCGGCGCAGTCATTCTGTTTCCTTCTTCTTTCCGTTTAGCGCGCAGTCATTCTGTTTCCTTCTTCTTTCCGTTTAGCGGCGCGGTCATTCTGTTTCCTTCTTCTTTCCGTTTAGCGGCGCAGTCATTCTGTTTCCTTCTTCTTTCCGTTTAGCGGCGCAGTCATTCTGTTTCCTTCTTCTTTCCGTTTAGCGGCGCAGTCATTCTGTTTCCTTCTTCTTTCCGTTTAGCGGTGCAGTCATTCTGTTTCCTTCTTATTTCCGTTTAGCGGCGCAGTCATTGTGTTTCCTTCTTCTTTCCGTTTCTGTCTGCAGTTACCCCACTTTGAAACCAGATAAGTGAATGTTCGTCCTTCGTTTTCATTGTCTTAATGTTATTTCTCTTGTCTGAAGAAGACCCAATAGATCGAAACGCATTGTGTATGTTTTGCATTTGTTTGTTCTTTCGTATGGCGGCCTAGTTATACTGTTTGTGCTCAACCAGCTGCAAGTTTACTTTGATTATAAAGGAGCTTGCATATCGTTTCTTCCCTTTGTGCGAGCTACAGTAGTTCTCAGGCATGCTGAGTGATTCTTTATTCTCCGTCACCACGGATCACCGAGCTACAGGGAATTCAAAGACTGGACCGGTTTGATCCATTAACAAGTTAGATACAGGATCTTCGAGAGCGCTTAAGATTATGTGATTAGACGATGCAGGTTCACGATCTACACGTATGGTCCTTTGAGAAAGGCCTTTTAACAGGAAGCACAGTTCTATGATTCCACAAGGGTTTCCCAAACTAGAACCAATTTGTCGTTAATCTAGTAGCAGATCACACACCTGTGGAGACATTTCCAAGCAGAAGAGAGTCACAAAGTATTCACCTGAAGGGTGGGGAGGGGGGGGGGGGGTATTGGACATGTTCCAACAGTGCACCTGCCCTCATTAACCCATCATTTACACGGTAAGCACAGAGCTTTCTCCACTCGGAGAGACGGAACAGTGCACCTGCCCTCATTAACCCATCATTTACACGGTAAGCACAGAGCTTTCTCCACTCGGAGAGACAGAACCGTCACAGCTATGCGCTTGGTGCTTGTAGGAAATGTAGTTCACATAGTGCGAGACACGGAGGGAATTTTCGTATGGAGAAACAATTGGGGCATTGCTTCTTTCCTGTTTGCCTTCTTTTAATGATAAAAAAATCAGTGTTGTAGTTTCAGCATCACATGAGATGGTTACAAGCTCCATGCTGGCGACGAGCTGATTCAGCTTCCTCTTCCCGCCTCTCGCTCGTGCGGATGAAAATCGGGGCCGGAGTAGTTCAGTTGGTAGAGCATCGGACCTGCGGTTGAGGGTTTGGATCTCCGCTGGGGTCATTTCGGTACTCGGGGACTTTTGCCTCGCAGTGAACTTTAGCTCTGAACCCATTCCCTAGAAGTCCTTCGAATGAGACCGTTAACCAAAGTTCCGTGTGTGACCGCGTGCATAGCATCTTGCGCACACGTTGAATCCCATTGTACCATCGTTCGAAACCGTAGGCCCCACAGGCCAATGGTATACACACCGCATGCATCCCCACCCCCCATATCTGGAAGTTCCAAAGAGTTTGTAAACAGGTAATGACTAGTGCCCCTAAGCTGAGTACTAGTGCCCCTAAGCTGAGTACTAGTGCCTCTAAGCTGAGTACTAGTGCCCCTAAGCAGAGTACTAGTGCCCCTAAGCTGAGTACTAGTGCCCCTAAGCAGAGTACTAGTGCCCCTAAGCTGAGTACTAGTGCCCCTAAGCTGAGTACTAGTGCCCCTAAGCTGAGTACTAGTGCCCCTAAGCAGAGTACTAGTGCCTGTAAGCAGAGTACTAGTGCCCCTAAACTGAGTACTAGTGCCCCTAAGCTGAGTACTATTGCCCCTAAGCTGAGTACTAGTGCCCCTAAGCAGAGTACTAGTGCCCCTAAGCTGAGTACTAGTGCCCCTAAGCTGAGTACTAGTGCCCCTAAGCAGAGTACTAGTGCCCCTAAGCAGAGTACTAGTGCCCCTAAGCTGATTACTAGTGCCCCTAAGTTGAGTACTAGTGCCCCTAAGCTGAGTACTAGTGCCTGTAAGCAGAGTACTAGTGCCCCTAAGCAGAGTACTAGTGCCCGTAAGCAGAGTACTAGTGCCCCTAAGCAGAGTACTAGTGCCCCTAAGCTGAAAACTAACAGTTTCACCTATTTGAACATGTTTTTATATATTCACATTGGCTTTAATAATAGAGTGGAGTTTTCAATGTTGGATGCAATTACTCATACATTGCTTAGTTTTGATAACCACCACCCCCATGCCGCCCCAAATTATCGTCGTTCGATAGCAGAACCTTGCACATTTTTAGGGTGGATCAGTATTAGAAGCATTGACACATTATAGAACTGTTCAATATGAAAATATACACTTCGGCTTCAGATTCTGACATTATTTTTATGGATTCAACCGTTCATATATTCCAACACGTTTCAGGACTGTGTCGTAATAAGTATTCGTTGCTTGTGGCATCACAGCCTGACAGTGCTGTTCAGTTTAGGGTTATTATTCGTTGCATTGTGTGGCATCTCAGCCTGACAGTGCTGTTCAGTTTAGGGTTATTATTCGTTGCTTGTGTAGCATCACAGCCTGGCAGTGCTGTTCAGTTTAGGGTTATTAGTCATTGCTTTGTGTGGCATCACAGCCTGGCAGTGCTGTTCAGTTTAGGGTTATTAGTCATTGCTTTGTGTGGCATCACAGCCTGGCAGTGCTGTTCAGTCGTTTGCAACATAGTTTGTTCGTACAGTTTGTGCAATTGATCACCCCTAAGCGAAATACGTCGTAAAACCACCTACTCCATTATCCACAGGCTGCTTCCAATCAGTTTCAAAGGTCGGAACGCCCTCGCGCGCTCATAGACACAGACACAGACACATTCACGCACGCACGCACACATACCACACACACACACACACACACACACACACACACGCACACGCACACGCATACGCACACGCACACACAAGTACAAGGAGAGGGGAGGGGAGCGGTCATTTGAGCTGATGCTGTGCACTGATCGAATACTAAGCAGGAGGGACATTTCACACCAGTTGTATGTATGTATGTATGTATGTATGTGTGTGTGTGTGTGTGTGTGTGTGTGTGTGTGTGTGTGTGTGTGTGTGTGTGTGTATGAATGTATGTATGTATGTTTGTATGTATGTATGTATGTATGTATGTATGTGTATATGTATGTGTGTATGTATGCGTGTATGTATATATGTATATATGTATGTATGCATGTATGTATGTAAGTCCTGTCTGTCTGTTTGTATGTATGTATGTAAGTCCTGTCTGTCTGTTTGTATGTATGTATGTATGTATGTATGTATGTATGTATGTATGTATGTATGCATACATGCATGCATGTATGTATGTACGTATGTATGTACGTACAGATGTATATATGTGCGTATGCGTGTGTATGTACGTCTGTCTGTCTGTCTGTATGTATGCATATGCGTATGTATGTCTGGGTATATGTCTGTCTATCTGTCTGTATGTCTTTCTGTCTGTATGCATGTATGCATGTATGTATGTATGTATGTATGTATGTATGTATGTATGTGTATGTGTGTGTGTATGCATGTATGTATGTATGTATGTATGTATGTATATGTATATGCATGCATGCATGCATGCGCATGCATGTTGTATGTATGTATGTATGTATGTATGTATGTATGTATGTCTATTTAATCATCCATACTAATTATTTACCTGTAGTAGACTCTGCACGCACCCACCCAGGTGCCTGCGTATGAACATTCAACGCTGGCATTGTTACACGCGACAGCATTTTGTATGCATGAGGAAACATGAAAAGTGGATTATCGCACCACCAGCACCGATCCCACGCCTCTAAATTGCATTTCAAAAGTCTGCAACAGACCTGCATGTAGGATGCATGGTGATTCGTCAATCGCATCAGTTCCAGCGGGCAGGCCACAGTGTAAACATCAACTTGCCTGTTCCAGCATCCTGCCAGACTCGTTGGAAGGATGTGGTGGTGCCCTCCCCCTCCCCCTCCCCCCCCCCCCCCCCCCCCCCCTCTGGTTGGGAGGACGGCGAGGGTCCGATTCCAGAGCGAATTGACATTAATGGAACAAAA
>CM031610.1:52241608-52244108 GCA_018398815.1 Conus ventricosus | reverse complement strand
CACACTTTGTCTTTCCAGGTAGTTTCGTTAGAATCGTTTTAAAAGGTTTTTTTTTTTTATCGTAATCTTGCCGACAAACAGACAGACAGACAGACTGACAAACAAACAAAGAGATAAAGGGACACAATTGAAAACATACTCTCCTAGACGAAGGTAATGAAATCGGTCGTCGAATCCATCACGTTCCTTACCCCATCAGCTGAGCCATGTACGGACGGCAGCAGGCGGGACAAAATTATCTCTTGGACCCGTCAAACAATCCCACCACTACCTTAGCACAGCTGCTAACAGTCAGCGGAATGAATGGTGGTGGTTCTCTTTGCACAAGTCTCCCGCGGGGATAACAGCCAGCCAGTATAGACAGCAGTGTGTAGTGGGGTTTTGAGCCGGTGCCAGATGGTAAGGGATGAATAACGGCACCTGCTGCTCAGCCTCTCGTCCCTACCCCTGCCTGCCTTTCTTCTTCTGTGATAGTTCCGCACTTCAGATTTTATGGCGGGTTTTAGGTTTGCTGATCTGGGGGGTTATTGTTGTTTTTATTGTTGTTGTTGTTGTTGTTGCTGTTGTTGTTGTTGCTGTTGCGATGTTGTTGTTGCTGTTGTTGTCGTTGCTGTTGTGGTGGTGGTGGTGGTGGTGGTGATGACGACGATGACGGTGGTGATGGTGAAGATGACGACGACGACGACGACGACGATGATGATGATGATGATGATGATGATGATTATGGTGATGATGATGATTGCTGTTGTTGTTGTGGCTGTTACCAATATTATCATTATCGTCATTACAACAACAATTACGTCTTCTAGTGCTGTTGCTGCCGCTACTGTTGCTGCTACTGCCATCACAACTACAACTGCTACATTTGACTTGGTGTGTGGAAAGTCGGAATCGTTGTCCCGTGAGGAGAGCACTTGGTGCCATGGTCCAGCGCCACTCACAGACTCTTCTGCCTGCCAATGTATCGGTTGTCCTACACAAGTGACTACACACGCACAATTTTGCCCGAGACACCTGGATTCACATGGGGATAAACAAACAAGCCAACAAACAAACAAAACCTGCCGACTACGAGAATTGAACCGCGGGCTCTCGATTCTATTGTTTCCCATGCAACTGCATTATCCTCAAGGCCACTGTTTCACTGCAGAATGTAAGTGTGCAAAATCTTTGTTTAACAACAACTGAAAGAAAGAAAGAAAAGATGGGAATAAAAAAGAAAGGAAAGAAAAGAAAAGAAAGAAAGTCGCTAGCGTCTGTGATGTGGTAAAAGATATCGTTTGAACTCTTGGTGTTAAAATGACAGGTTTAAAATAGAACGCGGGAATAAAAAGAAGATCAATGAAGAAAGAAATGACCAAACAAATGCAGAAATGAATGACTAATGGCTCCTGGTTTTCCCTGTAGCTTTGATCTGCCTCTGTGTCCTGCCAGCGATGTGACTGATCAGTTAATGGCCCTACTATTTTATTCATGATATTGCATATTCAGATTAAAAAAAAAAAAAAAAAAAAACCACCTCATTTATAAGTCGACCAGTGAAAAAGAGTAAAATGTGCCACTCGGAGCTGAAACACATTAATGCAGAACATTAGGTAATCGATCATTCACCCAAAAAAAATAATAATAATGATAATAATTGGGGGAACGGATGGGGTGTTCCGAAAGATCGTATTTTTCTCGCTCGCGCGCGCGTGTGTGTGCTTGTGTGCATGCATGAGTGCGTGCGCGCGTGCGTGTGTTTACGTGTGTATTGTGTGTGTGTGTGTGTGTGTGTGTGTGTGTGTGTGTGTGTGTGTGTGTGTGTGTGTGTGTGCTTACGTGCGTGCGTGCGTGTGTGTGTGTGTGCTTACGTGCGTGCGTGCGCGCGGGCGTGTGTGTGTGTGTGTGTATGTGTGTGTGTGTGTGTGTGTGTGTGTGTGTGTGTGTGTGTGTGTGTGTGTGTGTGTGTGTGTGAGCGACGTTCTAGCCCACATGTAAAAACTGGAAAAGGTTACTCGCTGCTTATGCACTATATCACTTCCTTTAGACATGCCCCCCACCCCCACCTTCCACCCCATCCCCATTCCCTCCCAACAAATCGAGCAACAAGCCTTGTAAGATTTCACGCTGGACTCCACATGTGTGTAACTGGGGCAGGGACTAGGAGGAGGTGTGCAGTAGGCGTGGAAATCCTTCCGCTTGGAATCCTAGTAGGAATGGGTTATGGGATCTTACTGGTCGCACAAGGTCATCATTCCTGCTTTCAGGAGAAAAATACTAATTATCTTTTTTTTTACGTATAGAACCGTAATCATCCTCGTTAGAAAATATGAGAAAGTAATATTTACGTAACAAGCTTGGACGCGATAAAAAATATCGGGTTATGAATCAAAAGATAGACAGGAACCTTTCGACTCCTTAAGCTGTAATCAGTGAAAAATTTTCAGTTTGGTAGTTATTTCTGGCTTTTCTCCATACTGTTCCTTTTCAAGCAACCTTTCCAAACGCCCACAATCCG
>CM031610.1:52231608-52236608 GCA_018398815.1 Conus ventricosus | reverse complement strand
AGGAAACATAGAGTACATCGAGAATGTAGTATGACAGGAAACATAGAGTACATCCAGAATGTAGGATGACAGGAAACATAGAGTACATCCAGAATGTAGTATGACAGGAAACATAGAGTACATCGAGAATGTAGTATGACAGGAAACATAGAGCACATCCAGAATGTAGTGTGACAGGAAACATAGAGTACATCCAGAATGTAGTATGACAGGAAACATAGAGTACATCCAGAATGTAGTATGACAGGAAACATAGAGTACATCGAGAATGTAGTATGACAGGAAACATAGAGTACATCCAGAATGAAGTGTGACAGGAAACACAGAGTACATCCAGAATGTAGTGTGACAGGAAACATAGAGTGCATCCCAGTCATTGGAGCCTCAGACCAAAATGAAAGTCCATAACATCCTTTTCATCTTCATTGATCAGCATGAAAAGAAATAACATTCTGCAGCCCATTAAACCCTGCTCTTAGGGTAACCTCTGTTTCGATTATTTTCCCCACGCCTGTAGTGTGTTCGTGTTGAATCCATCAGCGTTGTCCAGTTCACTGGGACTGTTGTTAGAGAGATGTAGTGGCGCCGTCCAGACAGGGGACGCTCGCTCATGTTGGCATAATGACAATGTTACTAAGTGTTACCGTCTGTAGACTTGGTAGGTGGTGTCCCGCATATGCTAGATTAGACCAGGCAGCATTTAACACCACCGAGGCAGCTGCGCAGTGTCTGCTGTGGCAGGTAGCCCAGTGGCTGTTTGATATTGATTGCTCCTTTGGGACTGCCGACGCTGGGGCTACGACCAACTTGAGAAGTGGCTGTGTGTGTGTGTGTGTGTGTGTGTGTGTGTGTGTATGCGTGCGTGCGTGCGTGCGTGCGTGCGTGCGTGCGTGCGTGCGTGCGTGCGTGCGTGCGTGTGTGTAGAGAGAGAGAGAGACAGATAGATAGATATATGGGGAGACTGGCATGAGCTGCATGAGAAAGACGTCCCTCACCACTGAAAACGACAGCATTTATGTATCAGTTGATAACATGCCATAGAGTATGCCTTGACAGACTGATAGCATGCCATAGGGTATGCCTTGACAGACTGACAGCATGCCATAGGGTATGCCTTGACAGACTGATACCATGCCATAGGGTATGCCTTGACAGACTGATAGCATGCCATAGGGTATGCCTTGACAGACTGATAACATGCCATAGGGTATGCCTTGACAGGCTGATACCATGCCATAGGGTATGCCTTGACAGACTGATACCATGCCATAGGGTATGCCTTGACAGACTGATACCATGCCATAGGGTATGCCTTGACAGACTGACAGCATGCCATAGGGTATGCCTTGACAGACTGACAGCATGCCATAGGGTATGCCTTGACAGACTCTGGGCCAGTCACTGATCTCCACAGCCCTCTCTCCTCAGCCATTGCACAACAAGGAAGAGGCGCTATTGTAAACCCATCCAGTCCTTCAATGGCATATTGCAGTGTTGGTGTATTCAACAGCACTGTACCACGAGGAGAAGCTGGCCTTAGCCTGGAGAACCCTATTACGAAGATACTCATTGCACTGGCGAAAAGACTCTCATCCCCCCCCCCCCCCCCCCCACCCCACCCCGCCCCCACCTCCCAAATTGCCAGTCAGACCTCTTGGAGCTAACCATCACTGACTGAACGGCGCCGAGAGCTCGTGGTGGTGGGTCTTGCTGTTTCATTCTACGCTCTGTGGATGCCTTTGGTGGCCATTAGGACGAGCAAGACGACTGACTGGAGCTTTTTGAGCCAACTGACTGCCACTGTACGTTGTGAATGGCCGCCATTGAGAGCCATCTGTCGGCCATCTTGATAGCTACTCTACCCCCCACCCCCCACCCCTCTCTCCCCTCCTTCTCTCAACACACACACACCCGACTGTCGTTGGGGGAAAAAAGGGGATGGAGGTGAAGGGGGAATGGGGTGGGGGTGGGGGGTGGTGGTGATCAAGAACATTAAAAGTTGAGAGTGAGACGTTAAATTAAAGAAGTCGACGCCAGCCACCCACTATCTCTGTTCACCCCCTCTCCAATCTTCACGTCCCCTCCCCCTTCCCCCTCCGTTCTCCGCCCCCTCCCACTCACTCACTCATCCGCCCCCTCCGCCGCTCTTCTTCCCCTCTTCTCTGTCCGTTTTTTTTTTTTTTTTTTTAAGTAAGAGTTGGAAAGCTCAGGCAGATTGGGAAGTAGAAGAGAGAGAGAGAGAGAGAGAGAGAGAGAGAGAGAGAGAGAGAGAGAGCGACAGAGAGAGAGAGTTGGGGAGTGGGAGTGGGGACAGAGAAAGAGAAATGGGGTGAAATGATGGGGAGATGAAGAAAGAAAGGGGAGAGAGAATGACGGGAGAACAGACAAACAGACAGGCAAAGAGGCTACGCTGAAGAGAGAGAGAGTGAGAGAGAGAGAGAGAGAGAGAGAGAGACAGAGACAGAGAGACAGAGACAGAGAGAAACAGAGACACAGACAGATAGACGGAGACAGAGAGAGAGGTTGGGGGGGGAGGGGGAGGGGTCTGACACAGACAGAAAAATGAAATAAAGAGACATCAAGAGACATGAATGCAGAGGAGATAAGAGACGATACAGAAGAGAGAGAGAGAGAGAGAGAGAGAGAGAGAGAGAGAGAGAGAGAGAGAGAGAGAGAGAGAGGGGAGTAAGTACAGACAGACAAACGGCGGAAAGAACTGTGAACAGTGACGATGAAAAAACACAACATGAAATCGATGGCAGAAACTGGGTCTCAGAGCTTATATTCTTCTCCGTTTCTTCTTATCTTGCTTTTTTTTTTTTTTTTTTTTTTTTGCTTCATAGCAATCTCGCACCCCTCCCTATCCCTCACCCCATGCACTCACTCCCCGCCCATCCTTTACTCCCTCCACCCCCCCCCCCCCCCCCCCCCCCCCCCCCCCCCCCCCCCCACCACCACCAGCCATACCACCAACTCAGGGTGGCTGTTTCCTTTCATCTCCCTCCCACCACCACCTTCCCTAAAGCGTCCCTCTCTCCTAAGTCCCTCCCCCTCCTGCTCTTCTCCCCGTTTCCTCTTTTCGGCTGTAACATGAAAATAATATTGATCTCCGACTACTTCAGCACAGCAGGCCAGTACTTATTCCCTTAGACCCGCTGAAGGGGAAGCAACAAGAGTCGGTCGAGGAATAGCTCCTCACCAGAGGAGACTCCCCCCCCCCCCCCCCCCCCCCCCAAAAAAAAAAAAAAAAAAAAAAGAACAGTTATGCAGAGTCACGCCCTGACAAGGCGTTAGCGCTGAGTGGATCGCCCGTGTTCAGTTCTCAGTCAACGCACGGGCAGATAACCAACCGCCCACGCTCACCCCGGTCTGCCCGCCATTTTTAATTTCACTCGTCGGCTAAACCACTCCCTGGTGGTAAAAAAAACGAAAGAAAAAAAAGTCGTTCATCGAAGAAGACAGACTTCACTCTAACGACTGCTTCCCCCCCCCCCCTCTCCCTCCCCTTCATCTCCCCCACTCTATCTCTCCTGCGCGCCTCCCCACCACCACCACCACCACCACCACTACCATCACCACACTGGCATCCTAACCTCTTCCCTCTCCACCTCTCCTCACCAGCCGTTCTAGTTTGAAACTGCTTACTCCAGAGTTCATGGACGCCGCTTTTCTCACAAAATAAATTGCAGTAGAATGAGAAAATACATGGACATATATGCTTGAAAGTTTACGCACGTAAAGAATGAGAGGTTAGGTTTGCGAAACACTGTCCTGTTACAAGACCGATGAATAGGGAGGTAGGTGTGCACAGTTTTGACGAATAAAGAAGTACCTTTTGAACAGCGATGGCGAATAAAGAAATAGGTGTGCATTGTGGTGAGGAATAAAGAAGTAGGTGTGTGATGAGGTGGCGAAGAAAGACGTAGGTAAGGGCAGCGGTGACAAATGTGGAATAGATGTGGGCAATGGTGACAGATAAAGAAGTAGGTGAGGGCAGCGTTGACAAATGTGGAATAGATGTGGGCAATGGTGACAGATAAAGAAGTAGGTAAGGGCAGTGGTGACAAATGTGGAAGTAGATGTGGGCAATGGTGACAGATAAAGAAGTAGGTGAGGGCAGTGGTGACAAATGTGGAAGTAGATGTGGGCAATGGTGACAGATAAAGAAGTAGGTAAGGGCAGTGGTGACAATGTGGAAGTAGATGTGGGCAATGGTGACAGATAAAGAAGTAGGTAAGGGCAGTGGTGACAAATGTGGAAGTAGATGTGGGCAATGGTGACAGATAAAGAAGTAGGTAAGGGCAGTGGTGACAAATGTGGAAGTAGATGTGGGCAATGGTGACAGATAAAGACGTAGGTAAGGGCAGTGGTGACAAATGTGGAAGTAGATGTGGGCAATGGTGACAGATAAAGAAGTAGGTAAGGGCAGTGGTGACAAATGTGGAAGTAGATGTGGGCAATGGTGACAGATAAAGAAGTAGGTGAGGGCAGTGGTGACAAATGTGGAATAGATGTGGGCAATGGTGACAGATAAAGAAGTAGGTGAGGGCAGCGGTGACAAATGTGGAATAGATGTGGGCAATGGTGACAGATAAAGAAGTAGGTAAGGGCAGTGGTGACAAATGTGGAAGTAGATGTGGGGTGTGATGAAGAACAAGGAAGAAGTTGTAGGGAGTTGTAATGCATGAAGAGGTAGGTGTGGTCAGTGGTGATGCGTACAGAAATAGATGTGGGCAAGCGAGGAATAAAGAAATGGATGCGGGATGTGAAAACGAATACAGAAGTAGGTGTGGGTGAGGTGACAAATAAAGTAATAGATGTGGGGTGTGGTGACGAATAGAAAGTAGGTGTGGGTAGGGGTGACGAATAAAGAAGAACGTGTGGGTAGGGGTGACGAATAAAGAAGAACGTGTGGGTAGGGGTGACGAATAAAGAAGAATGTGTGGGTAGGAGTTGTTGTTGTTGTTGTTGTCGTACCCTGGCTAAAAGACTCCAGGGAT
>CM031610.1:52196608-52204108 GCA_018398815.1 Conus ventricosus | reverse complement strand
AGTACGACAGACATCAATTAAGGAAAGACAACTTCGTTGGAATGGCTGTGTAACAAGATCCAACGGCCTTGCTAAAGCCATCCTCAAGGGAACTGTTCAAGACGGTAGGGGGGTGGGGAGAAGGGCAGTGAGGGGGGGAGGAAGGAAGACAGGAAAGCCGCTGCACTGACAATATTGCAGAATGGATAGGGAAAACATTTGCAGAGACCCACGTCTTGGCGCCGAACCAACAGAGCTGGAGTCGACCCAGTGACTCTTTGCAGAGGTGAGAGAAGAGAAGAAGAAGAAGAAGAAGATGATGATGATGATGAAGGTTAAGCAGGAGAAGGAGGAGGATGAGAAGGAGAAGGATGAATACAAAAAGACGAAGAAGACGGAGGAGGAGTGGGGGCAGGAGGAGAAGGAGGAGGGGGGGGGGGGAGGAAGAGGACAACGAGGGCGAGGACGAAGTAGAGGAGAAGAACGAGAATAAGTACAAGAACAAGAACAAGAAGAAGGAGGAGGAAGAGGAGGAGAAGGAGGATAAGGAAAAGGAGGAGAAGGAAAAGGAGGAGAAGATGGAGAAGATGGAGAAGAAGGAGGAGGAGGAGGAGGAGCAGGAGGAGGAGGTGGAGAACAAGAAGAACAAAAAGAACAAGAAGAAGAAGTTGAGGAACAAGAACAGCAAGAAAAACAAGAACAAGAAGCTGCTGCTGATGATGATGATCATGAAGATGATGATAACGATGATGATGATGATGATGATGATGATGATGATGAAAAAATAAGAAACAACCGCGCGAAGTTCAAGGACAAGGAGAGATTTTTCCATAAATGATTCACTGTCATGTCATGGCAATTGACATTTTGCCTGTTAAGGAACGTTGCGACAATGTGCGATCGCCATTAGTTTCTGACACGTCCACATACTGATCATCAAAGAGACGCTTCTGTGAAGTCGATGCTCGCCTCACCGCTTCCTTCAGAACCAGCCAACCCAATCACGCACTGATGGGTTCATAAACCGGCGACATTGACACAATGTCCGATGATATATTTGGGATAACGGGGACAATCTCCGTCAATTACATCTCGCCTTCTAAAGGAGAAGACCAATTACGATACCTCCGATTTTCCGACTAAGACTCCGTCAATAAGTCGAACCCTGTCAATTAGTCGAACGGTATCCTGTTCTTGGTATAGATCATCAGAGTGATTGCCCTTTGCGTCCTTGAACCTCTATGTGAGAATGGACGATCTCTCCGGGTAAAGGGCAATGAACTGTGGCTTAGACATCTGGTCTACTGGATAGAAACTTTTTTTTTGTTCATCCCTGACTTCCCGCTCAGAATGGAGCTGGGTCCCTCGCGGGTTGAGGAAGAATTGATTTTGAGCCGCTGTGGACGCGCTGTAGGATTTGGGGAGGCTATTGTTCACGCCAGTCCTGTGCCCATGGCCACTTCTCTATGGCGAGGTACTATGGACAAAAGTGTAACATTTCAAACGTTCTTGGCGAAAAGTTGAAACTGTTATCAAAATTGTAAATTCACAGTGCAGTGCATGGAGTCGTCGCGTCAAAAATCACAGTTTAGCTGGGTTTGTCACGTTGGGACTAACTAGTACAAAATGTATTTTAAAGAAGGTATTTGATTATTTTATCTGTGTGTGTGTGTGTGTGAGTGTGTGTGTGTGTGTGTGTGTGTGTGTGTGAGAGAGAGAGAGAGAGAGAGAGAGAGAGAGAGAGAGAGAGAGAGAGTGTGTGTGTGTGTGTGTGTGTGTGTGCTTTTTTTTTGTTGACAGATTTCCAGGGTTTTGACAATTCTGGCTTGAAATAAATGATACATTTCCCCGTTAAATATTAAAGACCATTTTGTCGTTCACTAACATTACAATCAGACAGAAAGACGATATACCTGTCTGCCGTTCCTAGAAAGGGCAAACAAGGCTTCAGGTTTTACCAGTGGTGTTTGATGGCGACCTGAGAATGTAACAGCGGATTTTTCTTTTTCTTGTTCTGTTCCCCCTTTTCTTGAGGAGGGGGCAGGAGAGATGAGGGAAAGGGATGGGACAGAGGGGAATGGGGGGCAGGAGGAGATGAGGGAAAGGATGGGACAGAGGGGAAGGGGGGATAGGAGGAGGAGAATGAGGGAAAGGGATGGGACAGAGGGGAAATGGGGGGCAGGAGGAGATGAGGGAAAGGGATGGGACAGAGGGAAGGGGGGATAGGAGGAGGAGATGAGGGAAAGGGATGGGACAGAGGGGAATGGGGGGGGGGCGAGAGGTTGAGAAGGGGAAGAGGCAACTCACATTCCAACATTGCTCTTGAGATTTTTTTTCTTCTCGCCAAATATGTTAGCATATCCGCGAGGCACTCTTTTATCGCCGCAAAGCTCCATGCGTACTATCCACAATTATTCATTTCCTACCAATCTCTCTCTCTCTCTCTCTCTCTCTCTCTCTCTCTCTCTCTCTCCCTCTCTCTCTCTCTCTTCTCTCTCCTCTCTCTCTCTCTCTCATTTTTTTTAAAAAGTTTCTTCTCCCTTTTTTTTTTGGAAAATTTACTTATTGATTGATTGACTGATTTGCGTCAGATAGCGCGACAATTACAAAATTGCTGAACGTGAGTGGTCTTGCGGTGCATGCACACTGAAACTATTCACCATACAAACAAATCCAAAGGTTCTCCTCCTCGTCCTCCTCCTCCTCCTGTTGCTAGGAGTCTACCATTCTTTTTCCTCTTCTTGTATATGGCTCAGCCCTGAGAACGTGCAGCAAAGCCAAGAATGTACACACCCCGGCCGTGTGCCCACTGCACTGTATTCAAACAGACATGGCTGGCATTGTTCTCCGTGTTTTCATGTTCGGAAAGCTGATTCCACCTCTTTTTGTTGCAACCTACGTTCACCAAAATGCCTGCGAGGTGGTTCCAGGCTAGACTAGTCAAAACGAATGGCACGGGACTATTTTGGGAAAGACAGATGGCGCGGAGATGGCTTACAGGTGAGTGCGGAGACCTGCGCCTGAAAGCTGACGTCAGAGACGGATGACGGGTGGGTTGGAGGAGGAGGGGGGGGCTGGAGGGGATGAGGCGGGAGGGGGTGGGGGGTGTCCTGTATTTTCAGACTGAGAGCTAGATTATCAGTACGAATCCTTCATAATAGTGAAACAGTTGGCGGAAGCGAACGGGGGGGGGGGGGGGGGGGGGGGGGGGGGGGGGGGGGGTGGGGGGGGGGGGGGGTGGGGTGGGGGGGTGGGTGTGGGTGGGGGGGGGGGTGGGGGGGGTGGGGGGTGGGGGGGTATTTTATTATAGGTTTATTTTTTTTTTTTTCCCATTTTATTACTCGTTTATTATTACGTAGATAGAGTAGCAATCCCTGACGTTGGACAAATGCTTTTCACCCCACATATTGACGGTCATCAACAATGGAAGAATTTCAAGTCCTTTCACAAGTCATCTCTTCCCCCATCTAACCCCCTTTTCCCCCTCTCTCCTCCCCTTCCGCTACCCCATTGCTGATCCTCCACTCCATCCCCTGTCCCACCTCACCCCCTACCCCCACCCACTTTCATCCCATCTTTCTTCCCTTCTCCCTACGAGCGTTTGATTCTGTTTCGTTCTCTTGAGCATATTCAGATTCCCAAAGCAACTGATGAAACCCCAGTTTTTGTTTTCCCCTCCCTAATACCAAAATTGTCAGAACCATCAGCAAAACTGATGACAACATAAACAGACTGAAAGAAAGAAAGCAGAAGAAGAAAAAAAGAAAGACAGGAAGAGAGGAAGAGGAACAGAAGAACAGCAACGCAGCACAATAGCGGAAGAAGAAAACTACAAAGTAAGATTGCCATAAAAGAGGAAGGAGCAAAAAAAACTCAAGGGGAAGAGAGGAGGAAGAGAGAAGGAGGAGAGGAGTAGAATGAGGAGAAGAAGATGATGAAGAAGAAGAACGAAAAGAAAAACAATAATCAATAGGCTACAAGGTCTAAAAAAGAGGAACAAGCTGAACAAGACAAGAGAAAATGCCTATAACACACAACACACACGCACGCACGCACAAGACGCAAGCACATTCGCATGCAACGCACACCGCGCACGCCGCACGCACGTACACACACACACCATCACCACACACCCCCACACACACATACTCCTCTCTCTCTCTCACTCTTCTTCACTCAACACTCCTCCTCCTCACTCTTCTCTCTCTCACTCTCAACCCCTTCCCATTACTCTCTCTCCTCACTCTCCTGACTGACAGAACTTCGTCGCGCGCGACCGCACGCACGCACACAAACAACAACACACACACACACTACACACACACACACACACACACAACACACACACACACGAAGAAAAAGGTTACACGGGTACTGTTTCCCAACGAGGTGTGACCCCAGCCGTGTCAGCAGCGCCGGATAAGCAGCGAACATGTGTGTCGACCTGCTGGAGAAGTGTCAGCGACTGTGTGGATGTAAGTTACCCCTGCCCGGCTTTGGCCTTTTTTTTTTTTTATTTTTTTTTTATTTATTTTTTTTTTTTTGAAAAACTCTCAGCTCCTCAATGATAAAAGGCTGCTGTCTTTGCGTTCTCCTGGTCTGAACTCAGGATGTATGGCTGTCTTTGCGTTTCCTCTGTCTGAACTCAGTGATGTGTGGCTGTCTTTGGCGTTCTCCCTGTCCTGAACCAGTGATGTGTGGCTGTCTATGCGTACTCTGACGAACACAGTGATGTATGGGGGGGGCCTGTCTTTTAAGTTCTCTGTCAGAGAAGAGAGAGAGAGAGAGAAGAGATGGAGCTTGCGAAAGTTACAGTGAAGTTAATGCAGCGAGTGCGATTATAGTTTTCGTAAATTGTTTTTCAATTTTCGAATGAGTGCTGATGATGATGAGATGATGATGATGATTAGTATTATCATCATTATTTGTTATCATAATATATTAATACTATTATTATTTATCATCAATATTATCATTATAATTACATCAACATCATCATCATAATCAACAACGTCGTCATCTTCCTTCATCTTTCTTCATCTTCTTCTTCTTTCTTCTTTTCTTCATCTTCTTCTTCTTTCTTCATTTCATCATCATTGTCGTCGTCGTCGTCGTCAATTATGATCATCACTACCGTCGTAGTCGTCGTCGTTCCGTTTCATTACAAACATTACATTACCATTAACATCATCATCAGCCTTATACAGAAAGAAAAGAGGTGTGAAGACAAAAGCAGTTTGGACGAGAATAGAAACCCAGAAAGGACGACCTTTGTAACTGATGGAAAAGTCACCTAGATATTTGAGAAGCAGAGACTCGCTAATATCATTTGTGAGAACTCCGACACTCTATGCCTTAGAGGTACTTAGACAGAGGCTGCAATAACGTAAATATTAGACTACACACATGTGCAGACGAGAAACTGCTTCGATGTACGCTGAAAACGGCCCCCTTCCTGCCGTCGCCCCCACCCCCCCCCTCTCTCACTCTCTCACTCCTCTAACTCTTCACTCTCTCTGTAACTGTGTGAGTGAATTGAGTGAGTGAGTGAGTGCGAGCGGTTTGTAGTGTGTGTGGTGTGTGAGTGTGTGTGTGGTGGTTGATGTGTGTGTGTGTGGTTGTGTGTGTGTCTGTCTGTCAGTCTGACAGACGTTCTGTCTTGGGTTCCCCTTGTCTGTGTCCTGTGTGTGTACTGTTTGTGTGTCTGCGTGTCTGTCCTTTGCTGCAAATGTGGTTGCTTCCGTTTTTCCTTTCATTTGTGATTCCTGTTTCGTTTCGGAATTTTGCATCCCAAAGACTGCGCCTTGTCTCAAATGCCCGAGACCTTAGAACCACCATCATATGTGAGTGACCAACGAAGACATTGACCACAGGGTCACGACAGATCGATTATTGACAGGGTCACACGATTGTCCCTTGATCATCCTCCAGGGGGAGAAACAGAGAAGAGGAAGATGAGACAGAGATTTTTAAAAAAAAAAAACATTTCAGAGAAAGAGGTGGACAGACACATTCTGACTAACAGTTACCATGCTGAAATACTTGTCGTGCCAAAACGCTCCGTAGCGCTGACAGCCTTATACTCTGATCAGTTCCGTGCGAGTATTTCTCGCAGAACACTTAGACATTCTAGACAAGATGTAAGAACTCTACGTGCCCAGCATGATCATCAACCTATACAAAATAGACGAGTCCCATCGCTTTATCCAAATCAACATGCCTCAAAAACACTCTTTTATTTCTTTTTTTTTTTTTTTTTTACATTCCAAATTGGACAAACAGATTTTAAAAACTCCAATATATTATAACCTTTTTGAACGTATTATAATATATAAACGAATATATATATAATAACGACCTTGAAGAATTGTTAACCTGCACTTTTTTCCCAGCCACTACTTAATTGTTCATTCATTTCATATAGTATTGTACTACAGTGGGAGATAGCATCTCTTAAGAGATCCAAGTAAAGGTTTTATTCTGTACAATTCTTAGCGCCTCACAGATGCTGTGGGTATTGAACAGCAGAGCTTGACCACTCAGACGGTTCCCATACTATTGACCTCCCTTGCATCCTTGAATGGATCCTCAACAAGGCTCAAAGATTGTCCCCTTACATTATATACTGTTTTGAATAATGCTTATTAGTTAGTTTTTCAAGCAACATTTTCCTCTCCACACCTTTGTTTTGTTCCATTTACTACCCTTCGCTGGCCAGCTTTGGGGTGCTGTTGAGAATTTTTTTTTGAACCCTAGGCGGTTGAGAACACCACAGAAATATTAACTGTGGTGTGTCACTATTTGACACCAAGAGCACAGACACAATCATCCGTGTCCTCCCTGATGAGTCCGATCCATCGGACGAAAGCCCTAGGAGCAGGCCAAACAAATAAATTGCTTCGAGAGAGAATAATGAAGGGTTTTCCCTCAGGCATCTAGTGAAGGGCTTCACATAGTTAATAATATATATCCCCCATTTTCATCTCTTCAATTTTTTTTTTTTTTATTTTTTTTTTTTTTTTTTTTTTTAAAGTTCAAATCTTTGACCAATTCATTACTATAACGACTGAGAATTGTTTACCTGCACTTGTTTTCCCCCACTACTTATTGTTCAGCATACAATTGTTTGGTCAATCAGTGGGAGATTGCATCTCTTAAGAATCCAAGAAAGGTTGATCTGTACAAAACATACCACTCACAATGCTTGGGTTATTGAACCCAGAGCTGACCACATCAGACTGTTCCCATATCTTTTGACCTCCCTTAGCATTCCTCCTTGAATGATCCTCAAGCCTAGGCTCAAAATTGTCCCTATACATTTTTATACTGTTTTGAATAATTGCTTTAAGTTTTTCAGCAACTTTTTTCCTCTCCACAAACCTTTGTTTTGTTCCAATTTTACTACCCTTCGCTGGCTGGCTTTGGGGGGCCTGTTGGATTTTAATTTTGAACCTTGGCGGTGAAACACCACAGAATTATGAACTGTTGTGTGTCTCTATTTGACACCAAGAGTCACAGACA
>CM031610.1:52189108-52191608 GCA_018398815.1 Conus ventricosus | reverse complement strand
TCTCCCCACCTCACCTCCCCTCTCTTCCCCTTTCCTACCCCACCTCCACACACGTCACACACACGATTGCACGCGGACACGACTAGTGGCAAGTCAGTGAAATTTAAGATTTTCACACCCCCCTCTCTCACTTTCCTCTTCCCCTACCCTACCTCCGCCAATCCCAGCGCCCCCCCCCCCCCCCTCGCCCCCCTCGCCCTCCCCCCCCCCCCCACACACACCACACACGCACGCAACGCACGCATTCACGCACTCCCCCTCACACACACACACACACACACACACAACAACACACACAACACCCACTCACACACCCCACACACACACACACACCCACACACACTTTTCCAATGCAAAAATCCCGCAGGCCATCAGAGTCAAAGGTGCAGGTGTCGATTGACGTTAAACCTGCTTTCAACCCACTTCCAGACTAAGTGCCTGCTCCCCCCGATTTTGTCGCTTTCCACTCTCACCACGACTGCTCGCCGCTCCTTCAACCCCCCCCCCCCCCCCCTCCCCTCTATCTCCATCCCTATCCCCTCCCCATCCACTCTTTCGCCACTTCTATATACACATCCCCTTCACTCCACTTTCTCTATCCGCAATCCTTGCGCCCCTTCAGAGGACAGACAACATGTATATTAGCGTGTTAGTCGTTGTACGGCACCGCACAGACATTGGCAGAAGTTCGATCGTTGTAAAAGCCATGGTCACCGCCGTACCCCGTGATGATTGGCATCATGTCTGGAATCGCCGACCACAAAAAACGCGTTAAACCTGCAACCGCGATTCCGGTTCTTCCCCCCTCTCCTCTCTCCTTCCCTCCCGCTCCCTCTCTCTCTTTCCCCCTGAAATTGCTATTTGCAGCCTAACAGCGACGTTGTGGTTGCTGTTTTTTCTCCTCTCACTTTAACATGTGATTTATTCCGCGAGGCTGATGTTGTTTTCCGCTTTGCGTTCATAGGGGTGGCCGTGTCTAGTTCAGTCTGTGCTGCGTTCTCCGCTCTTTCATTGCTGTTTACGACTATTTTTCTGCGTGTATATATGTGATTTTGGTGTTTAGATTATCATTCGTATTGTTTCAACCAGCAGTACGGGTCTTTATTTCCACAGCTGGATGACCATGTTATATTAAACATGTCGCTCCTTTTCCCCCTGTCATTTACGTCGTATGTATAGTTCAGGAAGCGCTGTATTTTCTTACTTTTTCCTGCTGTCTACAACTTTTTACTGGAAACTATACTGCTCTATGCACTACCTATGTTTTTCAGCCAACTCTCGGTTCCCTGCTTTTTGCTTCCATATACTACACAAGACTGTGCTTTACTAAACACTACATATACAACTCGACCGTAAACGTTTCCATCACTTTTTTAATTCTGTGCAGTACACACGCAACACTACACTAAACATTACAAAACTTATGCAGACTATGTTTGCTTTTTTATCACTCCACACAACACACTACATTATACTACACACAACATGTATTGTTCGACTAGCTATGCGTTTCCTTACATTTTGCTACTACGCATCACACTATACAACAAGCTTTATGTATCTGGTCAGCCAGTTTAAGGGTTTTCCTTCTGTTTATTCAATACATGCACACTATATTGAACTATACAGAATATCTGATTTTTAAAAAAAGTTATTGGTTCGACAGGACAATCCAGACATACAGATGACAGGAACAATCCAGACATACAGATGACAGGACAATCCAACATACAGATGACAGGACAATCCAGACATACAGAGACAGGACAATCCAGACATACAGATGACAGGACAATCCAGACATACAGATGACAGGACAATCCAGACATACAGATGACAGGACAATCCAGACATACAGATGACAGGACAATCCAGACATACAGATGACAGGACAATCCAGGCATACAGATGACAGGACAATCCAGGCATACAGATGACAGGACAATCCAGGCATACAGATGACAGGACAATCCAGACATACAGATGACAGGACAATCCAGACATACAGATGACAGGACAATCCAACATACAGATGACAGGACAATCCAGACATACAGATGACAGGACAATCCAGACATACAGATGACAGGACAATCCAGACATACAGATGACAGGACAATCCAGACATACAGATGACAGGACAAAACACGATGCCTTTCGACCTCTTTCAGCATCTTTTTGCGCCGAATATGAGAAGATAAGTGGTGGTTCGTTCTTCGTCTTCGTTGTTCTGAAGGGTGTTTGTTTTATCTGAAGAACACCTAACAGGTCGAAATGCGTCGTGTTTTGTTCTGTGATCTGTTTGTGTGGATTGTCTTGCGAACCAGTGACTCTTCTTTTCCTAATGTACTTTATTTTCCGCCTTCAGTCACCTCTCTTTGAAACTAATGACATCTGTTGTTTCTGCCTGTCTTCTCCTTGTTCACTGATATACACAGCACGCTGCAGTAGCTACACACTGCATGATATTCTTCAGATACATTGCATTTGCCTTCTTTTT
>CM031610.1:52166608-52179108 GCA_018398815.1 Conus ventricosus | reverse complement strand
ATCATCATCATCATCATCATCATCATCATCATCATCACCATCACCATCATCTTCTTCTTCTTCTTCACTAACACCAGCACCATCATCATCATTATCATCATCTTCGTCGTCGACGTCATTTTTCATTAGCATTATTACTATTGTTTGTTTTCTTCTTTATTGCTGTCTTTCCTCCTGCTCTTCTTCTTTCCTTTTCTCTTTTCCTTCTGCCTCTTTGTTCGTTCTTCTTCTTAACATCTTCCTTTTTCTTTCCTCTTCTATGTCTTTCTCTCTCTTTCAATTTTTGTTCTTCCGTCTTCTCCTTCTTCTTTTCCTTTCTTTTTTTTTTTTATCATAGACTAGCATTTAAACCTACTTTCATAGCCCCTCTCACTGCACCCTCCCCCTCCCGCCCCCACCCACACCCCACCCCCACCCCCAGTTTTCCCCGTCTCCCTCTGCTGTCTGTGTCTGTCTGTCTGTATGTCTGTCTATCTGTCTGTCTCCATCCACATCAATGCAGCATCAGCATCGGCTTCACCAAACTCCTTCCAGAAACTATACTGATGGTCAGAGGGATCGAATGAAGGGGGGGGGGGGGGGGGGGGAGAGAGGGGGGGATGGCCCCATGACTCAGCGACAGAATGCAATGCCAGAGAAGACGAAGAAGCGGCAGGTGGAATAGTTGAATGGGGGGGGGGGGGGGGGGGGGGTGAGGAGGGAAACGCCACAACATTCACCACAGCAATCGATTAGCAGCAAAACCTGACAACTGTTCCGGAGACAGAGGAGAGGAGGGGGGGGGGGGGGGGGGGGGGAGGGAGGGGGGAATGCTGGAGGGAGGGGAGGGGGTGGTGGTGGTCAGAGCTGGGAAGCGGTGGGCATGACTACTCCGCAAATTCAGGTGGCTGCACTCCACCACCACCACCACCACCACCAGCATCATCCTTCCCCCCCCCCCCTCCCCTTCCCATATCCTCCTCTCTGCCCTCTTATCGAAGTCAGGGAAGGGGAGCAGCTGCTGGAAACTCTTAGTGTCTGACAACAATGTCGGTCAGTGTGAATGTAGATGTCATGTGAAGATAGAAAAACTTCTCTGTTGGATTATGAAGTTTTTTTGTTTTTTGTTTTTTTTTTAAATAAATATTCAGGTTGTTGTGGTAAGTCTCTGTGACAGCATCGTTGCATATGTCTGTTAAAATGCATTACTCTCTCTCTCGCTCTCTCTCTCTCTCTCTCTCTCTCTCTCTCTCTCTCTCTCTCTCTCTCTCTCTCTCTCTCTCTCACACACACACACACACACACACACACACACACACACACACACACACACACACACATACACACACACGCGCGCGCACACACACACACACACACACACACGCACGCACGCACGCACGCACGCACGCACGCACGCACACACACACACACACACACACACACACACACACACCACACACACACATGACTCTAAGTCTGTCTTATTTACACTGAAATCCATGAAGTCTAGAGACAGATGTGACCTAGTAATTGAAATTAATCATCTCATACATTTTCCAATTCAAAAGGGTTCCAGTGTAACATTTACTTGGGTTCCATCACATTGTGGTATTTATGGAAATGAATGGGCAGACAGAGTAGCTAGAGGAGGTGCAGTACAAAGAATTCGTTGTGAAAACGTTCATATTCCTTTGTCTGTAAAGGAATGCTATAATCTTTTAGAAAAAGACACCAAAGCCCGTGTGGGTTATAATGTAAATCGGCACACCTCTTACAGCATGTCTTTGTTGAATGTTTTTCCGAGGGAAATTTCCAGTTTGTGTTTTAGACTTAAATATAATTCATTAAAATGTAATGTTGATACTGCAAAATGCATATGTGGAGAAAAACTTTGACATTTCATGTACTATTTAATTGTCCCACTATGCAGCAGTACTTACCCAATTTTCAGTTACCAGATAATCCTACAGTTGATGATTTTAAGACTCTAACTTCAAATCATTCATTTTTGGCTAATGTATCAAAATATTTACTTCGCAGTCCTATCGGTACATTAGTATGATATTTCAGTATTTTTTAAGCAAACATTGTTTATGTTGTTCATGTCCAGTGATTTAAGCTTTATTTTTAATTATGTTTTCATTTGTATAATATATCAATGTCATCTTGATGTATATCATTTACAAATATCATAATCGTCTAAAAACACGCCATGTGAAAAGACGTAAAACTAAACAAACAAACAAACACACACACACACACACACACACACACACACACACACACACACACACACACACACACACACACACACAGAAAGAGAAAGAGAGAGAGAGAGAGAACAGAGAGAAACAGACAGACAGACGGACAGACAGACAGACTGACACCCAGCCAGCCAGCTAGAGAGAGAGAGAGAGAGGTGGGAGGGGCAAACCCCCCCCCCCCCCCCCCCCCCCCCCCCCCCCCACCCCCCCCCCCCCCCCCCCCCCTCCCCCTCTCCCCACTCTCCTCAAGTTGGCTTTACTGGGATGACCAATTTAGCTGCATTCTTTGCAGTTTTTCCGTCAGAGTTGTTCGTTGAGATCGAGTGTCATGGAGATGAGTTTCTCGAACTGAATGGCCATGCATACACTGGCACTGCTCAACGAAATTTTCCCTCCGTACCGTGCACCGCTTCGTGGCTGTGCTGCTCGCTCTGTAGCAGGGATGAATCCATAAGATGAGTCGTGGGACAGGGCAATAGAGTTCCGAGTTCTGAGGTCACCTTGACCTCCGGGTAAATCGTGTATTTGTTGGCTAACACTATGATTCGACCGGCTGACCTCAGCGTGGGCGCTGAGGTCTCTGTTAGCACGGCGATTCGAGAATGCAAGTAAGTGAGGCTGCTTACTCTAATCGGGAAGAGTGTTCTTGCGTGGAAAGATGGAGTTTTACCTAAATTGGATACTGAAGATCATGTGTACTTAAATACAGGCATACGCACGTAGCCGGTTTTGCGTCATTCTGTTATAAAAAATAATTCCCTGTGTAAACACTATGTAAAGACTAGCATTTCAACCCGGCCTCATCCCTCCATAATCCATCTCATTGCACCTCTCTCCTCATCCCAACTTCATTTCTGTCTTTTCCTCTTTCTCTGCATCTACAGCATTGCCAAAGACTAAACTGATGATCAGAAAGCAAAAGGAAGGAATGGGAAGGGGGGGGGGGGGGGGGGGGGGGGGGGGGGGGGGGGGGGGGCATGTGATTAATCCATGACTCAGTGACAGAATTCCGTGACAGGAGTGAGGGGTGGGAAAGAAACTGCTGCTTTGAATTCTTTGTGTTTAAAAACAATGCCAAGTTCAATTCTTTAAACCTTTGGGACTGAAAAAAAATTGATTTCTTTGTTGGATAATGAAGTTGATTTTGATAATTATCTTATTTTCTGGCGGGTCTTTCTTAGCCACATTCCTATGTTAGTGTTGTTTTCTTGGAGATCAAATACATGTGTCACAAATTTGCTCTGTACCTGAATGACTGGATATGCATGCATTTGTGCACTGACTGGTCAATACCTAGGAATTTGTTAAGATATTTCTCTTTCCTTGCATGTACTGCAAACACTCTACTAAGTAAAACATTTACACACATTTTTTCATTTTCACCACGAATCCTGCAGTCAACTTTTGTCTCTCCCTTTGTTGATTTACACACAGCTTTGTGCTACAGAACGTTTCAAGCACTGGTGATGGCAAAGTGATATTGTGCCACATGAGTGTTAACTTGTACCCCTAAAGTCTGCCTGAAGTGAAAATAGCACAGCAGAATCTTATGTCTTCGATAGCCTGGCAATTTAGCTGATTAACGAACGCAAATTATTCTAATTCAGAGAGTGCTCACGCTTGGAAATTTCGCTTATGATGTAATTTAGTACCGAAGGTCCTGTGTACGCAATTGCAGGCTGGTGCACGCTGCCGTTTTGACATAATACTGTCATCATAAAATTCTTTAATAAACACTTCAAAAAGGACACCATTTATGATCAGATATTTTGATTTTAATGTGCTCTCAACCTTGATGTGGCCTTCGTGGTTGCTGGGCTATGAATAACATGATGACTTCGTTCTCCTCCTCCTCAATCCATTTATCTCTATCTGTTCTTCGTAATGCCGCTGCTTCCTCTCTCTCTCTCTCTCTCTCTCTCTCTCTCTCTCTCTCTCTCTCTCTCTCTCTCTCTCTCTCTCTCCGATATGTGCATTTGTATGTTTGTGTGTGAGTGCATGCGCTTACAGATGTTATTGCTTACGTGGATGTGCATGGTTGCGTGCGTGCGTGCGTGCGTATGTGTGCGCGCGCGCGTGTGTGTCTGTGTCTGTGTCTGTGTGTGTTTGTTTATGTGTGAGTCTATGAATGAAAAGTTTTCATCATTCATCCATTGTGATGTGCGTGCGTGCGTTTTTGTGTGTGTGTGTGTGTGTGTGTGTGTGTGTGTGTGTGTGTGTGTGTGCGTGCGTGCGTGCGTGCGTGCGTGCGTGCGTGCGTGTGTGCGTGTGTGCGTGCGTGCGTGCATGCGTGCGTGTGCGTGTGTGTGTGTGTGTGTGTGTGTTGTTGTTGGTGTTGTTGTTGCTGATGCTGTTGTTGCTGTTGTTGTTGCTGATATTGTTGTTGCTGCTGTTGTTGCTGTTGTCATTGTTATTGTTGTTATTGTTGTTGTTGTAGTGGTGATGGTTGTTACTGCTGTTAGATTTTTAGAATGAAATGTGTGAGTTTTGTTTTATTTCATATGAATGTTAGATTCTGTTATGTCCAGACGCACATGTTGCACTCATGTTTTTTTTTGTGACATGGCCAAAGGCTAACATCAGTAAAACCTCTGGAATATAACGATCTGAAATCCTGTCTGCAACCCCCACCCATCACCCCACACCCCACGCCCTGTAATGGAACCACCCATCACCCCACACCCCACGCCCTGTAATGGAACCACCCATCACCCCACACCCCACGCCCTGTAATGGAACCACCCATCACCCCACACCCACCCTGTAATGGAACCACCCATCACCCCACACCCCACGCCCTGTAATGGAACCACCCATCACCCCACACCCCACGCCCTGTAATGGAACCACCCATCACCCCACACCCCACGCCCTGTAATGGAACCACCCATCACCCCACACCCCACGCCCTGTAATGGAACCACCCATCACCCCAACACCCCACGCCCTGTAATGGAACCACCCATCACCCCACACCCCACGCCCTGTAATGGAACCACCCATCACCCCACACCCCACGCCCTGTAATGGAACCACCCATCACCCCACACCCCACGCCCTGTAATGGAACCACCCATCACCCCACACCCCACGCCCTGTAATGGAACCACCCATCACCCCACACCCCACGCCCTGTAATGGAACCACCCATCACCCCACACCCCACGCCCTGTAATGGAACCACCCATCACCCCACACCCCACGCCCTGTAATGGAACCACCCATCACCCACACCCCACGCCCTGTAATGGAACCACCCATCACCCCACACGCCACGCCCTGTAATGGAACCACCCATCACCCCACACCCCACGCCCTGTAATGGAACCACCCATCACCCCACACCCCACGCCCTGTAATGGAACCACCCATCACCCCACACCCCACGCCCTGTAATGGAACCACACCATCACCCCACACCCCACGCCCTGTAATGGAACCACCCATCACCCCACACCCCACGCCCTGTAATGGAACCACCCATCACCCCACACCCCACGCCCTGTAATGGAACCACACAAGGATGAAGTAGTACTGAGTATTCCTGTTTCAAAAAGCAAAACGTTGTCACTGAAGGGGAAAAGGCTGTTCCGTGTTCGCATCAGAATCGTACCAGTCTCACTCGCTTTAACTTACTTGGCTGCCACTGATTTTGCTGTCCATTAATTTACTATGCTTTGGTCAACAACTACCTGCGCAAGATTCTTCGCATCCGGTGGCTAGACACTATCAACAACGAGCTCTGGGAGAGAACAAACCAGCTGCCCGCAGAACAGGAAATCAAGACACGACGTTGGGGCTGGATTGGACATACGCTGCGGAAGCCTGCAAGCAACATCACCAGACAAGCCCTAACATGGAACCCCCAAGGAAAACGAAAAAGAGGTTGGCCAAGGAACAACTGCCGCAGGGACCTGGAAGCAGACATCAGGAACATGGGATGACTTAGAACCAGCTGGAAAGAAGAACCCAGGACAGAGATGCCTGGAGGTCCTTGGTTAGCGGCCTGTACCCCAAGAGGGGTAAAAGGCGATGATGATGCTGCTGATGATGGTGATGATCCAGAGGGAAAAAGCAGTCTTGGTAACAAAGAAATGGTGGTACTATATATCCCGTGAAATGGAGAGAGAAATGAAATCAGATTATAGGATATTATGGTTGGATCTCTTAACTGTGCTGAAAAAATGTTGTTGCTGCATTCAGAAATGTTTAAGGTTTTATTAATTCATTCATTCATTCATTCATGCATTTATTTATTTACTAATTCATATGTCTATTATTTCTATATACATATTTATTCTTCAGTCACATGAAACGAGTCGAGAGACTGATCAGATTACGTTTATTTTTCTAATTGCAAACTAATCTTGTCGCTGTTTTGGGAATTCTCAGAAGTTATTCTTTTTATTTTTGTTTCAGCTATTTTGGTGGGACAGGTGGGGTGGGAAGAGTAGAATGCGAGGTTTTTGTCAGATTGCGATGTTGGGAACTGGACTAATTGTTCCCGTCACATATATGGTAATAGAAGACATTGATATAAAGGTATTTAACACAATGGGAATGGAAGACACTACAACAAAGGTATTCTGGCATTCAAATGTTTTCATTGTCCGTTGAAAAAAAATTATTAGGGTAAGTAGACAGACAGGCAGATAGATGTACGCACGGACATACAAACAGGAAAGGCCAAAGTTACGTGACAGAGGTTCCAGAAGAAACACCCATTCCAACCAGGCTCATACACTTTAGAGCAGTCTGGATTTCGAAGCTAGGCGAGATGGGAACGCATGAAACACCATGCTACACGCTTATTCCAGCAAGAAATGCTGTTTTGTAGCGTCTGACATTGCCCTTATACTACAAAATACAATGCATCAGCTCATAAGGAGTACAACAGAATTCTAACCTTCCAAGGATTCATCTTTGAGAGAGAGAGAGAGAGAGAGAGAGAGAGAGAGAGAGAGAGAGAGAGAGAGAGAGAGAGAGAGAGAGAGAGAGAGAGACGCACGCACACATACACACACGCACGCACACACACACACACACACACACACACACACACACACACACACACACACACACACACACACACACCGTGTATACATTCGTGTGCATTATACACTGAGACCGTTTTGTACTTGTAATGTGCATCATATATATCAACACAAAAACAAAAAAAGCTAACATTGTAAACCTACGACAGTTGTGGAACCTCACTGGAAATATCAATGTCTTTTTCTTTTTTGCCTTCTTAGTTTGAATTTTTGTTTATTTATTCCATATCTTAATGACCTGACCCTATCAATAGGTTAAACTTTTGTTTTTGAAATTATTCGCCTGTGCAATGTATTTACTTAAATACATTATATCTTTATTTTCTAATATAAGGATAGCCACAAAATCACGTGGAACACCAGATGGATATGAAAGTGAATTAAGTTTCTTCAAATCTGTGTATTATTCCCTATGGTTAAAAAAAACACACGTAAACTTCATTTTCAGTTCCCTGATAACATAATTGATATAAATCGTTGTTTTCTCCGTTTCCAATAAAACATTTGTTACTTGCACCTAATCCAAAGTTCTAGATTAAGAATTATTGAGAAATACAAAGCGGGAGGGGGGGGGGGGGGGGCGGTAGCACGTAACTTAGAGAGACTGAGCTGCAGAGGGGGGGGGGGGGCAAGAGAGAGAGAGAGAGAGAGAGAGAGAGAGAGAGAGAGGTGAGGGCTAGGCATCAGAGCGAGTAGCAGAGAGAGAATTAGGCAGACACAGGAAGAAGAAGAAGAAAGAGATAAATGTCAGCTTCCCGTGTGCAACGGCCCTTTATCATGTGGTTAGCGTTCGTAACAACGGCTCCTTGACAATTCGTAATGAGTTTTCCATTTGGCACTTGTCCAACCAGTCGGTTCGTACGAACGAGAACTGTGTGCCAGTCAGTATATGTACCAAATCCAGGACAGTCAGTCTCTGGGTTAGTGCTTTTTGTGTAAAGTCAAATTCTTCGGTTTCCTCTTGTTTGCTGTCTCTTCTTCTTCTTCTTCTTCTTCTTCTTCATTATCGTCATCATCCCCCCTTCTCTTCTTCTCCCCTTTCATCCCCCTTCTCCTCCTCCTCCTCCCCTTCTTCTTTTTCTTGTTCCTTTTTTTTATATTTGTATATATTTCTTCTTGAAATTATTCTTGTGGTCATTATTGTTATTGTTGACATTGTTTTTCCTTTCTATCTCTTCTTTGTTTTTCTTTTTCATGCCCCTCCTCTTCTCCTCGTTTTCCTTTCCTTCTTCTTTCTTTGCTTCTAACTTTAACTTATTGTTGTTATTCTCGTTGTTGTTCTTGCTCTTCTTCTTCTTCTCCTCCCGCTCCTCCTCCTTCACCTTCTTCTTCTCCCTTTCCTTTTCCTTCATTATTCTCTTCGTACTTTTCTTCTTCTTTGTATTCTCTCTCACCCTCTTCACCCTTATCATCTTATTTTTGGTCTCCTTTTATTAGTTCTTTTCATTTCTCTTCTTCTTCTTCTTCTTCTTCTTCTTTTCTTCTTCTTCTTCTTCTTCTTCTTCTTCTCTTTTATCTTCATGTGACGAATTGTCAACCACTCCATCCACTACTACACCCATCCTCTTGTATAAACTGTACAAACACTCATGCTACCCACCCCCTCTTCCTCCCTCTTTCTTTCTCTCTTCTTTTATCTCACAAAGGGCAGTATAGATTTCAAATCTATGCCACCTCTCCATCTCTCCCCTCTCAAAATTGCCCCCCACCCCCACCCCACCCCCCACCTTCTTCTCTTCCTGATGTGGCGACAATGACACAGGGAAAAAATTACGTCACTTTCGAATACCCCGCTTGCCCCACTCTCTCTCTCTCTCTCTCTCTCTCTCTCTCTGTCTCTCTCTCTCCTCCTCCTCCTTTCCTCCCCTTTCCCTTATCTCATATGCAGTGATCGTCTCTGGTTGAGACAAAAGGATCAGGCTGTTCTCCTTTCCTTCCCTTTCAAATCCACGTTGACAGTCTTGCGTGCTGCTTGTGAATGATGCAAATATGTTAAACAGCGCTTTGTCAGTTGGCATGTGCTGATATAGGCGCTGTTAAAACAAAACCAACTGTTACGGCGCAAGCGTATTTTCGAAGGTTCGAAACTGTTCGCTTCCACGGTAGGGGTGGGGGATGACCACCCCCCTTCCCTCCCTTTCCTCTGTCTCTAGTGACACCAAGCCAACCAGAACAGGAACCAGAATAGATAGTTTGGCCTGTGAAAAGGGGAAACCTCTGGTGAACAATCACTGCTTCCCCAGACTAGCTGCATATACTATACAGTGTAGCCACAAAGACAACAGGGGTAAACCAGAGAGAGTGCATGGTTATCTCACCTGCTCTGAAATCTTCTCTAGGATGCACTGATCTCCCAGAAATGTAAGTTGAAACTATGTTTCTAAGTTTTGAGACTATGCATTGATTGTATGTATGCCATGTGGTTTAACAGTATATAACTTTATGCCAAAACTTGGTGACTACTACCAAGACGATGGCAGTTCTTTGTTCTTCAATCAGTATTGAATGTTTGAACTTCTCTCTAATTCTGTCTCTTGGTGCTACAAGTACTTTTAAGAGTACAAGCCTAAAGAAACTTATCACTGAGCCACTATTGAGTATTTTAACAGTCCCGAGAAGAAAAAAAAAGAAAGTTTCTTTCGATGATTAGTACCGGAAAGTTGCTCCTTCCATCACTAGTAAGAGAGAGGCTGGAGGTGAAATATTAATATAACTCTAATGGAGAACATATTCCAAGTCCTTCCCCTAGAGGACACACCGACCCACTCCCAACTCTTGTCACACTTCAGCACCTTCTCTTCCCCTCCTTCTTCTTCTTCCCAACAAACAATGCAATGAACACAGTAAGCACTCTGTCGTTTCGCTGGCTATCTTCTTCCAACAAACAATGCAATGAACACAGTAAGCACTCTGTCGTTTTGCTGGCTATCTTCCCTCCTTCCTCTTCCCAACAAACAATGCAATGAACACAGTAAGCACTCTGTCGTTTCCCTGGCTATCTTCTTCCCAACAAACAATGCAATGAACACAGTAAGCACTCTGTCGTTTCCCTGGCTATCTTCTTCCCAACAAACAATGCAATGAACACAGTAAGCACTCTGTCGTTTCCCTGGCTATCTTCTTCCCAACAAACAATGCAATGAACACAGTAAGCACTCTGTCGTTTCGCTGGCTATCTTCTTCCCAACAAACAATGCAATGAACACTGTAAGCACTCTGTCGTTTCGCTGGCTATCTTCTTCCCAACAAACAATGCAATGAACACAGTAAGCACTCTGTCGTTTCGCTGGCTATCTTCTTCCCAACAAACAATGCAATGAACACAGTAAGCACTCTGTCGTTTCGCTGGCTATCTTCTTCCCAACAAACAATGCAATGAACACAGTAAGCACTCTGTCGTTTCGCTGGCTATCTTCTTCCCAACAAACAATGCAATGAACACTGTAAGCACTCTGTCGTTTCGCTGGCTATCTTCTTCCCAACAAACAATGCAATGAACACTGTAAACACTCTGTCGTTTCGCTGGCTATCTTCTTCCCAACAAACAATGCAATGAACACTGTAAGCACTCTGTCGTTTCGCTGGCTATCTTCTTCCCAACAAACAATGCAATGAACACTGTAAGCACTCTGTCGTTTCGCTGGCTATCTTCTTCCCAACAAACAATGCAATGAACACTGTAAGCACTCTGTCGTTTTGCTGGCTATCTTCTTCCCAACAAACAATGCAATGAACACTGTAAGCACCCTGTCGTTTCGCTGGCTATCTTCTTCCCAACAAACAATGCAATGAACACTGTAAGCACTCTGTCGTTTCGCTGGCTATCTTCTTCCCAACAAACAATGCAATGAACACTGTAAGCACTCTGTCGTTTCGCTGGCTATCTTCTTCCCAACAAACAATGCAATGAACACTGTAAGCACTCTGTCGTTTCGCTGGCTATCTTCTTCCCAACAAACAATGCAATGAACACTGTAAGCACTCTGTCGTTTCGCTGGCTATCTTCTTCCCAACAAACAATGCAATGAACACTGTAAGCACTCTGTCGTTTCGCTGGCTATCTTCTTCCCAACAAACAATGCAATGAACACTGTAAGCACTCTGTCGTTTCGCTGGCTATCTTCTTCCCAACAAACAATGCAATGAACACTGTAAGCACTCTGTCGTTTCGCTGGCTATCTTCTTCCCAACAAACAATGCAATGAACACTGTAAGCACTCTGTCGTTTCGCTGGCTATCTTCTTCCCAACAAACAATGCAATGAACACTGTAAGCACTCTGTCGTTTTGCTGGCTATCTTCTTCCCAACAAACAATGCAATGAACACTGTAAGCACCCTGTCGTTTCGCTGGCTATCTTCTTCCCAACAAACAATGCAATGAACACTGTAAGCACTCTGTCGTTTCGCTGGCTATCTTCTTCCCAACAAACAATGCAATGAACACTGTAAGCACTCTGTCGTTTCGCTGGCTATCTTCTTCCCAACAAACAATGCAATGAACACTGTAAGCACTCTGTCGTTTTGCTGGCTATCTTCTTCCCAACAAACAATGCAATGAACACTGTAAGCACTCTGTCGTTTCGCTGGCTATCTTCTTCCCAACAAACAATGCAATGAACACTGTAAGCACTCTGTCGTTTCGCTGGCTATCTTCTTCCCAACAAACAATGCAATGAACACAGTAAGCACTCTGTCGTTTCGCTGGCTATCTTCCAACCCCCCTGTCAGCAGCCCAGTCCTCCACTTCTTAATTATTTCCTTACAGAATCAACACTCTTCTGCTCCATTCTCTCTCTGTCCTCTCTCTGTCTCTCTCTGTCTCTCTCTCTCTCTCTCTCTCTCTCTCTCTCTCTCTCTCTCTCTCTCTCCCCCCCCCCCCCCCCCCCCCCCCCCCCCCCCCCCCCCCCCCTCCCTCTCTGTCCCACCTAGACTGCCAAACTGTCTGACCACTCACTTTCGCCCGCTCCTCTACAGACACCACAAGAAAATACGAAAAAAATGAATTCAAAAAATGTAATAATAATAATGTGATCATGATCCGATCTGATAACTCACATCATAACGTCATCAATTACACTCCTAATCCATCCCTACACATGCCATCAGACACGACCACATAAAAAGCATTCTTCTGAAGTCTACTACAGAACATTTACTAGCTCACACCTCCCATTTCTAAAAGGTGAAATGGTTGGTGTGGTG
>CM031610.1:52146608-52159108 GCA_018398815.1 Conus ventricosus | reverse complement strand
TCTACTTGGATCACGACAGAAGCGACGTCACAAATTACATGCATAGCCATTGAACAGATTAGGGTTGTCTGAGGCACGCCTGTCAGAATCAACAGCATTAACATCAGATCAAAAACAAAACAAACACAAAAAAAAGAAGAAGAAACAGAGAAGAAAAATAATCTTAGGCGTCATATTCAACGCAGACACGTCGTCATCATCATTGTCGTCACAATCATCATCGCCATCGCTGCTTCCAAACTCGGAACCTTTAAGAAAACAGCAAACAGAGGCTAAAGGCGTCTACATTCTTGGTAAATGGTCGTGCAGACTCACATATACAAGCGTATAAACAGACACAAGCAAGAAAGCCACCATAGTCTTCCTCTTGACACGTGGTGTCCCAACGTTGTAGCCCTTGGCATGCTGAACAAACTATTTCTTGCAGGGAAAGTATGCCTTTTGTTTTCCGGAAAACTGAAACCGCACAGAATTCTGGAATGGAAATGCCAGTGATGTACGTCACGCAACGTCGTTGCTGCGATGCGCAATGGCTGCCTACGCAACAACGACCGGTGATCGCGAGACATCGCTTGCCAGTGTTGGCAGGGATACTATGTAATTCGGTTTGGTGTCAAAATTAGAAACTAATGATAATAGTAATAATAATGATGATGATATTGATGATGATGATGATGATAATGATGATGATAATAATACTAGCATGTGAAAGGGATCCAAAACAACATTTAATATGAAAGAATCTGAAACAACGAAGGACCTCCTTGACAGCTGATTTGAAAATGAACCATATAGAGAATTCAGACTTTTCAGGGAAGATACTTCATGTCATCCTATGATCACCAGTAAGAGTTTTCTTTTTACTCAAAAGATGGAATCCGAGGACCGTTTTATAACAAAATAAACAATAAAGAAACGTTAATACATTAAAGATTGAAATTAAACAAAGTGAATACTTGATGAAAATAATTCAAAGCTCAACCACATTTAACACAGAATCGGCATTGTAGGTTTAACTCAAGATACCACCACAAATGAGCATGCTAGGACTCGATTTAAACCTTGGTCGAACGTCGTGTGTATTAAATGACCCACACCGAGTCAGTGTTTAAGCAATCATCGCGAAATTTTAGACTTTGTCAATAAAATACGGCCCCGTATCTGTACCAAATATTGTTTTTAACGAACAAGTAGGGTAACTCTTGCACCTGTGATGAGATAACTACACGCCCGTAACTCCAAAAGCATGCTGCTTACGACACTTGCCTTGCAGAAATGCCAACACATTGTTTCTGTCAACAAAGAAAGAAGCTAAAAGCAAAACGATGGTAAAGCTTTCTTCCTTCAGGAACAAATTATGGGCCCATGAGGTACAGCCAGGCTTTCTTCCTTCAGAAAAAGCACGGCTCCACGTATGGTGAAGATTTATTCCTCTATAAAGAGCCTGGTCCATGGAGATCCACGGTGTATGGTGCACAGAAGTTTAGGCGACATATCGAAGGTTAAAACAGACGTTAGAAACATTTGCAAAGAGTTTTGAAACAAAAATCGCTAGCAGCATTTATGGCTGTATATGCTTATATTTCGTCATTGGTTATTGTACATAATAAATGGTAATCGGTCTTGTACGCCATAGTCCATGGCAAATAACCCTGAAAAACCACATCATCTATGGTAACCCTCCAGATCTACATCACCTGCGGGTAGAAAAATCCTATAGAGCCAGATCATCTATGGTAAAAAATCCTGTAGAGCTTGATTATCCACGGTAAACAATCCTGCGAAAACACAACATCCATGATAAACAATTAGAACTATAGCACCTTAAGGGAAACAATCCCACAGAGTTAGGTTATCCATGGTAATCAATCAGATACAGTTACACTATCCATGGTAAACAACCCCTTAGAGCTACATCATCTGTGGTAAACAATCCCACAGAGCCAGACCATTCATTGTAAACAGAGCTATACCATTCATTCATTGTAAACGGTCTTACAGAGCTATATCATCCACAGGATCAATCCTATCAAGCTACATCATCCACAGGGATCAATCCTATCAAGCTACATCATCCACAGTAAGCAATCCTCTAGAGCTGCATCATCCTTGACGAACAATCCTAAAGAGCTCAATTATCCGTTGTGAACGATCCTGACGAGCTACATGATCCACGTTAAACAATCGTATAGAGCTCCATCGGCCACGATAAACAGTTCCATACAGCTACCTTCATCGTAAATAGTCCCACAGAACTACACCTTCCATAGTAACTAATACTTCGGCCAGAGCTACGTTGTCCATGATAAATAATCAAGTCATCCATGGTTTACAATCATCCATGGTAAACAATACTATTGCGCTACATCATCAATGGTAAACTATCGTACAGAGTTACATGTCATCCATGGAGTGCTACATCACAGAGTTCTTCTTCTTCTTCCTAAAATACTGGTTCACTCAAAAACGAGTAGATCACCAGCGCGCATGTTAAAAAGTAAAATAAAATAACATAAAATAGTGCGACTCAGACTGTTGGCCCCTGGAGCAAATTTGGCAACAAGGGGTCCCACTCGATATTCAAGAAGTTAAAAACAATGGCCAAATTCAGGCCCAGGTAACAGTAAAATATCTGGGGAAGTTAAAATAGAAAATCGTCAATATGCAGATCTCAAAACTGTCGTATCAATTTGTTTTTTTTAAATACGACTGCATTTGTGGCAATCTTGATGGCAACCGGCAGTGATTTCCACAGCCGTACAGAACTAGGATGAATGTAAGTGGCTGTCAATATTTGATGCAGGTATGGTATAACATTGACCGCCACTCCTGGCGCTACTTTTATTCAATACTAGTTGTTCCATTGGAATATCAATTAGTTTAGCTCTGCCTTTGAAGAAGATGTTAAGTTTGATAAAAGCTCTTCTCTCTTCTACTGTATTAACAGTAAACAATGCTGTAGATCTACACCATCCACAGTAAACAATCCACTGTAAACAATCCTTTAGAGTTATATCATCCATTGTAAACAATCCTACAGAGCTGTATCATTCATGGTTAACCATCCTACAGAGCTAAATCATCCATGATGAAGAATCCTAAAGAGATACGTCATACATGGTACCCAATCCTTTGGAGCTCCATCATCTGCTGTAAACAACAACATAGAGTTACACCATCCATCTATGCAATTATCTTGAGCTACACCATCCATTGGTATACAATCATATAAAGCTGTACCGCCCATGATAAACAACCCCATAACAACAGGCCACTTCTTCCGTGACAAACAATCATGTACAGCTACAGATCACCCTCACCCGCACTGTGCACTCTCGACCCGCCTCCTCCTTCGGCGCGGCTTCAGTGTGTGCACTCATAATTGGCCACTGTCTAGACACCAACGAAAACAAACCGGATAGATCCTCCCCTCCACTTTTCCTAGACGAAGTTCAGCGGCCCTCACTTTCCGTCATGCGATTATCTTTCCCAAAAGATCAAAGGACCGGATCAAAAGAGTCGATTTAGCCGCACCTGGCAAACAAGCTTGGCGGGAAAGCATCGAGTAACTCTTCGTTGAGGGTTGTTAACATAGCCGCTCGGCCACCATTCTGGGTCTTTCTGAAATTGCTTTTTGTTCATGGGTGGTAAGCGGATTTCTGTTCCTTCTCCTCCTCCTCCCCCCCCCCCCCCCCCCCCATCCTCCTCAATCCTCCTCGTCCCTCTCCATCCTTCCCCTCCACTACGTCCTTCCTCTTTCTCCGGTGACAGACGGAGGATACAGTTCCTTAACTTATTATTGCTTAGTATACATGGGGGAAGCGGGGAGCGGAGACGCGGCGGTAAAGAGGAACTGGTGCCTACAGAAATATTGATTTGGTGAGGGAGCCGGGAGAGCGGAGGGGGGGGGGGTGAAGGCAGGGAGGAAGGAGTAATGATGAGGGTGAGGAGATGGAGGGGGTATCCCCCCCCCCCCCCCAAACGGAGGGAAAGGGAGACAATTAGATAGCTGGACCCAACGCAAGCTGGGGAACCCCTCCTCATGGTCGAGCTCTCCTGTACAGACCCCGACCTCCCCCTCCACCCCACCCCCTCCCATGTCCACCACCCCACCCCCACCCCACCCACCCACTCCTGCTCTCTTCCCCAACCCTCCCTTCCATCCCCCATCCCCCCTCCGCCCTCCCTTCTGGCTCTCACCGGGATTGCGTTGAGCGTCTGCTGCCCATTCAGATCGATAGAAGGCCCGCCAGAAGATACAGTGATTGCGTGCGTATAGGGAGGGCGCCGTTGAGGAGAGAGAGAGAGAAGGAGGGCTAGCTGGAGTTGGTCGGTCTCTCTCGTGTGCGGACCTCGGCTGTTGCTTTGGTGTCTTGTGCGGTGGTGAGGAGGGACCGCTTGTGTCAGTGAGGTCGTTGGTAATGGGCTCGTGAGCTTCTACCTTCTTTTTTTTTCTCTTCTTTTTTTTTTCTTCTCTTTTTTTTTTAACGAGCGAGGGTGAAGGGATCGGTGTCTTCTCAGCTTCTTACTGCTTTCTAGCTTATGATATGTGTGTGTGTGTGTGTGTGTGTGTGTGTGTGTGTGTGTGTGTGTGTGTTTCCTCCCTCTCTCTCTCTCTCTCTCTCTCTCTCTCTCTCTCTCTCTCTCTCTCTCTCTCTGTCTCACTCTCTCTCTCTCTCTCTCTCTCTCCTCTCTCTCTCCTCTCTCTCCTCTCTCTCTCTCTCTCTTACGCACGTGCTATATGTCCTGTTGATATATTCAAGTGTATACATGCATGCGAATGTCTGGACAAGAAGTAAGACTCGAGACAGGACAAGACAGACTCAGACGAGATGCACACAAACTGACGGCCATGAAGCCTGTTGTGATATCTCCCATGTATACACGCTTCCCCCCATGGCTGGACACAGCATGACTAGTCTAACTGTGTCTCCTGTGTTTCGTGCAGCTGGATGAGGATGCAGTGAGGGGGATGGAAGCGCACACCCAATGGAAAGCAGCAGCCATGAGAGAGGCAGCACGGCACACGGCAGACGCTCCACCCAACAGCCCAGCAGCCGAGGGGGAACGGACCGAACCTCCGACCCCACCAGCCTGCCAGGCAGGGTCCCGCAGCAAGCCAACGCCCCGTACGCCCAGAGCCTCAGCCAGCGGACTCAGGGTTCAAAGCCCGGCAGCCAGAGCGGTGAGGTGCCCAACAGAAAGGTGACCTCCGCTCCGGCGTTCCCGCTGGTCAGCCTCAAGGATGTGGTGTCGGCATCCCGCTCTTCCAAAGGACCTGCTCACTCCTCTGAAGGATCTCACGATGAGCGTGGAGGCTTGCGCCCTTCAGCTGCTCCTCAGGACGGGGCTGGGGAGTCTTCTGCCCCGAAGGCTAACGTTCTTCGGGAACATCCCCCTCCGCGGCCGAAAGCTGGTTCCGCGGGGGTTTCCAGTGAAAACGATAAAACCAGAAAGACATCAAGACCCAGTCACCACTCCTTGGATCGCAAACCGCCAGCTCCTGTATCTCAGTCGCAGTCTGAAAACAAGAACAAAATCAGCAGCAGCAGTAGCTACACCCGTGCCAAGAGCAGTTCCTTTGAATCTCAGGATACGGCCAAAACTGGATACAGCAGCCTGAGCCGATTAAAGAAGTCTATATCCACAGGCGGGGATTTGGGGTACAAGGATGGTGTGTTTGGACAAAGTGTTAGTAGTAGTAAAACGCTGCCTAGAGCCAAGAAAAAGATACCCCGGGGACGGACTGTGCACGACTCCAGTGAATTCGGGGAGGTGAAAGAAAAGCAAGATAACGACCTGATTAGGCTTTCCCAACAACCCCATGACCTTAACTCTTCCAACAAAGAGAACGTGAACACTTCCACCCAGAAAGTGACGGCGGAGGTGAATCACAGGACGCCCTCTAGTGGCGTTCAAACCATGACTTCCACCCAACGCTCAGCCTACCCCCGACCCCCACCAGCCTCCGCCACCACCACCACCACCACGTCCACCAAACCCAGCGCCTTTCAGGTTCAGCTCATGCCGGAGCTGAGTCAGCAGTCTTCCTTCTTCTCGCTGAACAAAGTGCCCAGCCGCTCGTCCACCTCGTCCGACGTGCAGTCTGAGGTGTGCGTGGACCTGCCCGACTACACGGAACTGCCCACAGCCCAGGACGTGGCCCCGGAGGACCTGCAGGAAGGGCCCATGGACGGAAGGACTCTGTCGCTGAACTTCCCGTCCGCTCCTTTCAAACGTATCAGCCGGGTGGGCGAGAGGCCGCCGATGTGCCTGTCGCTGCTGAGCACAACGGCGGTGTTGGTCCTGTCCCTCCTGCTCTTCTTGCCCGTGCTGCTGCTGGTCCTGCTCCTCGTGCCTCTCTGCCTCTTCCTCAAGTGGCTGTGCAGCCTCTGCTGCTGCTGCGGGCCTCTGTGGGGCCGCTGCTGCATCGGCTGCTGCCACACCCACCTCACCGCCACCGAGCGTCTGTGGATGCAGAAGGGGGCGGACGGGGGCGGGGGCAGGCTGACCCCGGTGGCGCAGTGCGTGATCGTGTTGCAGCGCGGGCTGAACACGGAGAGGCTGAGGCACCTGCTGGACTCCCGCCTCCTGTCGCTGGAGAACCGGCACGGCCGGCGCGTGTACCCCAGGTTCACGCAGCGGGTGGAGAAGTTCTGCTGCGGCTATGCCTGGGTGCCGGACCACCACTTCGGGCTCAACAACCACGTCTTCAACATGCCGGGCTACATTGAGAGTCTGGAGGACCTGCAGGTCGGTGACCATGCGGAGCACAGAGAGAGAGAGAGAGAGAGAGAGAGAGAGAGAGAGAGAGAGAGAGAGAGAGAGAGAGAGAGAGACAGAGCGGGAGAGATGGAAAGAGAGACAGAGGGAGGGAAGAAGGGAGAGGGAGGGACAGGGAGAATGAGGGATAGGCAGAGAGACAGACTGTGAAAAAGTGAGAGAGAGAGAGAGAGAGAGAGAGAGAGAGAGAGAGAGAGAGAGAGAGAGAGGGGGGGGAGGAGGATAAGTGAGAAAGAGAGAGAGCGAGAGAGAGAAAGAGACAGAGAGAGAGAGAGACAGACAGACAGAGAGAGACAGACAGAAAGAGGCACAGAGAGAATTAAGGAGAGACAGAGACTGAGAGAGAGAGAAAGGGGGACGGAAAGACACTGAGAAAGACAAAGAGAGAGAGAGAGAGAGAGAGAGAGAGAGAGAGATTATGTATGAGACAGAGAGTATGTGTGTAAGTGTGTGTGTGTGAGAGAGGGAGGGAGGGAGAGAGAGAGAGAGGGAGAGAGAGAGAGATTGAGATTTGCCCCCCCCCTCCTTCTGCACCCCATCCCTTACTCCCCCCCCCCCTCCCCCAACACCCTATCCCCCCACCCCCACCTCCTCTTCCACCACTATCATAACGCTTTCACCCAACCCCACTTTCTTTTCCTTCCTCACTTACATATGTCTGCTTTGAAAAGATTATTTGCAAGTGACCAGGCAGTCACTTGTCCGCCTTTCTGCCTGGCTGGAGGTTACCGAAAGTGTTTGGAAGAATAACAGAGAGTGGATGATCTGATCATCAAGTCTCAGGAATTGGAAGAATAACACAGAGCGGATGATCTGATCATCAAGTCTCAGGAATTGGAAGAATAACACAGAGTGGATGATCTGATCATCAAGTCTCAGGAAGAAACGTACAGGAGCCTGGAAAACACGGTAATGGATTTGCGATCGTAAGATTAAAATATCCGGAAGAGTAAGAGAAGTGTTCGAAAGATTGATAAATCGTTGGCATGAATCACAGAGTCTGGGGAAGAGCAAAGGAAGTGTCAGGAAGAATGGCGAAGTGTTGGCGATAGTAGTAACGAAGTATTTCTGCAGGGAAATAGAAGTTGTCAGAAGCACGGTTTCAGTGCTGGCAGAAGCAGTGTTTAATTAATGTCGTGAAGAGTGATGCAAGTGCTGGCAGAAGCAGTGTTTAATGTCGTGAAGAGTGATGCAAGTGCTGGCAGAAGCAGTGTTTAATGTCGTGAAGAGTGATGCAAGTGCTGGGAAGAAGCGTAACGTGTTAGCGAGAGTAAAAAATGAAACATCATGGTAGAGAACTAGAGGTGTGTAGAAGAGCGGTAAGGTGTTGGCACGAGTAATAATGAAATGTCCGGAAGAGCAACTGAAGTGGTGAGAACAACGGTAGTGTTGGCGAGGGCGATTATGAAATATTCCGACAGAGAAACAGCAGTATTCAGAAGAACGGAACAGTGTGGGCAAGAGTAATAATGAACTGTCTGGAAGAGTAAAAGAAGTGTTGGGAAAAACGGTAAAATGTTGGCGAGAGTAATTATGAAATATCCAGAAGAGCAACTGAAGTGGTGGGAAGAATGTTAGTGTTGGCGAGGGTAATTATGAGATATTCCGACAGAGAAACAAAAGTGTTGAGAAGAACGGTAAAGTGTTGGCAAGAGTAACTGATGAAATGTCCAGAAGAGTAAAAGAGGTGTTTGGAAGAATGGTTAAGTGTTTGCAAGATTAACAAAGTGTGAAGAAGAGCAGTCAAAGACTTTTGAAGAATGCTGAAGTGTTGACGAGACTAAGAAAGTCAAAGAAAGAATGCAGAAATGCCTGAGAATGACTGAGCGCTGATAAGACTAATAACATACATCTCTTCACAATGGTGATGGAGAAGAGTTTGGAAAAATGATAGAATACTGGCGATAATAATAATGTCTTTGCAAGATAAATAGAAGCCCTTAGAAGAACAATAAAGTATGGCAAGAATAATTAAGTCTTGGCAAGGGCAAATAAGGTGTTTGCAATTACAATAAAATACTGAAAGACTAACAATGTACAGCCATACATGTTATAATAAGATAATAAAATCTTGCGATTAGTAAACTTCATACCATTGTTGGAAAGAACAACGAAGAGTTGAATAGAATATTAATAATTAAGTCTTGGCAAGGGCAAATAAAGTGTTTGCAATTACAATAAAATACTGAAAGACTAACAATGTACAGCCATACATGTTATAATAAGATAATAAAATCTTGCGATGAGTAAACTTCATACCATTGTTGGAAAGAACAACGAAGAGTTGAATAGAATATTAATGTATTTGGAAGATTAAACAAATGTTTTTGAAGAAGAGGCAAGCATTTGGAAGGACAATTTTTAACGTGTGGGAAAGACTAAAGATGTATGGGGAAGGACAACAAAGTGTATTGAAAAATGGAATGGAGAACCAAGTGATAAGAAGAATGATCAAGTGTTGGGAAGAGTACTCAAACATTTGGCAGAATAATCAAGCTAAAAAAACAAAATCATCATTCTCATCTGTGCCCCACCTTGGATCCCCCTCCTTCCGCTGTCCGCATCCCAATCCTCCCCCCCCCCCCCCCCCCCCTCCGATCTCCCTTCCTTCTTCTGTCCCCCACCCCCGCTCCCACCTCGTGCCTCCCTACCCTTTCCTTGCACTTCTTCCCCTCCCAGACTCCCATCCCACCCGTCTCCTCCTCCTCCTCCTGCGACCTTCCAGTCCCCCTGTTTCCTTCCTCACCCCCTTTCCTCCGTCCCCCTCTCGTCTCCCCCCACCCCCATCCCCGTCCCCACTCCCACCACTTTTTCATTTCCCCCATTCGAAAGAATGATACATTGTGGAATAATGATTAAGTTTGAAGACAATTAATCAAGTTTTTGGTGGAAGAACCAATTACTGAGAAGAGTAATCAACCTTTAAAAACAAGAGTAAACTATCAGGAATGATATTCAAGTATTGGATAGAATAATCAAGTGTTTGGAAAATAATCAAGCGTTGAGACGGAATATGTTTTGTGAAGAACAAGACAGTGATGTAAAAAAAAAAAAAAAAAAAGAAAAAAAAAAAGATCCAGCATTAGGAATTATGATCAGATTTTGGGAAGGATAAGCAAGTTTGTGGGGGGGGGGGGGGGGGGGGGGGAAGTACATAGAAGAATTAAATCATGGTTTTTTTTTAAAAGTTTGATACAGTATTTAGGACGAATAACCAAGTGCTGGAAAGAATGTTCAACTTTTAGGAAGAATAATCATTTGTTGAGTAGAAAAAATAGGTAGTGAGAAGATTAATCTAATCACTCGTTCGTTTGGAAGAATAATCGAGTTTGGGGAAGAATAATCAAGTAATGTGAGAAAGACTCAAGTACTTGGAAGAAAAATCGAGCTTTGGGAAGAATGATCAAGTATTTGGAATATTGTCGACCTTTGGAAAGAATGATAATGTTTCAGAAGACTGATGATAGATGAAAGAAATATCAAAGTGTTTTGGAAGAATAATGAAGTGATAAGGTGTTGGGAAGAATGATAAACAGTTGGAAAGAATAATAAAGTATTCTTTAAAAAAAATAAAAATAAAAATAAAGGGTTGGGTGGAATCATTAAGAACAAGAAACGGAAATAAAAAGTATGAAACGTTGGATAGAACAACGAAATTTTGGAAGAGTGATAGACATTTTAAGAAGAATAAAACATTGCTGCAAAAGAGAACAGAAACATGTCAGGAGGGCTAACACTTTGTGGAGAAGAATAAAAAGCTGGATGGAACGGTAAAGTACTTGGAAGAATAACTCTGTTTCGATGCTTTTGAAGAATATGGAAGAATATCAAAGTGCAGGAGAATCAATAGAGGGCAGAAAACATCATTTCATTTGTGTAAATTTAAGGAACGTCAGAGGAAAGGGTAAAACTGGTGAGGGGAGAGGGAGTGTAAAATCAGCAAAAACTGATAATAGCTGATAGTGACCGCAACGCTTTTAGCAATGCAAAAATAGCCGATTAAACAAACGTTTTCTGTGATACTGGAGTTTAAGCCCTTTATTGTTGTTGTTGTTGTTGTCGTCGTCGTCGTCGTAATCGTCGTCGTCGTCGTCGTCGTCGTCGAAGTCGTCAGTATTAGATTCATCTCACAACAAAGATTCCCTCTGTATGCAGACCCGGATTTTTTTTTTTTTTAATCAAAAACTAAAGATGTCTGAGGTGGTTAATTGACATGTTTGGCTGTAAAAAAATTGCACTTCGTAAATAAACGGGTACATTTTCAACCTATAATTGAAGCCTGGTATTCAATAGGTCAATAGGTAAGTTATTTGTGCGCACGCACGCACGCACGCGCGCGCGCGCGCGCGCACACACACACACACACACACACACTGACAAACTGTCCTCCATCTCCCATCCCTTCTTCGCCGTAACGGTGCCTCCCCAACCCACCCCCATCCCTGCTAAGAAATACCCACACGAACATCGCGCGCACATGATTATGATAAACACATAAAACAGTGCTTAATCTACATATCATTAGGCATGCAGAATCCTTTTACAACTGTTCTGTTAAAGTCCTGTATAATGTTTCTGACAACTTTGTATAACGACATTTAAAATTGAAAGGGAGAATATCGTAATGTTTGTAATCGTTAGGGACATGAGCAGAGATTTGACAAGAATTAGCTGCAAAGAGCGTCTGTGTAAGCTGTCAAGCGGTTTTAAACCATGTTTACAGGCTAGATCCCACCATGTTGATGCATAATTAATGTCTGGATAAATCTGTGCATAAAAATGGAACGGTTTCCGGGCGTTGAACAGAGAGAGAGAGCGAGAGAGAGAGAGGGAGGGCGAGAGAATACATACCGACTAAAACCCATACAAACAAGCAAAGTCACTATAGAGAGCATTTCAAATACGCTGCGCCAGCTGACAAAAAAGAAACAGACGCTATTGGCGGACGATACAATGAAACACAAAGTTAACGATGATGTAAGCTTCCCGTTTCTCCACGTCCAAACGAGAACAGCACAATGGGATCGATGGACCAGCCCTTCGCGTGCTGCTCTTCAGCCCCCACGCTTGACACTCGATCTCCGTCATTACCGACGTTTCCGTTGCACGTGCTTGACCTGTTTATCGTGGATTGCGTTTCCCTGACTTGAAGTTTCGCCAAGCGAGTTTCACTTTTAGTTGTCTGAAATAATGGCTGCGGGTGTGAGGAGGGGGGGGGGGGTGGTGTGGGAGGGAATGAGGGAGGGGGGAGGAGCTTCGGGGGATGGAGGCAATGGAACAGGGTAGGGAAGGAACGAAATAATCACTCAGTCGATGAATAAAAGCATGCATCATAAAACAGGGTAGCCAAAGAACAAAGAAATGAACGTGAAAAAAAAAATGTGTTAGAAAGAAAGTAAAGAGAGGCAGGGGCCGGGAGCGGGAATGAAAGTACAGAATGTGAACAATGCATCAAGTAAATAAAGATCAAATAAAGAAATGAATGTTTAAAAAAAATGCAAAAAAAAAATGCGTTGACAAGAAAAGAGAGAGGGTTAGGGGAGCCGGAATGAAAGTACAGAATGTGAACTATGTAATAAAGTAAGCAGGTAAAAACACACACACACACACACACAAAACACACACACAAATGAAAAGGAGGGAGTAAAAAAGTAGAAAGAAAGAAAGGGATAAATCACATACACCAGTGACCATATGGGCTGCGAGTTGTTAGAGAT
>CM031610.1:52139108-52141608 GCA_018398815.1 Conus ventricosus | reverse complement strand
TACCACCTCATGTTTGTTTCTCCCAGGACCACATCGCCAAGATGGCCTCGGAACCTCTGTCCCTGGACCGGCCTCTGTGGGAGATGCAGGTCCTGCACAACTTCCGCGAGCCCAGAGACACCGTGCTGCTGCTGAGGTTGCACCTGGCCGTGGCGGACGGGGCTCCATGGTCCGTCTGCTGCAGCACGCGCTGGTGGACACGCAGAGGCTGATCCTGCCCAAGGCGGGCTTCGGCGTGGAGGCGGCCAACATGTCTCCTTGAAGGCCTTCTTCCTGGGGCCCGTCACCTTCTGCCGGAGGTACCTGTTTATGAAGAACGACTTCAACCTGCTGCACGGGCAGCACATGCGCGCGTGCGGGGAGATGGCGGTGGCCTGGTCTGAGCCCTTCAGCCTCAGCGCTGCCGTCCGTGTCAAGCAGGTGGCCCGGTGCACGCTCAGCGAGCTGCTGGTGTCGGTGGTGGCAGGCAACATCAGGACCTACATGCAGGTGGGATGCTGCTTACTTCCTTTCCCTTCCTCCCCTATACAACCACCCTCAGTTCAGTCAGTCAGTCTTCAACTCCACTAGGTGGTGAACACGCTGGACATACTGTGTGATGGCAGCAGTATCATGACCGACATGTATTGGTAGAAGGGGGAGGGGGTGGGTGGAATGGAACTCTGCTTCTTTCCTCGATTCATTTTTATCTTGATTTGTGTACGTAGTCATCTGTTTATGTATATGTGTTTATATTCCCTCTTACATGCTCTATTCAAACGTCTCCATGTGTTCCACGGGAGCTCTAGGTGAATGAATGTTGGGCAGAGAGTCAATGCATGGGATGGCAGAGCAGGATCATTCCCTGCACTTACTGCACTGCATGGTCATGCATCTCTCAGAGACTCCCCTGTCCATGGCAGTCTAACAGGGTACACTGGTCATCCCATACCCACACGGAAGAAGCTGTGGACGGATAAGGTCAAGGTGTGGACGTGAATCATCTGCATTGTATATGACAGGATCAGACGTTTTTTGACTGCCCAAGCGTGCTTCCCGTAACCTACATTGATAGAACACATCGATAACGTTGATGGGTGGTCATGGCGATGAAAACAGGATGGTGGTGGTGATGTGGTGGTGGTGATGATGGTGATGGTAGTGTGTGTGGGGGTGATTCTGTTCTTGACGACCTGAAATTGACTGGCCGATAGAAATCAGATTTCTCAACTCTGGCGCACCCCTAGAAACTGATTTTTGTTTGTTTGTTTGTTTGTTTGAAGTAAATAAAATTTGGTCTTGAAATCGGACGAAAACATCCAATTTAAATCAATGGAATACCTCTTTACATTTTTTATATTCTATGCTGATACGGCAGTATATAATCTGTTGTTTTGTTTGTTTGTTTGTTGTTTTATTTGTTGTCTTTTACCTTCCACCTGACAGTTTCTGGTTTGGATAGTGTGGAAAAGGCCAAGGCTGCATAAAATGGCCTGCTCCAGCACTCTGACCATGGTCTCAGACGTTGTGGTCAACTGCCCATTCAAATGATAGAAATACCTCTTCGGCAGTTTTACCTCCTGCATCTAACTGCAGGGCAGACAGAGCAGACCTTCAGATTCTTGGTATATATGTGCGGCATGTCTCATAGCAGACCATCATATTACTCACACCCAACTTTGTAAGACCTGATCCTTGGCTCCCATACCACCTGTTCCAGCCATGTAATCACCGTAGGCCAAACGTCCTGCACTTCACTGGGTGGCAAGGTAAGTTCAGTTAGTTTAAATACCTCCTCCCTCTGCAAGTCTGCATCTTGCTCATGCTTACCGTTCGGATTTTTAGTTCTTGTATACACAGCGTGGATTCCAGTGTCAATGATGACGGGACGGGATAAAGAGAGATCAGCTTCCTATCTCTGTGAGTGATAACGACGTTTAAGATTATCAGTCTTTCTTTGGAGACCTTACCCAAACATGCTGGTCCGATTCTTCCATTGTCACTCCCACTTTCTGATTATAATTTTTAGCCAGTAGCATCTTCATGCATCAGACTGAAACTAAGTCTGACTTTCCATAACGTTTTGAAACGTTGTGAGCTCCTGGTGTGGTGAGTATGTCACTTGTGTGGCATAGTTTACTGTAAGCGGCATCCAATTTGTAATGTAACTTATATGCGTCTGTTTTCGTAAACGAATGGATGGTACATTACCCGTGGTGCACTGTGTACTTGTTACGGAAGTGACGTTTTTTTCCAGCTATTATTCAGTGTTCCCAATGTTCACGCTTTGCAAAGCTGAAGTCACCTTTCTCTCAGAGCTGCTGTCTTCAAGCCGTACGTCATTGGAGCAGAGCGATTTCTAAATGACTCCATCTGCCACTTGATGGCACTGCCTTCCAATCAGTGACACTCTCCCCCACATAATGGCGCCATCTCCTACTAGCACTATCTCCCACTTGACTACCATAGGCTTGTTTATCGGTCACCAAGGTACATTGAATCCGCGCCATAGCCCCTCATC